>NQII01000255.1:1044931-1095320 GCA_002778355.1 Clitarchus hookeri
GGGGGGGATGTAGTTGAATAATGCAGGAAAGAGGTAGTAAAAACTACCAAGGAAAAGGTGAAGCAAATAATTGTGTGAGACAAGTGGTACAACAAGGAGTGGTGAGTGAGAAACCAAGAGATGGCTTGCTTGGTCACAGGCTGGAAACTGCAGCGTTGATGAACTGCAAGTTGCAGAAGATTCAAAGCACAAGCTATTACATTGCCATAACATGTATTGAATAACAGCTTTTGAGTGCAGTTGTCCTTGATTAAATTACTGTGTGTGCATTCATTATTACCAGTGTGAACAGTAAAGTGTTTGATGCATTTCACGAGTAACTGCTACAAATTGCTCCTGATATCCATGTCTTACCACACAGTTGTTGATTGCAGTATATGGTGTCACTNACGAGTAACTGCTACAAATTGCTCCTGATATCCATGTCTTACCACACAGTTGTTGATTGCAGTATATGGTGTCACGTTGGACGTACTACAGCTATTTTTTTCTTGTGATTATATACACACAAGCATAATTTGAATTACTGGCTAAAATGGGCTGCATAACTACTTTTTTTATCTTCAGCCCAGTCACTAACCACCAAATCATCTAAACCAATGTTGTTTTGGACTTGTAAAAATTTGTGAATAAACACTGAAGTAATAACAAATTTTAATTGGCACAAAAAATTCTTGGATGATTGTAAGTTAGCTGTTTAGTTCTAGCATGTACAATCTTCTGTATATTGTAATGCATTATGTTTTGTGGAACAACTTTGGCTACAGGGTCTTGTAAAAATTTCATTTGTAGCGTTATTTTCTCTGATTTAATTATAAACAGTACAAAGGAAGTTGATATTCTCTTTGACAAGTTTGAAAACCCTGACATAGCAATTGCTTGAACACAGATAATTTAATATTGTGCGTGATTGTTCCAATCACTACAGCTGGCATAGCCAGCTGCTCACGACATCACTGTGCAGGAAGAGAACATTATGTCTTGTGCAGGGGAGTTGAAGAGCATCGCATAGACATGCCATGTGGCTATGCTGGTTGTGATGTCACTAGCCTTGTTCTTGCGTATCGGTCTTCATCTCCATCGACCTTCACCCTGGTACTGCACTGCAGGAAGTAATTTTACATGTGTGCGAGATCTGGAGCAACATTCTGACACCAGCAATAGCTAGAAGCAATTTTGCATTGTGTCATTGGTTTTAGAACTTTTTGGACAGTCATTAATCTAAGCACTGTTGAATTGTTACAAAGTTCCCTGCAGACATGTTANTTGGTTTTAGAACTTTTTGGACAGTCATTAATCTAAGCACTGTTGAATTGTTACAAAGTTCCCTGCAGACATGTTATGATCACAGTGCAAAGCAGTTTTGCGTTCAACAATGCAAAGTCATAATTTGCATTAGGTCTTATAATGACTGTTCAGTTTGAGCCAATGGTAAAAATGGTTGCGAACTTAACACAGGAGACGATACCACACATTTCATTTTGCACGCCAGGTAGCAAGAGTAAATGGTGGATATTTTTCATGGGTTACCATTACCTCATGAACTGAAACTGTTGTAATCAAATAATGGAGCTTAGTAGTATANGTGGATATTTTTCATGGGTTACCATTACCTCATGAACTGAAACTGTTGTAATCAAATAATGGAGCTTAGTAGTATTCTCTTCAGTGTGTTAAAAAAGTTTTTTTATGCTTAGCAAATTAGTTTAAGGTTACAGGAAAAAATTTATATATGTTNCTCTTCAGTGTGTTAAAAAAGTTTTTTTATGCTTAGCAAATTAGTTTAAGGTTACAGGAAAAAATTTATATATGTTTTAAAAATAAGTATGTGTGTTATATTTTCAAGCAGCCATCTCTTCTGTGAGTATATCTTCTCATTCCACTTGAGGAATATTTTTTCTAAAAAGGAATAGGCCTAAACATGAAGGAAAATNTTTTGGCGGGACCAAATGGTTTGTTCGTACTAATGAAATGTTCGTTGTAATGAAGTTCGTTGTACTGGTGCTTTACTGTACGTGTTTAATGGCGTTGCAAAGTGTTGCACAATTTGTGTTGACTGTGGTCTGACAATATACTCAAACTATAAAGAGTCACCTCATTACCTACGAACTAAAGGCGGACAGTGATGTAGTTATTAATTGAGACCAATTGTTAATAGTTCACTCTAATTTATTACTGCTACATTGTAATACACTTGTTACTGTTGTCTAGTCTAGCACGCACATGCTGCCATTTTAGTTGGTCACTGGTGCCAACCGTCACTATTTAATTACACAGTCACCACCTTTCCCTTTAACAATGTGAGATTGAAGAGACATAGTAGAAGGTTACAAGACATAAATTTTCATTGAGCTGAAGCTCGTCATGCTTTAAGTTACTTTTGGCTGATTCTATATACAAGTACCTCAACATAACTGAAAACAATTTGATTTTTCTCTCCTATGCGTATATTACATAAACATGTCATTTATAATATACACACACACTTTATTTACAATACAGACACACTACTTTGTTTTCTGTTTTAGCTCGAGCTGACAGTATAGACATACAGACTTCTTTTTTGAGATGCATTTATTATTTCCACACAAGTTATCAGGATTTACATACACAGTATCATCGCCCCCTGTTACATAACCAGATCTTTGAGGACTGAACCCTNACACAAGTTATCAGGATTTACATACACAGTATCATCGCCCCCTGTTACATAACCAGATCTTTGAGGACTGAACCCTCCGAAACTGTCATTACACAAACTGGAGTCACCACTGTTTCTATGTTCCTCACTAGCCTGATTACAATGTGATTGGCTTTTATGGTTCATAGTTTCAGGTGACTGAGACTTCTTCCTGGCAAGTTCTAAACTTATCCAGATCACTGTAATCCCAGACTGGGCTGTAGTTATTTGGTGAGGACTTTATATCTCTTGAGGTTCTCCTTATCATATTCCCCATATGGTTTAAAGCCCAGTAAGACCTTGGAANGGTGAGGACTTTATATCTCTTGAGGTTCTCCTTATCATATTCCCCATATGGTTTAAAGCCCAGTAAGACCTTGGAGTCTGGTGTCTGCCAACTATTTTGCCAGTTTTCCAGTACTTGTCATTGTCTTGTTATCTCTACTTCGTTTTGTTCTGAACTAAACTCAACCTCTTTCCTACCCNGTTTTCCAGTACTTGTCATTGTCTTGTTATCTCTACTTCGTTTTGTTCTGAACTAAACTCAACCTCTTTCCTACCCGCTGTTCCAGTGTAGCACTTTTGTGTTTTGACTTCAGAGTCACATAGCCATTTGTACATGTCTTCTTGGACGTGAGGCTTAAGTTGTTCTACGGATATTGGTAAGGCTGTGCGTACCAAACAACTGTTCAATGATTGTGATGGAGGTGCTCCTAGCCCTGGTGTAGGCATATTCCTATACTCCCATAAAGCATCTCTATAGTCTGACTGGGTCTCATTACATTTAAGTAATAATTGTTTTGCAATATGAATACCATTTCAGCTAAACCATTCCTTTGCGTGTATCTAGGACTGCTGAAATGACACTGAAACCTGTTACTAGNATGAATACCATTTCAGCTAAACCATTCCTTTGCGTGTATCTAGGACTGCTGAAATGACACTGAAACCTGTTACTATTGCTGTTTACTTATTTCCACTGTGCTGCAATGTTGGGCTACAGCATCAAGCAATGCATCTTTTAACCGCAGTAAGGCTTCTTGAAGTCCTCGATCGTCACATCCNATGAATACCATTTCAGCTAAACCATTTCTTTGCGTGTATCTAGGACTGCTGAAATGACACTGAAACCTGTTACTAGAAAAACGTAAAAATTTTATTGAATTGAAAGGTACATTATCTGACGCTAATATTTGGGGGTCACCATGTACTGCAAACACAGTTTTACAACAAGCATCTGTTACATGTTGCTCAGTTTTACTATGTATGAAAACAATATCCAACCATTTTGAGTATGCATCAGTTAGCACTAGATAAGTTTGTTCCCCCAAAATCCAGTATATCAGCTGATACCCGGTCATACGGGAGCCTTGGTATTTTCCTAGACTGTTGTGTTTCTTTTTTATTTTTGGGACCATATTTTTCACACACACTGCATTATCTTACAAATTGTTCTACATCCTTCGCCCACCCTGGCCAATACTTTACATTGCTTGCCCTTGTGAGACATCTCTCTATACCACTGCCTTTCATTTACTAATACTAGCATATCCTGCCGTAACACCACTGGCACAATCATGCGTTCTTCAAATAAGACCAGATTCTCTTCAACAAAGATTTAATTCATCATTTGCCAATACTTTTGCACCTCACATCTACCTGCTTCTTGTGCCCTTGCCAGTCTACAGAATTGTATTTTTTAAGTAGTGATAATTGAGGGTCTCTGTCAGTTTCTTTTTCAAATTGTATCCGTCACCTCGGTGGTACAGCCAAATGTTTTGACACAGAGTGCACCATGCGCAACATTTTGGGATCATTCTGGATACAGTCATTCACATATGATCACCAACGTGCATATCCTTTCCTGGCAAGTATATTACAGACAAATCGTACAGTAATAATTTTTGTCTTAACCGTTTTAAACGTGTTGAGCCAACCTCCCCTCTGGGTTTGGTCATGGGGGGAACAAGTGGTTTGTGATCTGCAAGTATGTTGATGTGATATCCAAACATCCATTCGTGAAACTTTGTAACCCCAAAACAATTGCTAGTAATTGTTTTTCTATCTGTGCTCAATTGCACTCGCTCTCTGTCATTTTGCAGGAGGCAAATGCTACTGGCTGCCCTGGCTGAAGCATCGCACTGCACAGTTATCGGCAAGGATGCATTGAAACCTCTGCAAGCAGGGTGCCTGACAGATCATATTTCCAAGTTTGTTTAAAGCTGCCTCATAGCAAGGGAGCCATTGCCATACAGAGTCGGATTTCCTTAGCTCCTGCAACGAGTGCTCTGTATTGGACATGTTTTAAAGAAATGGCCTGACGTAATTCAGCATTCCCAGTATACGCTGCAGCTCTGACATTTTTTGGTGCCTAAAGTTCCCTTAAAGCCCTTATTCTTTCTGGATCAATCTCTATTCTCCTTTACAAAAATGTGCGTCTAAGATATCTAACCTCACTCCGTTTATATTGAACCTTATCAGGATTGAATTTCACCCCTAACTTCCTTGCGCTTTCAATTACTGCCTCTACTGCTTTATCATGCTGTGCTTCAGTTTCTCTATGCAAGCGACACAGTTTGATATATCTCCAAAGTTCTCATCTACTTCCTCCTGAAATTCCTGTGGGGCAGGCGCGAGATCATATGGGATTCTAGTGTATGTAAAACTGCCATATGGTGTCGAGAACATCACATATTTCCTAGACTCTTCAGTTAACTTAAGCTGTGAGAACCCCAATAAAAACCAAAAAAACAGAGTAATATTTCTTTTTATTTAATTTGTCCTGGAATGACCTGCAGTTTTCTGATTAAATAACGGTTCCTGAATACCACCCAGTTTAATTCAATTGGATCCAAACATATCCTGACTTTGCCATTTGGTTTATCTACAATGATAGTATTACTTATGCATCCTTCTGCATCTGGTTTCTTCACTCTAACAATTACCCCTGCCTTCATCAACCTATCAAACTTTTTTTTTTTAGAGTAGAGGACCTAACTTGGACTTTACTACTCTCCTTGGGAGTGTTGAAATCTTGAAGAATTTGGTTCAACCTTAATGGAATGTTCTTTTGGCAATGCCCCCAATCCACTAAATACATCTCTATTGGCACTGACAAATTCATCTATTGCCTCCTGGTGAGTCATGATACTGTGTACTTCCTGTACTAGTCCTAGTTTTATGCACCCTGACAAGCCCAGCAATGAAGTTGATTTGACTTTCACAATATAAAAATCTAGGTATGCTTCCTTATCCTCTACTAGACAATGTAAATTTACTGCTGCCACTGGCTTGATCTTTGTGCCCCCACATGACTCTAGCACAACTCCTGTATTGCCTGTCTATTCTTTTAAAACTCTCTACAGGCATCACATTTACCTCTGAACAAGTGTCAGTTTTCAACTCAATACATTTGTCATCTATTTTAACACGTTCCCTCCATTCTGTTTTAGATCTGTGCTCTGATTCAAACTTCTGTTATACACTTTGATTAAAAGTATACACTGAATCTACACCTACTGTCCTGAGACACTGCAATTCAAAGCAGTCGTCATCACTTTTTTAATGTACTCGCATTGATCTTACCTGCTGCATCTTACATGCAGCTGCGAAATGGTTTAACTGTCCGCATTTATTATATTTCTTACACCATGCTGGACATTCACATTTTTTATGCACAAGTTTACATCTGTTGCACTTGAACAGGTTCTTACCTCGTAGTTGCTTCTGTTGACTATTGTGTCTGGCTACCTGTGTCAAATGTTGCCTTTTTTTCCTCTGAAGAGTGTCGACTGATGTGGGTTGGGACACTACGTACCAAGAGCTTCACTAATCTGCTGTGCCTGCTGTTTACTTATTTCCACTGTGCTGTAATGTTGGGCTACAGCATCAAGCAATGCATCTTTTAACCGCAGTAAGGCTTCTTGAAGTCCTCGATCGTCACATCCNAATGTTGGGCTACAGCATCAAGCAATGCATCTTTTAACCGCAGTAAGGCTTCTTGAAGTCCTCGATCGTCACATCCCTTTATGATTCTGTCTCTAATCATACTGTCCTGGTTTTCATACTCGCAGTTACGCACAAGAATTTTCAGCACGGTTAGGAATTGATCAAATTTCTCTCCATCCTCCCACTTTCTCTGAGAAAATTGTAAGAGGTGTTTTTTGGTTAACAGTAGTGCTGGAATGCTGTTACCACATCCTTGAATTTTTTGCTGTTATTGCTTTCTTTGCCATTGAATTTCAACATGATGTATGTATGCAAGGACATTTATACATGTTCAGACCTACAAATAATATGTATTACGTGATAAAACTGAAAATGATAATGAACAAAATTAAGTACTGTTCATGGTAGCATGAAGTATTTATAATGAAATAACGTTTAAGAGAAAATATTCTGTATGTTATAGGTATTGCATTGTTTGGGCAAAATTTACATTTGCCAAAGTTTCATTGCCTCAAAATGCCCCATGTATTCTATAAACTCCTGATTTTTACCTGCTCAAACTTTATGCATAGACAAGGAATGTTAGTGTTAACAAGCTACAATTGTCGGTACACAAGAAACACATGTAAGCATTAGAAAAATATAAAATATCACAGCTCACAACTTCTTGCTATAAGACCATGTTTAGAATTTTACTACATTTTTGTATTGTAATGTGTTTAGTTGTACTTATTTTCTTTTTTGCGTGTGTGGTGGTCATTTCTGTGATGCATCTGGCTTTTAGAAAACTTTGAAGATAGAAATTTGCCTAAATTTTATTCAAAAGAGAGATACTTTACCATTAAAGCAAATTTTTGCGTTGAAGCAAAATATATTGAACATAACAAGGGAAAGTGGTCCCAATCACTAAAATGCAATCTGAAACACTGTACACTGCAATGTTGCATTCAGAAGCAAACTAACATTGATGGGTCATAAAATACACCTGCTGGTTAGGCATGTCTTTTGCTCATAATGCTAAACATAGGGGTAGACAGATAAATACAAGAAAATCCCCATATGAATGAGGAAACTGAGGAAATGCAAAGTGAAGGGTGGCCTACACCCTTCAGAGGATTTGAGGAAGATGTGACTGAGGGAGACCAAGGGAAGGAGAAACAAAGGGGAATAATAAGAGAAGGAACCACGAAAGATCAATTACCTAAAACAGCAAGTGGGCGGAGAGTAAAAAAAATCAGCATGGTGCTCTGTGTATGACTTAGGGCTCACAACTACTGAGCAGGAACCCAAGAACTACGAAGAGGCAATGAGCATGTACGACGCACAAGACTGGAAGGATGCAATAGAGTCCGAGCTTCAGCAGTTAAGTGAGAACTATACTCGGACGGACAGTCGTACCACAAGTGCCGGAAGAAAAAAAGTAGTTGNGAGCTTCAGCAGTTAAGTGAGAACTATACTCGGACGGACAGTCGTACCACAAGTGCCGGAAGAAAAAAAGTAGTTTGTTCAAAGTGGGTGTTTAAGAAGAAAAGGACTGAAATAGGTGAAACTAAATACAAGGCTAGACTTGTGGCAAAGGGCCGTGAGAAAGACTCTGGGGACATTTATGACTAGCCACTAAATTAAATGTACTTGTACAACATATGAATGTGTGTAGTGCATTCCTGAATTGTGAAATTGACGAGGAACTTTATTTGAAATTACCTGAGGGAGTAAATTCAGAGTATACTGTTTGTAAATCAAATAAGTCAACGTGTGGTCTGAAAAGGGCACCGAAATATTGGAATTGTGTGTTTGACAATGTTATGTCATCCTTAGGTTTTTGTCGTTCCGACAAAGATGCTTGTGTGTATTCCAAGTGTGAAGACAACAACAAAAAATTCTTGTTACTGTATGTCGATGACATATTGTATTTTGGGAATTGTGAAAAGGAGATACTTAACCTAAGAGAAGTGCTGTGTAACACTTTCAAAATGAAAGAAATGGGTTGTGTCAAAAAGTTTCTTGGTATTGATGTGAAGCAGGATTTAATCAATAGCACCACCATTAGTCAAAACGAGTATTTGCAAAACCTGCTTGAGTCGTATGATATGTTAGACTGCAAACCCTTGTCTTTACCCCATTAATAAAAATTTCAAATTTTAACTGTTAAAGAAAAAATGTTCAGAAAGTAAAGAAATTGAGTTAAAGTGCTGAAAATTAACTGGATCTTTGATGTATGCTGTAATGGGGTCAAGACCCTATGTGTGTGCTGCAGTTACTATCTTAAGTAGATACCAAAGTTGTGCAAGCACCTTACTATACAAGCTGTTGCTAAATGCCCTAAGATATGTCAAGGGTACATTAGATATGTGCTTAACTTACTATGGGAATGGAAATGATGATGTAGTAGGCTATGTGATAGTGAGTGACTGGGTCAGTAGCGATGACTAAATACACAACAGGTTGCTCCTTCAAGGTTTTTTTGTTCTATTATCTGGTTCACTGAAAAGCAACAATCAGTTGCCCTATCATCAATAGAAGCAGAGTTTGTTGCCTTGAGCCAAGCAAGTGAGGCATGTTGGTTGAAAGGCTTATTAGATGATCTTAAAGTCACTGGTCCCATTATTTTGTTTAAGAACATCCAGTCTACTATTAAGCTGGCCCACATGGCCACTGACAACTCTAGGATCAAACATCTACAAATTAAGATGTGTTTTGTTAAAGAGAAATTGTTGAAAAATGTTAACATGTTAGAATATGTAAATACCAGTGACCAACTTGGAGATATATTTACTAAGCCCCTTGGTGGAATACTGTTTAGTAAGCTCGGAAAAAAATTGTTTGTATCGTAAAAAAATATTTTATTGAGGGGAGGTGTTATCAGCGATAAAATAGTTTGTCGTTTGTGCTCCTGTACAGTAGTTGTATTGGTAACACTGAAATAGAAAGTTAGTGTGTTGTTAAAAATGGAGGAACGTGGGTGTAACAGTTTGTGATGTAAATAAACGTCTAGTAAAACTCATCCCACTGCGTATTTTGTTAAAGTGCAATAACAACTTGAATGACAGACAGTTTGATATGCTGAGCTTTCACTGTAATAACTAAGCTGTAAACAAATGTACACAAATGTGTATGTGCGTGTGCGTGTGTGTTGGCATGTGTGTGTGTGTAAAACAGAGTATATTTAATATTTCACTGATATGTCATGTGTGAAGTAATAAATGTTTGACAAAATAAGTTTGTAAATGTAATGTTTTAAGTGCACGAGTTGTCTCACAGAACTTGTTACATTTACAGAAGTACAGGACGTTCATTTGAAACATGTCAGAAGACAAGCATTTTGTGTGTATTTGTGTGTGCGTATCTGTTGGCATGCATGTATCTCAGAATGGATAGCTATTTACTTATTGCTTAGCCGACAGTGAACACTGTCTTTTCCCAGACAGCTGTCTGTTCTTACAGAATATTACGTGGTTGTGATATCACAGCAAAGTATTTGTAGTCGACATAATTCAGTAGGTATTTGCAGAAACCGTGTAAATTATTGTTGAATTTGAAAATGTTTCAACACTGCATGCTCTCTTTAATATGTACCTGAATTATTCACTGTGTAATTCCTGAGATGATCTAAAAGTTGCTTTGGAAGCTCCCTGAACAAGGGTGTTCGATACAGTAGACAAAAGTTATGTGATTTCTTACTTTAAAAAACATTAAATTGAAAATGTGGGAATTCGTAAGGTAGAAGGAATATTAATGGAATTAAAAAAAAATGAATTCTCAATTTTGTAACTAAACCATTTTCTGTAGAGAATGAAGCATTCACACACAGTTACAAAAAAAATACAATCTGAGTTTTAAAAAATTTGAATTTATTTGTACAAGAATATAAAATACATAAATAATAAATAATTTTAAAACAAAAAATGGTTTGCCATGTCTTACAAAAAAATACATACTGGCCTTTACTTCAATATTTTATATTTATGCATAGTGATTGTTCCATTTTGATTTGGTATACAGTGCCTGCAAGTTATATGTACCTTTGGTTTTTGTATTCTGGAATACAGTAACATGGCTGCAGAATAGTTAACTGCAGGTAAAGCGGTAATCTTACTTAAGGAAAGTGGAAAAAGTCGTCTTAGTGTTCAAAAGTTCATAACCTGGAAGTTGCAGAATGAAAGAAATTTTGGCAATCATATTGATAGAAAATATGTTTTTGATATTATTTGTTGAACAGTGCATGCCTTTCTTCCTGTAACTTTCCATTCAATTGCTTTATTAACATTTTTCTACAAGAAGGTTTGAAAAAGCTACTGTAAACTTGCTGAGCGTTGTTATTTGTACACCGTAAAATTATGAGCATAAAATTTGTGCAAGTGAGAAATTATCCTCTGTGAGGGAATTATAACTGGTTTCACCTCTTATTGAAAATGCGATACAGTACATACTTTGTAACAAAAACAGTTAAAAATTAATGTTTTCAGGGTCATTATTAATTAAAATTCCCACCACAGAGACTGTAATAGCGTATAGGGATGTGAAGTAAATTTGACTGCACTGTAAAATGACTGTTTCTTAATTGTAAGTGCAATGATGGCCTCTATTTGTCATTTTTCTAATGTCTAGCATTACATGGACAAGTATTCCAGTTCTTTCGTTTGGTAGCTTTGAACAAACTCTGCCCACAATTTTTTTTTGCGCAGTAGCATAGGTATACAAACACAGTGAACTTACAGTCTTCACATGTTTCTGATCACTGCACGGGATGGCAACAGAAAAATGTTGACTTCCGAGACCAACTCTTGGACAATGCCCACCAACTGCATGCATTACCACAGCTTTCTGAATACACACAAGTGTGGTGAATCCAACCAAACATTGTTAGCATACAGAAGGCATGACACCTGTNGGAAGGCATGACACCTGTGTACAGCACTGAAATATTTCAGCTGTGCACAAGGAGATCAACTTTATTACTAGACATGCACATCAATATACAAAGTTCAGTTATCTACACAAACTCAATTGGCACTACATATAGTCAAAACTAAAACATAACAACGATAGTGGCTAAGCCATAGTAGGTACTGTATTTTTTGTAGGAAAATTGTCACCTGACACACCTACTGTTATTGCAGTACCAGTACTGTGAATACAGAATACATGCAAATGCAAATACAGCACAGACACAACACATACATTTAACTTCGGTAAAAAAATATACAGCAAATAAATATTTATACTAGCTACAAGTAACACGCGCACTAAACGAGACAGTCTTAGAAATAAAATACTTTTAAAATAATATACAGTCTGTACATTAAATTGCTTGTCTGCAGATAATTAATTTTTGGGGGAGTTTCCAAATAAACATTACAAACTCAGAAAAGTATGTGGACAATCCACATCACATTTGTGCATGTTATGTTGTATTCCTTCAATACTTGATAAAACTGTGATTTGATGCACAAGTTATATAAAAATATAAATTTATTTTTGGTTTATTCACAGTATTTTTCAGATACTGTCTACTGTCAACATCAGTCAGATACTATCAAAATAAATAAAGTGCTATAAATAGTGGTCTTTCAGTACAAAAGAAACTCTTACAGAAGTACTGTATCTAATTGTCTTCCAGATAAAAATTACAATAATTTTACTATCAACAATAATGATGTCAACATAAGATAGCTACCTGAAATTGTGAGAATCACTAAAGATGACTTGTGCAATAATTTTACATCAACTTTGGATGTTGCAGGCAATGCCTGGCCTTTGTCTACCATTATTTTTCAAGTCTCTCTACTTAATATACAAACACATTTGTTAAAATATCACACATTTAGCCAAAATAACCCAACAAGAAGCATGTAATATTAAATGCCACTGGCAAGAATATTTCATGAAAACATTTGCTNTTTAGCCAAAATAACCCAACAAGAAGCATGTAATATTAAATGCCACTGGCAAGAATATTTCATGAAAACATTTGCTGATAGATGATACAGTCTCCTGAAGAAGGTACAATATTTTGAGTCTGAGATTAAAATTTTGTTTTTCTGCTCTGTGTATATATGCCATTCTAAATGTGTTAAATATTGTGTATTTTAGTAAAACTGAGGTCATTTTCTTAGGTTTACAATGTTTAATTTATAACTCCCAGACATTGTATGTAACACTTTACTTAGGGTTAGCTCTNTTTAGCCAAAATAACCCAACAAGAAGCATGTAATATTAAATGCCACTGGCAAGAATATTTCATGAAAACATTTGCGGATAGATGATACAGTCTCCTGAAGAAGGTACAATATTTTGAGTCTGAGATTAAAATTTTGTTTTTCTGCTCTGTGTATATATGCCATTCTAAATGTGTTAAATATTGTGCATTTTAGTAAAACTGAGATCATTTTCTTAGGTTTACAATGTTTAATTTATAACTCCCAGACATTGTATGTAACACTTTACTTAGGGTTAGCTCTTAAAACCTGTTTGTGACAGCTCTGACATGATCTGGCAGTGATCTCGAACTGTTTGACAAAAAAACCTTCCAATAGAATGCAAGTAGACTACAAGGAAGCACCTCAGATGGCAGTTTTGGGCTGCAAACTTGTCGCGACAGATGAGTAGATGATGCCTGGGTGCGAGTGCGCGGAAGGCTGGGCTTGCGTACTGTCCGAGCTTTCGTGGCACTTGCACAGCACCTTGGACACGCGTAGCCACAGCTTGCGGTGCACCAGGGACCGCACGTACGGCTCCAGCACGAAGATGCAGAAGATGATGACACCTTGCAGGGTGTTTATGAAGTCAGTCACGTTCCAGATGTAGTCAGGCCCCCCGACCGCCCACGAAACCACTTCCAGGATCCAGTTGATGCCCATCACGAAGAACAGCGAGAAGCACAGTAGGAAACTGCAGCAACAACATGTCACTGACTCATCATCTGAGGTGCAAACAGCCTGCTGTTTTGGGTTTGCAACTATTATAGTAAATTGTATTATATTAATATATAAGACTATATATCATAACCAATTTTCTAAATTTATTCCAGTTTGATTGACTGTGACACAGTTGGTTAGTCGCTGATCTCCCACTTCTGAGATCCCCAGCCCAACCCAGATTCAGGCAGATGGGAATTTTCCATGAGGGGAGTGTAGTGTACACTGCCATGTGCAGGGTTTTTATCATGGTCCTCCCATTTCCATTACCTCCCCGTCTTCATTCTGCTGCATCTTTACACCCATCTCATCTCCCCTCTTCCATTCCTCAGGCATGCTGGAGCTTGCGTAGGGCAGCCAGCTCCCCTTAGTGTCAGCCTTCTATCGTCTACACAAGGTTCTGCCTCAGGTGAGAACCACATGTGGGTTTATACACGTTTGATTGCCAATTGTGTGGCTTCTTTGAAACNTCATTTTCTTAGGTTTACAATGTTTAATTTATAACTCCCAGACATTGTATGTAACACTTTACTTAGGGTTAGCTCTTAAAACCTGTTTGTGACAGCTCTGACATGATCTGGCAGTGATCTCGAACTGTTTGACAAAAAAACCTTCCAATAGAATGCAAGTAGACTACAAGGAAGCACCTCAGATGGCAGTTTTGGGCTGCAAACTTGTCGCGACAGATGAGTAGATGATGCCTGGGTGCGAGTGCGCGGAAGGCTGGGCTTGCGTACTGTCCGAGCTTTCGTGGCACTTGCACAGCACCTTGGACACGCGTAGCCACAGCTTGCGGTGCACCAGGGACCGCACGTACGGCTCCAGCACGAAGATGCAGAAGATGATGACACCTTGCAGGGTGTTTATGAAGTCAGTCACGTTCCAGATGTAGTCAGGCCCCCCGACCGCCCACGAAACCACTTCCAGGATCCAGTTGATGCCCATCACGAAGAACAGCGAGAAGCACAGTAGGAAACTGCAGCAACAACATGTCACTGACTCATCATCTGAGGTGCAAACAGCCTGCTGTTTTGGGTTTGCAACTATTATAGTAAATTGTATTATATTAATATATAACNATCATCTGAGGTGCAAACAGCCTGCTGTTTTGGGTTTGCAACTATTATAGTAAATTGTATTATATTAATATATAAGACTATATATCATAACCAATTTTCTAAATTTATTCCAGTTTGGTTGACTGTGACACAGTTGGTTAGTCGCTGATCTCCCACTTCTGAGATCCCCAGCCCAACCCAGATTCCGGCAGATGGGAATTTTCCATGAGGGGAGTGTAGTGTACGCTGCCATGTGCGGGGGTTTTATCATGGCCCTCCTGTTTCCATTACCTCCCCGTCTTCATTCTGCTGCATCTTTACACCCATCTCATCTCCCCTCTTCCATTCCTCAGGCATGCTGGAGCTTGCGTAGGGCAGCCAGCTCCCCTTAGTGTCAGCCTTCTATCGTCTACTCAAGGTTCTGCCTCAGGTGAGAACCACATGTGGGTTTATACACGTTTGATTGCCAATTGTGTGGCTTCTTTGAAACNCAAGGTTCTGCCTCAGGTGAGAACCACATGTGGGTTTATACACGTTTGATTGCCAATTGTGTGGCTTCTTTGAAACAGAGAGATTTGGTTGTGCTTTACAGCTGAGGTCTACAATTCTAATGAGAGTAAAGTGAGGTGTAGATGGAGCAGTGATTGCAAAGGTGGGGGAAACAGCAGTACCCAGAAAACCCAAAGGTAACTTCTGCCACATTTCCCAGGTGCAAATGTTCCAAGTCCAACCCTGCTAGGATTTAAACTAGTTCACTGTGATGAGAGGCAGTCATAAAAACATTGTGGCACCTTTTATGAGTAATAGAAAGAAAGATATAAAATATGGTTATAGTGCTGGATAACAAGAGCCAAATGTTATCCTTTTAAAACAATCAAGGTTTGCCGAGAACTATAAAGAGCAAAATTTTGAAGACTTGATACAATAAGTTATTATTGTAGGGGCCCGTAAGATAACTGCTGATTCATCTTGCTAATCTACATAAATATTTACACTCTTAAAGAAACAATACAATTTTTAACAGTGATATGCATAAAAAATTTACAGACCTGGCATTTAATTATTTTGTCAGAGTCAGATTTATACACTTCAATAGAATTATAATATCCTTCCCCCTCCCTTTACAATCAGGGAAACAAAATTTTCCTCCCACTGTCTACTCGAGGCTGTGGTGGCTTAGCGGTTAGACTGTTCACTTCCCACGAAGGCGAACCGGGTTCAATCCCTGGCTGGGTCACTTCCGGATTTTCGCAAGTGGGAATCGTGCCAGACAATGCTGCTGGTCGATGGGTTTTCCTGGGGATCTCTCGTTTCCCCTGCCCTTTCGTTTCGGCTCTGATCCATTCTTAGCTCATTTCACCCTCATCAGATCTCAAGATCTCATTGTTAGGAGCCGCCCAAATCTCAACTCAAATCTCTACTCATAATATCATAGTGATGTAATTAAATATTTTGTAAAATTATTTGTGTGTGGACTTGACAACTTTTTTAACTTCTTATATGTTAGCTAACCATTTATGTATTGGTAGTTGTGGAAAGAAACAAAATGGTCTCCTTAGGAAGACAGGTCAGGACTAGTTACAAGTTACATGGTAAAATTATTTGGATGTTAAGAGTAGGTGGGAGAAACATTGCGATGACCTAGTTGCGGGCTATGACTGGAGTAGAGAAATTTGGGCAGCTCTTAACATCAGGGTCTTGAGAACTGATGAGAGTGACATGAGGTGAGAATGGACCAGTGCCAGAATGCAAGGGCGGAGGTGATGGGAGATACCAGAGAAAACATGCTGACCAGAGACACCGTCCAGCATGATTTCCGCGTGCAAAAATGCGCGACCTCAGCAGGAATTAAACCCAGTTCACCTTGGTGGGAGGCCCCTGTGGGCTGTGAGAGACTGAAGAGAATTACAAAATCTGTAACTATAAATTAAAATTGTTAAGTTTATTATCTTTACAGTTTTACTCCCCAAGCATCAGAAAACTGTTTCTATTTCTGCTAATCCCTGAAGTTTTGTGGCTGCAGTGTAGAAAAATAAGTAATACCAGGCACAGAACTTCTTTGCCGCTGAAGGCTAAGCGATCTGACTTGCTGCTCCCACTAGCGGGTGCCAGTGGCCTATCATGGTTGTGCACTGTTGCTTAGTTCGCAGTNAGAAACAAAATGGTCTCCTTAGGAAGACAGGTCAGGACTAGTTACAAGTTACATGGTAAAATTATTTGGATGTTAGAGTAGGTGGGAGAAACATTGCGAAGACCTAGTTGCGGGCTATGACTGGAGTAGAGAAATTTGGGCAGTTCTTAACATCAGGGTCTTGAGAGCTGATGAGAGTGACATGAGGTGAGAATGGACCAGTGCCAGAATGCAAGGGCGGAGGTGATGGGAGATACCAGAGAAAACATGCTGACCAGAGACAACGTCCAGCATGATTTCCGCGTGCGAAAATCCGAGCGCGACCTCAGCAGGAATTAAACCTGGTTCGCCTTGGTGGGAGGCCCCTGTGGGCTGTGAGAGACTGTGAAGAGAATTACCAAATCTGTAACTATACATTAAAATTGTTAAGTTTATTATCTTTACAGTTTTACTCCCCAAGCATCAGAAAACTGTATCTATTTCTGCTAATCCCTGAAGTTTTGTGGCTGCAGTGTAGAAAAATAAGTAATACCAGGCACAGAACTTCTTTGCCGCTGAAGGCTAAGCGATCTGACTTGCTGCTCCCACTAGCGGGTGCCAGTGGCCTATCATGGTCGTGCACTGTTGCTTAGTTCGCAGTGTTACAATGGCCGCAGTGAGTCTAACTACAAGTTTCTTTGATGCGCTCATAAAATCATGAAATATTTCGTTAAAATTAGTTCACTTTTTGCAATAGGCTCATGTTGCTAAATAAGTAGGTGAAAATTCTGTGTCTGTAGCTTTAACCATTCGTGTTTAACATTAGTAAGGAGTGTTCATGACAGCATAAACTATTCTCCTTGACAGGTAACTATATTTTGTAGGTATATCTAAATGTGCCTACCTTGCTTTGAAAGCAGGCAGTAACAAAGTCTCACTCGTGCTTAGTTAACACAAGATAATATTTAGCACAGCTGCCTCGTTCCACCCCGTGTTGGTGTCCGCTTTGTTCTATAGCTTCAGTTCTGCAACGGGCTTTGAAGGTTTCTGATAATTTTTCAGTGCTTGCGTGTAAAGTTTTTGCTGAAATTATGGCACTAAGTAAACCTTGTGCTATCACCAGTAGTTACAAAAAGGAAGTGTTTCACAAACATGGTTAATTTATAATCGTTAGTGTGCATTCATTCTTTAACTAAATTATTAAATTTTAAACAAAATTAGCAGTTTGACAGCGAGGACACATGATGTCAGTGAACGTACAGTACAATGGATATGCATTGCGTCTATGTCGAAGAAATATTTTTGTCACAAAAAAAGTCAGGAAATGAGTTACAGTTTTTGATGACCACAAACGAATATCTTTGAAGAACTGTGTTAAAATTTTCCGATAAGGGAGAAAATTCTGACAAAATAAATTACGGCAGCTGTGTGTGAATGTTCCAACAAGTTTCACAAAAAAATTGTTACAATTTTTTTATTTTTGTTTTAAGAAATTGAATGTTGGGAGGAAGTTTGTGATGGAAAAGAATGACATAATACACACGGACTGGGAGGAGGAGTTTGTGCTGCTATTATAAGCTACAGCAACAAAGTTGAATTATTTTTTCTATGCTACACGCAACTGTAAGTAAATGAATGACTATTACATTTATGTTTAATAGCTGTTGCTAGTCTGTAAATTTAAGTGTCAGATAATTTTTATTACAAACTTAAAATTTTACGTGTTCGTCTGCTGAAAGAGTTTTCTAATACATATAAATTACCAAATATATAACGTATATGGTTAATCAGTTTCTCTTTCTACTATATTCAAATGTTTCTTTATGTTTAGAATTGTAATTAAATTACTTCAATTCAAATTTCAGACACACTCACTATGACGTGACAAGTGCTTGATAGATGTGGCAACAGGGCTTGGTAACGCTCGCCGATAGGCCGAGACGAGCNCTCACTATGACGTGACAAGTGCTTGATAGATGTGGCAACAGGGCTTGGTAACGCTCGCCGATAGGCCGAGACGAGTGGCCAAGAAGTTCTGTGCCTAGTATAGACATGCATATATGTAAATTTTCAAACTAAGAAATATTTGCACAAAACATTAAAAATATGCAGTATAATAATATTGTACTAAGTTTACACATTGCACTCTACGTAACTAATACAGAATGGCATAAATATATCTTGACATTAACTAAGTTCTTACCATCGTTTTTCGTTCTTCCCAGGATNCTCACTATGACGTGACAAGTGCTTGATAGATGTGGCAACAGGGCTTGGTAACGCTCGCCGATAGGCCGAGACGAGCGGCCAAGAAGTTCTGTGCCTAGTATAGACATGCATATATGTAAATTTTCAAACAAAGAAATATTTGTACACAACATTTAAAATATGCAGAATAATAATATTATACTAAGTTTACACATTGCACTCTACATAACTAATACAGAATGGCATAAATATATCTTGACATTAACTAAGTTCTTACCATCGTTTTTCGTTCTTCCCAGGATTGTTCCATCTGTTTATACGCCATAGCATGTAGGATGTATGGATAAACATAATGAGGTTCGTCACGAGGACAAATATAACTGGACCATAAAAGTAGTTCAGTTCCGCTTCTTGTGCTACAAAAATAAAAATGAAACTAACTTAAGCATTTAGGTGATACTATGTAGCTATACATACTGTAAATCATTAGTGTAGCATTTATTTACAGTAAATAGGACAAGGACATGTTTTGATGCAGCAAGTGTGATTATGTAAGGTTTTGTAAATTGAATAAAAAAAATTTGGGAATTTTAGTTATGTTGTTCTCAGTTGATTTAGTTTTGAGAAAGCACTGCATGGATTCTACTTTCTGCCTGCTCTATATGCTTTCGAAGTATGTGAGATTAACATTGCCCTCTATGGGCCTAGTCACTGTAGTCATACTGTGAACAACAGAAACTGTGAAATTCTTACGAACGTTACTATAATAATGATTATTCTTACTCTTATTTGCACAAAACAAACAAGAACAAAATTAAATAGATTTATTGTCCACGAACTTACACTGTGCACCCGATATCTGTGAGCCGAACAACTATTACAAACAGTACTAGGCCATCAATCTCATGGAGAGCAGGTTAGAGGTGAAAATCTGATATCACAAATACATGAATTCTTCATACTAACGGATCGGAAAATACTGACACCTTCAGTAAATTCAGTAAGTTCGCACTGCAAAGACAAATTAGTTCTCACAGTGTCTGGAGATTGTGTGAGCATTACTATTACAAAATATGCCTCTAATTTTATTAACATTGAAAAGGCTACATTCCCAAACACAAGAAGTAATACAAAAAATGTTGAACTTTCGTTAAAATAGGCACTAAATGCAAGGAGTTGACCAACAATTGTCCTCAAAAATGGAATCTTAAAAACAATTTTGAGAGAGCTTAGTTTAAAATGGCAATATCTTAGCTGTATGTTTTGATTAAGCAGATAATCCCCAGGAATGNGAGAGCTTAGTTTAAAATGGCAATATCTTAGCTGTATGTTTTGATTAAGCAGATAATCCCCAGGAATGCACTGAAGACCTACAAGCTTTAAGCAAAAATAAAAACACTCAAAATAATATTTATAGCTTAAAAAATTAATCATCTAGTGTACAAAATAAATTACAGTGTGGTATGTATTTCACTAAGCAATTCATTTGCACTGATGTCTGACAATTTGATTATAATACATGGAGGGATTCAAAATGTCATAGTTTTTATTACTATGGCGATAGATTATCTTCTGGAAAATTGAGATACGAAAAAGAGATACTNAGGTTAGAGGTGAAAATCTGATATCACAAATACATGAATTCTTCATACTAACGGATCGGAAAATACTGACACCTTGAGTAAATTCAGTAAATTCGCACTGCAAAGACAAATTAGTTCTCACAGTACCTGGAGATTGTGTGAGCATTATTATTACAAAATATGCCTCTAATTTTATTAACATTGAAAAGGCTACATTCCCAAACACAAGAAGTAATACAAAAAATGTTGAACTTTCGTTAAAATAGGCACTAAATGCAAGGAGTTGACCAACAATTGTCCTCAAAAATGGAATCTTAAAAATAATTTTGAGAGAGCTTAGTTTAAAATGGCAATATCTTAGCTGTATGTTTTGATTAAGCAGATAATCCCCAGGAATGCACTGAAAACCTACAAGCTTTAAGCAAAAATAAAAACACTCAAAATAATATTTATAGCTTAAAAAATTAATCATCTAGTGTACAAAATAAATTACAGTGTGGTATTTATTTCATTAAGCGATTCATTTGCACTGATGTCTGACAATTTGATTATAATACATGGAGGAATTCAAAATGTCATAGTTTTTATTACTATGGCGATAGATTATCTTCTGGAAAATTGAGATACGAAAAAGAGATACTTGTTCCGCAGGAAATGTAATTATAATGAATAACATTTTATGTTGCAGCAGCATTGAACTGAAAGTCTTCAGGATGTAAAAAAAAAAAACAAATAAGAAAATTAAACAATGGCCATGGAAAGAGAATATGTACTGGCTTCACAACTGGCATGATGAAATCAAAAGTATGCAATGTCTTAGTGCAATATGAATCTAGACAAATAAGTACTTTATAAACAAAACACTGAGTAAGTATGGTCACGTAACATGGGAAGCAACATGATAAAATGCAAATTAACTTTAAGGAAGAGTATTGTGACACACACAAATATTTTTACTTCAAGATACATTAAATAAAGGTGAATTCCTGTAGTGCTGATGAAAGCAGAGACGATAATGTTGCACCCTCATTGGCAGAAATTGATGACTTTGAAAATATAATGGAGTAAGAATGAAAAGTGATTACTATGGTCAGCGTTTTCTGTTATTCCTTACATGGTGTCGCAAGCTCTAATAGACTTGGTTAATCCCCTACACCTCACACTCTGCCAAATAGATTCCAGGAATTGTTAGTGACACCCCTCCATCCATGTGGCATTGTTTGAGCTCATAGATGTCTGGTGCACAGTATAAAAATCGTAATTTTAACACTATGTTAAACGGGTGATGGATTTGGGGGGGGGGGATATGGAACCTGTCCCTCCCTTACTGTCACAGCTTTTTTTTATTCTTCCAATTTGTTTGTTCAGATCCTTTGCTGTTAGCCTTGAAATAGTCATTCTAAACACCTAACCTCGTACTATCCAAAGACATAAAAATCTCTAATGACCTCGCCCCGCTATCTATCTACCTAACCTCGTACTAGCAGCCACAAGCGTTACTTGTACTAGTACTTACNCTAATGACCTCGCCCCGCTATCTATCTACCTAACCTCGTACTAGCAGCCACAAGCGTTACTTGTACTAGTACTTATGTAGTTCATAATTCGTACAAAAGATGTCAGCAGGTAATCTGTTTCGGAACAGGACAGCGTTACC
Organism: Clitarchus hookeri; assembly: GCA_002778355.1. Classification (NCBI taxonomy): domain Eukaryota; kingdom Metazoa; phylum Arthropoda; class Insecta; order Phasmatodea; family Phasmatidae; genus Clitarchus; species Clitarchus hookeri. Next base: position 1,067,093 of record NQII01000255.1, read on the forward strand.
CATGTAGTTTGTTGTTAAAGCAATAGATGGCATCGTAATGTGTAAATGCCATTAGCAAGTGTGTTTTTTTTTAACATGGCGAGTTCAATAAACCGAAAGATTCAGGACCATGGGCGAGCTACATTACATTCATTTTTCAATGCCAGCAAAANATGGCGAGTTCAATAAACCGAAAGATTCAGGACCATGGGCGAGCTACATTACATTCATTTTTCAATGCCAGCAAAACAGATACACTAGGAACTAAAACTTCGCAAGAAGTAGAAGAGAATACTACATCGCCATTGTTTCTAGCTCCAGGTATGTACAAGGATAAACAGATGAACTAGTTCAGGTAGACACAACTCATAATGCCAAAGATAAGGAGTGCAGGCCTAGTGATAATCTGCACGCAGCTGTAACAACATTAAATAAATGTTGTGAAAGTGTGCGACACATTCAGTTATTTGTTATAGAATTGTAAAAATATGCACACTACACCAAGGTTTAGAATGAATACTTCTTGTGTTTCATCATCTGGAGCGTTGTAAATTATTTCTCACAGGAAGTTTCACACTTCCCAGACTATCTTTCGAATAATCCCCTTCAACTTTGTTCTGACTCGATTAGACACACTAGACCCTTTCACCTTAACACGTTCAACTCCTGCATGTAAGAAACTTGATCGCATCTTTGTTGCTCACAGATTTCTTAATGCCTTAATGTAGATATCTGTTGTGCTGTATTTCCAAATGGTTATCATAAAGTGAGGAAAATTACTGCCTAAAATATCTCCCTCCCTCCGCACACACACACAGATATATATATATNGGTTATCATAAAGTGAGGAAAATTACTGCCTAAAATATCTCCCTCCCTCCGCACACACACACAGATATATATATATATGTATATATATATTAATACATATACAGAGAGAGTCTGGCAGTAATGGCTAACCTACTGACAGCTANATATATATATATGTATATATATATTAATACATATACAGAGAGAGTCTGGCAGTAATGGCTAACCTACTGACAGCTATGAGTGAACCCCATGTTTGACCTAGCTGGGCCCTCCCCTTAAGGAGTGGCTGGATCTGCCCCTGATGTTAAAAACATGGAACCACTTTTCCTAAACCTCTGCCAACTTTATTCAGAACATGCCCGTAGGTGTGCCTGTTAAATATATGTAATTAGGAGCATGGAATGTTTTCAAAGGTTGATTCAAAAATTGTCAATTAACTGTGAATCAGCTGTAAAATAGCTGCACGCAAAGTTCTCACACTTGGCAAATGATTGCTTATAGAGATTACAAACATTGTTCTGTATTATGTTTTTGAAAAAAAAAATCACTTTCTGATACATGCAGACTGTAATAAATGTGTTTAAAATTTATTTCTGCCCCATAAACTTTTACGATAACATGTATTGTATTGAAGTTTATCATTAGCTAGCACCTATTCAGTAAGTGTTATCTTTGTTATTTTGAAAGTTAACTGAATTTATTGTGGTCCACCCAGGAATATCATTTTACCATTAATAAAGCCGAGTAATGTCTCGCAAATGTTTAAATTTCATTCAATAATGGACTCTAAATGTTTTTACTAAAAAGGCTTTTAAAGCAAGCCTCAATAAAGGAAACCAAACCAGGCAAATTATGGTGCTGGACACATTTATTCAGATGCCTAATGTGATATGTAAGTAATCATGGCTTTCTGATTTAACAAATAGCAAAGTGAAATGTTTAAATTAAAATGTGATTTCTTGTCAATTACATCCATATTCAATAAGTTTATGTTTTAGTCATAGTTATATCAATAAACTCAAGTTGATGTTCATGACACACATTTAAAATGTGTTGATAGGATGTTTAAAAGCAGTTTTAATTTGTTAAGAGTTCTTTTTATGTATAGTGCAAATAAATTAGAAAATATGTTTAGGTTACTGGCAGCACTAATTCATCAAGTAAATCATACAATCAAAAATTTTCACAAACTTTTTAGTGACAACTATTAGTTTTGATGGCCACTTACAATTGAACCAACACCTGTTGAGTCCAAAGTTAGGCTTGATGTAAGAAGAAGGTATGGTGGGTATGAGGTCAGTCATCAGAGAAATAACGATGAGGATGATGGGGAGAATCCAGGCGTACAGCGAATAGCACAGGAACACCTTCCTCTCCGTCCTCTTGGAGGGCACCTTGCCTGCGTCGACCAGGGCTGGGAAGCAACACACGGTCATCACCGGCTTTGAGTTGTCCACGTGGTCGAAGGCTTCGTTTGTTACCCCGCGGGCTTCCGGATCATTTTCTTCCTCGAGCTGGTCCATATGAGCCTTCATGGTATTGTATGAAGACCTGCAATAAAAGTAAACGTCGTGTATGTAAAGCTGAAGAATGTTTTGCAAGTTGCTGAAACAATATCAAAACATTTAAATTTCAGTTTTTCGTTCCTTCTGCCCCTTCCCAACCACCAATTAGATAAGAAGGGCCTAGTGTTCCTTTCGTATGTGCCCAGAATATGCATCATTTGCCATGCACAGAGAGAGCCACAATTTGTAATGTTTCAAGTATTGTATGAGTTACATTTTACTGCACATGCTTAATGAAGATGCACCTCATTTGTGTTTTTCAAGCACAGCTATCCAAGTGNTATGAGTTACATTTTACTGCACATGCTTAATGAAGATGCACCTCATTTGTGTTTTTCAAGCACAGCTATCCAAGTGACATGTGTTATTGTGAGTACAAAATGTAATGCAGTGTTGTTACCTACACAGAACCCGCAATCTGCATTCTTCACCGTTTTCTTCTGTCATCGGAAAAAGTCTTGTCTTTTTACAATTTGCAGCTAATTCAAACAATTTACATTTCTATAAAGAGTAGTAGTGTGTATGTTGTAAATCTGGGTTACAACTGACAACTAAAANAATTCAAACAATTTACATTTCTATAAAGAGTAGTAGTGTGTATGTTGTAAATCTGGGTTACAACTGACAACTAAAACTTTGTAGAAAACGACTTTGCAAAAGTTATACTCATTAGGAGCAAAGTATTTAGATGCCCAGGCTCCTCAAACACAAGTATGTTTTATAATTCATAATGTTTCATAATTCATAAAACATGCACTGTTACATGGTTAAGATTCAGATGCAAGTTGTAAATTAAATTCACACTTTTATTTGTATGATTTATAATTTATATAGTTGGTAAATTACAATTTTTAAGTAAAACACCCTTTGACTTAATTTTATTTACAAGTTCTGCATTGTAACTTTTAGTGCAAAATATCACCAATTTTAAATTTGCACGTGGGATAAATTGTTTGCCTACCAGAAAAATGTTATGCCAAGACACTGTTTACAGCGATACAGAATTGCTTACAACTTAATAATGAAAGAACTTTATAGCACACAACCTTTGAGAAGAATATACTGTTTATGTTTAAATTTGTTGCACAATTTTTAAAAATTATTTTAGATTGCACTTTTTAGTGCTGCAAAATTAACCTTACCGAAAATGTTATAACTTGTGAATACAGTGAGTAGTCTGTATGCTTTTTTTTTTTGTTTCTATGAACAAAGTCTTCCACAGTCTGCAAATGGTTTACACAGGTTTGTTCGCGTGGTATGCTCTTTCTGCTACCTCTGCTCTCGAGAGTATGCGAGATTTTCTCAAGTAGCATGAAAGGATAAATAAGAGCAGCTGATCTCGACCTGACAATGCAAATGACAAAGAGCAAATGTGTTTTTTTTTTTTTGGGAAATGGCGCTAAGACAAGAGGTTAGAAACATTGTACTGTTGTTATTTGATGCAAATATGTCGTCTGATGAAAGAAGACAATGAATAAGTTTAACATGCTCATGCAGCCATAATTAACAATGAAAGTGACTTTCACTGGTAACAACTTTAGCTTTTATTCGTAACAAAATATCCTTCTATGCTACTTACAGGATGACCACTATGTTTTATGATAGGTTTAATAAATAATTCTTCAAAAAAGTTATCTCAAATTCCCCAAGTACCTAACATGCAGTCGTGTGACAGTTTATGTTTTTGTGGGTGGGAACGTTTTACTCTTTCTGTTCCACCTCGGCGAGCAAGAGCAGAAAGAGCTGCTCTTAGGCAACAGAAAGAACAGTGCTCCTGCCACGCAAACAACAAACCAAAAAAGTCCTTCTGGTAGCATGAACGGCAAAGAGCGAGAAAGAGCATGAAAAGAGCAGAAGTAGTAGGAAGAACGTACCATGTGAACAAACCTAGTGGANTTCTGTTCCACCTCGGCGAGCAAGAGCAGAAAGAGCTGCTCTTAGGGAACAGAAAGAACAGTGCTCCTGCCACGCGAACAACAAACCAAAAAAGTCCTTCTGGTAGCATGCACGGCAAAGAGCGAGAAAGAGCATGAAAAGAGCAGAAGTAGTAGGAAGAACGTACCATGTGAACAAACCTAGTGGAGCAGTTTATATAATGAACACATTGATTTTTTTATCGACTCACTGTTACTTGGATAAGCAGCAGTTAGAAAGTAACAAATAAATAAATACAAATGATCAGCTGGAGTTGGTGGAGACTGGAGGAGGTCGGTGGAAATCCCAAAGTTACAATTTGTGATATTAACATCAAATTTATTATTTTTGTGAAGTCCTTGAAGCTTCCAAGATTTACGCTGATTTAAGGACTAGAAATTATGCATTGACATAAACTTTTTCAGTACGGTAGGTCTATTGTAATAACTTTAAAAAAATGTAGTATAATCATTTGAAAAATGTCTCTATAATGTGAGTTGGTGATGTCACTTATTTTCTGTTACTTGTTTTTCAAAATGGAACAGCTTATACATTTTCTCAAACTCTGTGCATGGTACTAAATTTTGCATTTGAATATCAGAAAAATGTTTTTCAATGTACAGTTAAAATGGTTAAAAGCTCTCCTGGTGATAAAATGCAGTCTGTAACAGCTCTTTTAGTAAGCACTAAGCAGAATATGCATTAATCCTCTGTGTACGCTCAGAATAAGATGAAGCAAGTTTGTCCTTTGTAATACAGTAGATAACACTGGTTTAAACAGATTTCTGTAAATGCACTACTGAAAAGTATTCATTTTGATTACATCACTCATCCACTGTTATTAAAAAGAAAATAAATTTTACATTTTTGCCAAACTTACCTCACAATCCACCATGTGTCGAAGCACATCACTTGGAGCCAAAAGAAGCATGCCTGGAATGAGAACTGGATCATGAATGCTGCAAACAGAATGGGAATGCCACATTATTTATTGTCGCTTGGAGGAAAAATTGTTTTCTAAGTATGCTAGTGAAAATATTAATTCATTGAATAACACTGGCTCATTCATGCACGAGTTAAGGTGGTTGATAATAAAATGTATCCAAATTCAGCTAATTACGAGACAATCATATTAGAAACTAGGAATATAATAATAAATTGTACAACACGAAACTCAAAATTTAGAGTCTCTTTCCCGATGTTTTTAACAGATCACTGAGAAATATAAGGTTTCTTTGAAAGATGTAGAGACATCACTGCTCCAAAATAAATTGTACTTTTTTTTACTGCCGAAGAATAAGATTTAATCTGTTTCAAGTATCAGTTTCCCATCCCCATCAGTTGTAGAGCAGGTCAAGAAAAAAATTATAAACCAAAAAAACATAAAAAAATACTAGTATGGCACAATGTGTAAAAAATAAGCAGAAAGGCATTTAAAATAAATACTCATTGTTTATTGTCTTTTATATAATTTTTTGTGTTTGAGAAATAATTTTATTTAAAAATAAGTTACATAATTGCATAGAACTAAATTGATTAGTTAGCAGGGGAAGTCAAGGGTATGTGATGCAATGGTGCAAGGAATAAACTTTCTTACAGTGCTTTTTAAAGAATTTACGACCAATTAGCAAAAAATTTAAACCAGTTAAAACTGTCTAGATTGTTGCGTCAAGCCAAGCTTCTGGCACGACACTGAAAAGTGCTGTTGTGATAAATGCAAAGTCACTACTGAGCTGAGTCACGTTCCCTAATCTTTACTACAGTTATCTGAAAAGACATAATATTTAAAGTTCACAACAGCAAGCACACATGACACATGCAGTACCTGTCATCTTGAAAGAACTCCCTAAGACTGCAAACATCTAAAATTATAGTCTGCTNGATTTACGCTGATTTAAGGACTAGAAATTATGCATTGACATAAACTTTTTCAGTACGGTAGGTCTATTGTAATAAGTTTTAAAAAATGTAGTATAATCATTTGAAAAATGTCTCTATAATGTGAGTTGATGATGTCACTTATTTTCTGTTACTTGTTTTTCAAAATGGAACAGCTTATACATTTTCTCAAACTCTGTGCATGGTACTAAATTTTGCATTTGAATATCAGAAAAATGTTTTGCAATGTTACAGTTAAAATGGTTAAAAGCTCTCCTGGTGATAAAATGCAGTCTGTAACAGCTCTTTTAGTAAGCACTAAGCAGAATATGCATTAATCCTCTGTGTACGCTCAGAATAAGATGAAGCAAGTTTGTCCTTTGTAATACAGTAGATAACACTGGTTTAAACAGATTTCTGTAAATGCACTACTGAAAAGTATTCATTTTGATTACATCACTCATCCACTGTTATTAAAAAGAAAATAAATTTTACATTTTTGCCAAACTTACCTCACAATCCACCATGTGTCGAAGCACATCACTTGGAGCCAAAAGAAGCATGCCTGGAATGAGAACTGGATCATGAATGCTGCAAACAGAATGGGAATGCCACATTATTTATTGTCGCTTGGAGGAAAAATTGTTTTCTAAGTATGCTAGTGAAAATATTAATTCATTGAATAACACTGGCTCATTCATGCACGAGTTAAGGTGGTTGATAATAAAATGTATCCAAATTCAGCTAATTACGAGACAATCATATTAGAAACTAGGAATATAATAATAAATTGTACAACACGAAACTCAAAATTTAGAGTCTCTTTCCCGATGTTTTTAACAGATCACTGAGAAATATAAGGTTTCTTTGAAAGGTGTAGAGACATCACTGCTCCAAAATAAATTGTACTTTTTTTTACTGCCGAAGAATAAGATTTAATCTGTTTCAAGTATCAGTTTCCCATACCCATCAGTTGTAGAGCAGGTCAAGAAAAAAATTATAAACCAAAAAAACATAAAAAAATACTAGTATGGCACAATGTGTAAAAAATAAGCAGAAAGGCATTTAAAATAAATACTCATTGTTTATTGTCTTTTATATAATTTTTTGTGTTTGAGAAATAATTTTATTTAAAAATAAGTTACATAATTGCATAGAACTAAATTGATTAGTTAGCAGGGGAAGTCAAGGGTATGTGATGCAATGGTGCAAGGAATAAACTTTCTTACAGTGCTTTTTAAAGAATTTACGACCAATTAGCAAAAAATTTAAACCAGTTAAAATTGTCTAGAGTGTTGCGTCAAGCCAAGCTTCTGGCACGACACTGAAAAGTGCTGTTGTGATAAATGCAAAGTCACTACTGAGCTGAGTCACGTTCCCTAATCTTTACTACAGTTATCTGAAAAGACATAATATTTAAAGTTCACAACAGCAAGCACACATGACACATGCAGTACCTGTCATCTTGAAAGAACTCCCTAAGACTGCAAACATCTAAAATTATAGTCTGCTATAAATAAAATGTACGTCTCTGTTGTGAAATCATGTTATGACTTGAGTTGCTCTGCTGAGATACGTGGGCTGATACTAGCATGACAGTTCACATATGGGAGTATGAACTTGAGCCACGATACATACCCGCCCTGCCACCTTTTTTCAAATACATACAAATTTTCTAACATTGCTGTTTTTTAAATTTTCTATTTTATTAATGTCATTTGGTTTACAATTATTTGTTTGTGGTGGCGAGTCATTAATATCATTTTCAGATTAAGATTTCGTGGGTTATCATCCAAGCGGAGTGCAGTTTGTATTTGGTCATTTGACAAGTTTTTGGTCTGTAGGTGGTTATTGTTCATTAGCCCTAAGAGGGCTAATGCATTTTGTTGGCCACGTGAATTTAAAGAAAAATTTCCTTGATTGACTCTCATCTCGCCATTGCTGATTGGAGGAGTAGGGTGATGTGGTTCAGACGACAGCCAATCAGAGCACAGGTTGGAACAGGGTGACGCTGAAGGTTGAGTCTAGCATATTCCTCTTCCATAAATACCGCCACCACCACAAGAATGGGTGCATGTGTGCTGAAGAGCCGTAACCCCAGAATAAAGAAAATGTAGTGAACATGGGAAGTTTACAGCATGTGGGTAGCACCCATGGATTACCATCTTTAACTTTTTCGGACTGAACAGTTTTTTTACCAAATTATTTTCCGCCCACGTACGTAGCCATTAGGGTGTAGGATGCCCCGTATTTACCTCCTTCGTAAATTTAGACACAAGCAGTTCATCTGTAATTGATTGCTGCAAGATATTTTAAGTTTCATCATCAATAATGGAAATAGAGTGGTATTCGTGTGTTTGAGAATATGAGTTGGGCATTGAAAACAAAATTTTGGCATTCTAATTAAAAAATAACTGTTACTCTCATCCATCTGCACAAATCGCTGAGCTAGCTCGTGCAACATTATTATTCCCAGCTGGGCTGTAGTTGGGAAATGTCATTTTATAATAAAGTTAATGTTAGGAAACATAAAAGAACTGAAGTGTTACAATTTATTCACATGAATCCTCACGTGAAAGTTATTGTCAAGGATCCCAGAAATCCATAAATGAACAGTCCAGTGCATCTTGCTGGGTGTTTCATCAGCTTGTCTATTGCTGTAGAGGGCAACGTTCCCAGATCACTATCAAGGCTACATAAATAGAAGTCGAGATTTTGAATGGGCGTGAATAAACACTCCCCACTATAGCAGAACTTGAAGCAGCTATGTTGACGTCAGTATGGTACTCACTACTGGTATCCACACACGTCAGTTTAGATTTTTATCATTAAAGAGGGGAATTTATTACGTTGCTGCAGAATTCACAGTTCCTCTTTCAGATGACTGATGTAACATGGAGGAGGAAGAAGTGTAGAGCAAAGCTCGCACTCTCGGAACCTGAGAGTGTGATAAGAGATGAAGCAAACGTACTCAACCACTGAGTGCGAGTCTGCCATCTATCTCGCCTGCTTGACATGAACCGCACGTTCACGAGTCCTTTTGCCCACTGACTGCCGCAGTATGTCCACACCAGACGCACCACACCGACAGGCTTGTGGGCACGAGTGCATTAGTGTTTATTATTTATTCAGTTTATTTCGTCAGTGTATTTGTTAATAGCGTCAGTGTATAGTTAATTAATAATTTGTTTTGTTATCGGAGACAATCTGCCCAGCCACAGCCAGAGATATGTGACATTCTACATTTGGCAATGCTGTGGCTGGTGCAATGAAAACATTTACAATAAGTATTATCATTTTTATTATGTATTTGTGTAATGGTAATTATGTTTTCTTGTGTTAATTTAGTTCATATCATTTTCCATCCCATAATCATCTTTCAGTGTATATTGTGTTTCACCGCATGGCGTCAGCTGCGCCTAGGTAGCGGAAGCCGACGGACATTTCCGCTAGTATTCGCCAGCACTTGGACGAGCTCGGAGGTTACGCTCTCCCCACTCCGCAGAAGCCCTAGCAAGGACATCATCTGTCGAATAGTATCCAGTCGCATCCACAACATTATAAATCATTATCATCATCTCTTTCCTTACTTAACTTGCATAGCGCCGAGGGGAGAGCGACGTTATTATTTATCGGGAATCAAAAGTGCATTTCGAGCTTCACATGATAAGACCACGTGGTCGCTTGTAGTTCCGGGCCATTCAGGCCACGTGTCTTCTGTATAGTTGAGTGTACATAACGGGGTAATAAATACCTTAACAACCAGCACCACTGTTTTTATTGATAATCAAGTAAGGCGTGCGAGGTGGCCCACAACCTCGGCAACGTGTGTATGACGGAGTGTTTACCAGAGTCCCTAGGCTGTCGGCCGAACGACCCTACATCTCATCAGCTCACCGCAGAGCTGTGGCGCCGGGCACACACATATTACTTCACAACTCTGAGAACACCGCAGATCAAGTTGGCTTTATCGCCATAGCCAAGCTTGGTCACATCATGCTATTGTGCGGTCTTAAATCTTGCTACAGAATAAGTAAGCACATCCAAGTACAACGCCACCATCTTTTTGATGCAAACATGCATAGTTGTTAAGTTACATGATGCTTTGGGCAGGGACATGCTGGATGGGTAGGGGCCTCCTTTGGAAACAGAGGTAGATTCATACTTAGTTATTTTTTCGTGGGGAAAGGGGAAGCTTCCAGGAGGTCTGAGGGTGTGGAATACGCCCAGGAAAATGTTTAAATTTAAATCTTAATTAGGTTTTTTTTTTTCCAGGACTTCCGGAAATTACTTTTCTTTTCTCCTTCGCATCTCTTATTCCATAGCTATTAACCTCACTTCTGCGGACTCTTACCCTTTCCTGTTGATTATCTCCTTTTTTTTTTATACAGGGACCTCAAAGGGATTTCCCACCTTCTAACTCTGACCTGTCTGGCCCTGATGAGCCTTGCATATAATTGACTGTCATGCTGTGATTTGATGAGCACGTGGAACCATTATAATAATATTGTGTCTTATCCGAGTTTACACCTCAAGAAAATGTACTAGTCAACCTGAGGCTACAACCAAATTAGGTATTACATAATCTCATAGTGGTGGGTAGGAAAATGTGACATTTGCAGTTTTCAACAATATGTAATACTATTTTTAAAATGGTGACATGTCATATTTTAGGAAATTTATTAGTCAAATGTGAACCAAACTTGATATACTGANTACTATTTTTAAAATGGTGACATGTCATATTTTAGGAAATTTATTAGTCAAATGTGAACCAAACTTGATATACTGGCAATATGTAATGTAACCATTTAATTCCCTGATTAATGGCTTAATTTGTCTGCCATTCTAGAAGCTAAAGCCAGCTGAAAATTTAGACTTATGCATCATACCTCTGGAACTAACCAGTTCCCACAAAATTCAGCATAGTCTATTCAGTAATTAGTGCTACTGTGAGACATGTAAGTTAGTTACACTTAAGCAAGTTTAGTAAATTAGTCACATTTAAAATAGTAGTTTTATAGATGTTTTAGTATAGTATGTTATATCTAAAAAATCATGTTGCCAATCTGAACTAAACCTGGTATTATAGTAACTAAATGACATTACATTATGACCACTTATTTAGAACCTTGTTGATCTGCCATCTTGGAACATATTGCTATCTGAATATTTGAGCACATTCATTTTGAGAACTGTTTACATGAACACTTGATTTTCACAATGGTGGCCTTAGTACAGTGTTAATATTACATTGTCTTATCTCTTGAGTCATTAAACTGATCAAAATNATTTTCACAATGGTGGCCTTAGTACAGTGTTAATATTACATTGTCTTATCTCTTGAGTCATTAAACTGATCAAAATTAATTTTAACTTGGCACCTGGTAGGATATATAAAAAAAACCATCATGAGAAATAACGTTACGTGTAAAATTAAGCTGTATTACATCGCGGGAATGGTAAAGGCAATCCTCAACAAATTTGACAAATGTACATTAACGGAGCACAACAAGCATGTTGGGTTGCATTGATGGAGGACACATAATTTTCGAAAATATGTAAATATATTTGAATACTATTTAACTCATTTTCACAAATTTGTTTTACCTAAAGAAGACCTAGTAACTGCATTAAGTTTTAGTCCATTTTTCCTTTGAAAAATGTTTGTGAAATCTTCATGTTTGGGTTGTATGTGTCCTATGCACACAACTGCCTCCTTACCAAATTTTAATTCTTTGTTTTAATTGTATCAAATTCTTGTTAAGAGTTGAGGTGGAAAGGAGTGAAATGTGGTGAGGAGAAAGGGATGGTATAGCAGTAAAGGTGGGAGGAAATATTGTGGGAGAGAATGCACGGAAGTTAAAAAAGCAGGGGTGCTGATGAATGGTCAGTTTAGAAGGTAGAGTAATATCAATTGTTATTGAGTAAGGGAGGGAAGATTGGTTAATCACACCACGGACAGCATGAACGCTTTCAGCAAGTCTGCTATGGCAAGTTTGGCTTGTGCAAACTTGGTGCAGTCTTAGTCCAAACATGCAGTGAGCTCCATGTATGATGGCAGCTGCAAGTTTGGAACAGGTTTGTTTGATGGGCATTTAGGAAGGAACACTTATTTGAGTTTGCTGCAAGCTTGCACAGCTGTTCGGCATAAAGGGGGTGTAGCTACCAATCAATTTTGAAGATAAAATAGAAGAAAACCATTCAGAGTTTAAGAACTTACAAATTCATTTTTAGAGTTCTCATGGGAGATTCCGCAGCACGTAAGGAACAAAAGCAGGAAATGGATAGAGATGAGTTAGTGATGGATATAGTCTTTGAAATGTATGTAAAGTGTCAATGTGTTCCATCTGGAAACTGTGTCTTAATATCAGTGATCTCATTAAATAAATAAACTATTTCTAATTAATATATTNATGTGTTCCATCTGGAAACTGTGTCTTAATATCAGTGATCTCATTAAATAAATAAACTATTTCTAATTAATATATTTTTTAAATTACTTCCTCCTGGTTATTGATTACCAAAGTAATTTTTTTTTTAATTTTCCTGGTGATGGTGAAGAGGAAAGAAATAGGAGGTAATTATGAAGGGGTGATGGGCAGGGTGCTTAGACTAGAGAAGTATGGGACTTGGGAGGAAAAAAAGAAGGGCGGGGGGCATTTCAGATCATTGAAGTCCTATACAGTCAGCATTTTCTTATTACTCTCATAAGGTCATGGTGCCATCATGAACTTCTCAATTCCATGCTTCACACTCTGACATAAATCTGAAAGTNATTACTCTCATAAGGTCATGGTGCCATCATGAACTTCTCAATTCCATGCTTCACACTCTGACATAAATCTGAAAGTGATGGTATAAATAGCAAACATTCCTACACGAGCTAAGTATCCCGAAGAATTTCACTAGCCCCTCCCCAAATAGTGTTTACTTTGACTAATGCACATCTTCCACACCTTCAGATGAATATGTGGTTGGTCAAGGGCAGACTTGAGTCGTACGGTCATCTGTTGGAAACAGTGGTGGATTCAGACTTCAGTTTTTTTTTTTTTTGGGAGAAGGGGAAAAGGGAGTGAGCTGCCAGGAGGTTTGAGGATATGGAATACCCCAACGAAATTGTTCAAATTTAATTCTTAATAGTGGCATTTTAAATTTATCCAGAGCTGCTGGAAATAATATATTAAGAGTTTCAAATTTCGCCACATTGAAAATTTCTTAATCATCACTTTTATTTCCTTCTTTGCATCTCTGTTATCTCATGGCTCTTAGTTCACTCCTGCATTATGTACATTATGGAAGTTGTGATGCAGACAGAATGGGAATGTCACATTAGATAATGTTCCTCAGAGGAAAAATTGTTTTAAGTGTTCTAGTGAAAAATTTATTTATAGAGTAACATATGTGATGTTTAAGTCATGTGAGAGTTAAGGTAGTTAATTTGTCCAATACAGCTAATCACAAGACAATCTTATTAGAAACTAGGATAATAATAACTGTATGATGTATCACAATGTGTGCACGTCATCATGACTTCTGTCCGGCTATTAGCACTAGTGTGTTTCTATTTGGACATTTTTGTTGCAACGTACACTACTAACATACTACATAACCTAATTCTAGATGAACACAATACACAACAATAACAATAAATTGTACATCAGGAAACTCAAAATTGAGTTCATGCCTACAAACAGAAAAAAAATTGAATCACTAAATAAATCTCTACTCAACACTTCCTGTTAGGCGTAATTATCTCATTTTCCACGCATGTCTGAGAGGCCCGTGGCTGTGAAGGTCAGGATGTAATTTCCAACCTCTCAACCTTGGCCTGTCTGCCTCTATGGCATGTCACTATAAGTACGGGTACCTACTTACTTGCTCTCCTGATAATAATAAATGTGGCCCCTAACAGCATGTGGGAATCATGCCGAACTATGCCGCCGGTCGGCGGGTTTTCTCTGGGATCAGAGAAAATCCGGGAGCGACCCCGCCGGGAATTGAATCTGGTTCGCCTGGGTGGGAGGTTCGTAGTCACATCTGTGGTGTCCTGAATAATATTTCTTACTGGTGCGAACAGCATATGGCAAATTCGTGTCCACATCAGACAAGTAAGTCTTACTGAAGCAAAATTTAGAGACGGTCTTTTTAAGTAAAGGCATACTCGGTCGTTTATTGGCTTCTGGGAACAGTTTTTGTACCTGACTGACTAGTTCATCCTCGCTGTAAAAGATTCTCTATACAGAATGTTAGGTAATTCGCGGATACGGATTGCACCACACGAATCTGTGATCAAAACTAAGTAGAAATTACTCTTTAGTAAAAATGCATAAAACCCTTCGTTTACGAGAAAAATGACATGAAAGGTCCAAAAACTATTGTGGCAAATATGTGGTATTCCAATTAGATAACTGTGAGGTGATGAGGCAATGCCGCAACTAATGTGTCGGTTATAAGGTATACGGCAAGGGAACGAGCCAAGCTCTGNCCAAAAACTATTGTGGCAAATATGTGGTATTCCAATTAGATACTGTGAGGTGATGAGGCAATGCCGCAACTAATGTGTCGGTTATAAGGTATACGGCAAGGGAACGAGCCAAGCTCTGTAGTGCCAAAGGTAATGGAGTTTACATGCAGTGAGTNTGTAGTGCCAAAGGTAATGGAGTTTACATGCAGTGAGTAGCCTACTGGGATATGTCAATGGCCATGAGTGCATCCGGCGGCCACGCTCCGTGCATGCTGCATGCATCCAACGTGCGGAAAAGTGTATTGCTGTGGGCAGAGCAAACTTCGAATACACCTGTTATGACGTTTCGACGTTTTGTATACTGATGCTGTAGGCCGTGTTTAACATGAAATAGTCATTTTATCGACTTTAAAGTTGTTTTTCTCGTAAACTAAGGGCCTTCCGCTGTTTTACTAAATAATATTTTCTACTTAGTTATGATCACACATTCGTGTGGTTCGGTCCGTGTCAGCGAATTACCTGACATTCTGTAGTTCAGGGTAGCATCGGCAAGTTTGTCGCTAGACACCGGCTGGCGAGTGACATTCCGCCATGTTGCTGGCAAGTGAGGATATCTGCCGATACGTGCGGTGAAAGTTGGTTGTTCACGCGTAAGTTTTGCATCTGTATTCTTCCGTTCTCCATGTCCGGGCAGTGTGTGTGGCGTACGGCGTTCCGCAATATTTACTGTTGGCAAGTGTGTATTGTAGCTACGCAACACTAAAGTAGCGGATTTACGTAAATGGGCTACACAAGAGGCGTGTAACACGTAACAGGTTCTCCCCGGCTGACGCATCAGTGGTAAAGATCTTACGTGGCCGACTTCGCACCGCACGTGTGAAGAAATGGTCACCGCATCACTTAACACGTAACTTGTCGCAATAAATTCCCCAGTTCCCCGCTTCACGCGTGGTTACGGATTCNGGTCACCGCATCACTTAACACGTAACTTGTCGCAATAAATTCCCCAGTTCCCCGCTTCACGCGTGGTTACGGATTCGCGCTGCGTGGACCAATAGCGTGCGTAAAACTGTTTCCGAAAACAGGAACTGGAACCGGAGGTGCCATGACGTCAGCAACCTAGCAATTGATAAGCAACGTACTCAGCCGGCAATAACTGACTTCGTAAATTTATGCAATAGTATGTGCTGTGATGTAATAATGGCCTGTACTTCCTTACATGCAACAAGATTAATCTAGTTATTCTAACGAGCAATTACTGAGAAAGTTTAGGTTAAAAGTTTTGAAGTGTCAAAATTTTACTACTTTTAGAATATATTTTACGTTATTTTTTCTGACTAGATATAAACATCAATTTGATGAAATTACCACATAAATGGGGAAATAATTTTTAACATTCAATTATAGCGAAACTTTGAAAATTTCAGCTTTTGTGTTTAAGCCGTAGGAATGGCATAAAGCATTTTCTTTGAAATCCAAAAACTTGCTTGCAATTACGTTTTAACTTCTGACTGTTTTAATTTGGATTTTGTTGTGAAACCACAGTTGAACAACACATTTAATTTCCAGGAAATGCTTCAATGAAATCCTGGTGAATTTATAAAAATTATTTTTAGCTGTATTATCCCCACAATATTTAAACCTGTCTGGCAAGAATTATAAATTAAAAATTCTCACGGAATTTTTTAATGCACTACGCCAACAATTTCTGGGACTGAGGATGTAAAAAGCACTTTGAGAAACACCTACCTGGCGCTTGAACTGCGTTGCAACATGTTTGAAATATACGTTTTCTGAAGGAACTATTAAACGTGTNCCCTCCCAGACGAGGACGGAATGGTAGCTTCCAGATATCACGCATTCTATATACGTGCAATAAAATGATTGGGTCGCCGCTTAAGACTGCCGCCTGCCTAGCGCTTTTTCCCGCGTTTGAGGCCGAGAAGCGCGGAAGCGATAAGGGTGACAATGCGACGCGCATCAAGTGCGCCATCGCCGCTAAGCGCAACGCTCTCGATTGGCGCGCAGTGTTCTCGTCGCACTGCGTGTACCTGTGGAACTTTCAGCGGCGACCCTATCATTTATTGTTGGAAAGTCTGTAAGAAGTTTCACTGCAAGGACCTTCAGTAGTTTTGTATGTATCTGAAGAGTATATTTTGAGATACAGCGCTTTTAGAAAGCCTTTCTTAGCCATCTTGGTTGCTTTGAAACGGTGTTTCTAATGTGCGTGACGTCTTTAAAGTCTAAAGTGTGTATTCTTTTCGTATATCAGCTCCTTAGACGCACGTTTAATAGTTTCTTAGAAAAATTAGTACTTCAAACACACTGCAACGCAGTTCAAGCACCAGAGGTGCAGGCAGCACGAAGAAAACACTTCACGTCGATTCTGAGTCTTGCGCGTAACGGCGACGGCGCACTTGATACGCGCGGCAGTGTCGTCCTTATCGCTTCGGTACTTCTGAGCCTCAAATGCTAAAATAGCTTCAGGTAGACGACTGCCTTTATGCAACCAATGCCGATCGAGACAGCGACGTCCTAGAGTTTGATGTTAGCATGCTATCGCATTTTAGCGTTTTGAGCGCTGACAACGTAATGTTACGTCACCTGATTTCAACTGAGTTCTATGGAGTTTGCCGTTGAATTGCGACGTCCGCATTTTTTAAGACACGGGCGAAAAAAATATTACTTCATCTAGAGTTTTCATAAGGGTTTTTGCATGTCCGCCTGTTGTGAACTGTATAACCATGTGCAGTGGTACTGCATACTGCATATTCTGTATACTCATTTGCTGTAACTGACAAATACGACGGACTTTGACTTTGTCAGGAAATACCGCATCAGAGAAATTTGACTTCCCGTTACGTGTACCAAAAAAAAAAAAAAGGTACGAGGCCAGCTGCTTTCCACCGACCTTAACACAGAAATCTGTTGACCGCTGCAAAAAAAAGTTGCTAGTGTTCCTAGAATCTCAAGAGGAAGGTTGCTTCCTACTATTTAGAAAGTGTCCTTGAAAATCTGATATTTGGCTCGGCAGAACAGCGGCTGTTACAACCTGACTGAGTGTCTCAGTTCCAGGAAAACAGTTGTAATAAGCCGCAATAAGGGGCCGCGGTGGCTGAGTGGTTAGATTGCTCGCCTCCCACCAAGGCGAACTGGGCTCAAACCCAGGCCGGGTCACTCCCAGATTTTTGCAAGTGGGAACAGTGCCGGACGATGCCGCTAGTCGGCGGGTATTCTCGACGATCTCTCGTTTACCCCGTCCTCATTTCACCCTCATCGGCTCTCAAGACCTCGTTATGAGCAGCCCAAATCTTTCAACTCTCAAC
This sequence comes from Clitarchus hookeri, assembly GCA_002778355.1. NCBI lineage: Eukaryota > Metazoa > Arthropoda > Insecta > Phasmatodea > Phasmatidae > Clitarchus > Clitarchus hookeri. Next base: position 1,085,035 of record NQII01000255.1, read on the forward strand.
AACATGCCGCTTACGAAAACTTCATCAGGTTAACCAGAATTGTTTACAGGATTTATGTCTTGCTCTGACGCTTCGGCAATGTGACCCTTCACAATTAACCGCCGTTTTGATAGTTAACAAAATTTTTACCCGGTCAACTCCGAGTAAATCAAAGACAGATTAAGGTTCATGCGAAACATGCGGCCGCATGGGGAGCTGAAGGTGAGACATAGACTAGAGGACAATNGTGTAACAAAAAAAGTCTTGATCCATCTGATTATTTCTGGAGTTAACACTGCGTTGCTCTTCAGGCACGTTGAGAAAAGTGATTTCGTAACACCCAACCGGATTGTTGGAGGGTGGATGTGAGATGATTACAGACGTTATGAATCCTGCAGGCGGAATTACTCGCGTGTGTTCAGAAATGAATGTATGAAAATGAAGCAATTGCAAGTTGGGTGTTTGATGAAACTATGAAGTTACCTCGCGACATTTGACAAGCAGTATAGGTCGAAGTATCTTCAAACACGTCATTTTAAAATGACTTTCTACCCGTAGATAATATTTGAAAACGTCCAGTAAACACTGTGTCACACGACCAAATTTTGCTTCAAACAACCTTAAGTTTTTATTAGACTAGATCTATTGAATTATATATGAAGTCACATGAATGGTATGATTGCAGCAGCCATTTTGCGTTTCAAACTATCGAATGTCTCTAATTCCTTGAAATTTTTTAATTTAAATCATATTCTACATTCATACTTGAATTAAATAGTATGTGCAAATGTAAAGGTGTATGTAACAAATGTTCACTAATATTTTGTATACAAACCAAAAGTGCATCTTTGTTTTGATTATAATTTTTTCCCCGTACACTGGCTGGGTTGTACCCGCTTATAATTTATTTATTTATGTTATTGTTTGCATTTGTTTAATTGAAATATTTGTTATTCCCTTCCCTCTCACCAATCTGTCACTGAAGTTGATCGAATACAATTCGTCGAGCTACATATGAAATTTTTTATGTATTCAGTTACTAGAATCCACGCACTGCAAAGAGTAACCAGAACGCCAGCCCGATGTCTGCAGGAAGAAACAGTATGACGAAATAAAGATGGCAATTTTAAATTATATTCACTATAAAAAATATTGATGTTTATTTAAGCCGCAGGGGACTCGTGGGCTAAATACACGAGGCTAAAACTTACGATATTGCATCTAAAATAGGCGCATACATCCACGTGATTTGAGCACACTATATCCAGCATACGAATGCTGTATTTACAAGAACTACGCCAAGAAGTTTGGCAACGAATTAGTTAATAATAAATGTATTCCTTTCCAATGTCAAGATACAAAAAAAAACGAAACTTCGTGTGGGGAGTGCACCCACCTAATGACGGTCTTTCCAGCTGGGACCCGTAGGTGACCGTCATCGCCGAGCATGACAGGAAATTAAGCCCTAGAATGGAGCGGCGCTGGAATGCAAGGGCGGGGGAAACGGGAGTACCCCGAGAAAACCCGCTGGCAAGCGGCATCGTCCAGCACGATTTCCACATGCGAAGGTCCGGGAGTGAACCCGGCGGGGATCGAACCCGGTTCGCCGTGGTGGGAGGCGAGCGCCCTGGACACTACGCCACCGCTGCCCCTGTCAAGACACAAGATAAGGCCGCAAGACGAAAACAAAGTTCACTAACTGATAGTACGCGTGTGTAAACAAGCACACCGAGAATGCTAGGCTGCTTACTTCCTCCCGTGGATCCAGACACTCCGTGGGAACGTTAATACGCAAAAACAAGTGACTGGCGAATTGTTATTCTCCAAGAAACTCCATAAGCCTAATGATTAAGGGCTCCGCCTGCCTGGCACTTGAACTGCGCTGCAGAGTTTGAAATCCTGGTGTTTTGACGAAACTATTAAACGTGCCCCTAGTGTGTTTACCTACGGAAAGTCATCATACCCCAGACGAGGAAGGAATGGTAATTAAGGCTGTTGCCTGGTTGAGAATTTGGTGTAGGGAAATACATGTTAATGAAATTCGGTTTTTTTAAAGCCAATTTTGAAAATATTAACTTGAAACAAAAACGTATGTGTGAGAAATTATTCAATCTCTGTGTCGAGGCAAATATAACAATTCGTTTTTCGGTAATTTTTTATTTGATTATTGAGTTTTCCGATTTTCCCGGGAAATAGGCTGTACATTAATGTTACAAAAGGCTTCAATAGTAAAGAAGCACGTATTTTCCCGCAGGAAAAAAAATCCCTGTTGGTATATATCTATCTTTAACAGAAACGCCGAAAAAAAAAAACAGAATTTCAATAACATGCATTTCTCTATACTAAATTCTCAACCAGGTAACAGCCTTTACCACGCATGCTGTAAATATTATTTCGGAGCCCTCCAGTATAGTTAAAAACGGCTTTTTCAGACTGCCGTATATTAAAACATACTAGCCGGACATGAGTAGAACTACGATAGGCACCTGTATTAAACTTTGCTAAGGACTTTTCATCAATAAAATGATAGGGTCACCACTGGAAGTGCCATAGATACACGCAGCACTACGAGAACACAGCACGCCATTTCAGTGCCATGCACCCATGCACTTAGCGGCGACGGCGCTCTTGTAGCGCGTGCCAGTGTGACCCTTATAGTTCCCGCGCTTCTCGGCCAAAAAAAAAAATGAGAAAATCGATGCCGGCCTCTTTTAAGGGCACCGCCTACCGGCTGGCAGCTGCACAATTTTAATAGGAAATCCCATGTTAAGGAAATTTCACCTCAGTGGGTTAATTTTTAAGATAGACGTTTCAAACAAGATGTTTTCTGTACAAATCTTTTAGGAGTTCCCTGCAGCGGAGATGTTTCCATAACATGTATAGCCTTTTGCAAGGAATTTTTAAAATGTTTGCTTTACAAAAAAGTACACACTGCCTATCTATATTGAAAATATACGCCTGTAGGGAATTTCCTCTAAAAAATTAGTGAAGAATAAATTTTGTTTGAAACGCCTATCATTAAAAGTAATGCACCGAGGCGAAATTTTTCTTAAAATGGGATTTCCTATTTAAATTTCGCAGCTGTCAGTATGCGTGCTCTTAAGGAGCACGCATACCTGGCACTTTAACTGTGTTGCAAGGTTTTTAAATGCTTTTTTTTTTTTAAACTATTACACTTGTGCCTAATGTGTTGATCTACGAAAGGAAAACATGCTTCAGACGAGGTCCGTCGAGTGCTTTCAAGGCGCCATGCATATTAGAAAAACCACTCCGAAGCACTCCAGCATAGCTTTAAAAAAATTGCGTTTTTTATAGCGCTCTACCTCTAAATATGCGTGTCAGATACGTACAAAAATATTCAGGGAACCACCATTAAACGTTGAAACAGACTTTCCGCTAGTAAAATAATTATAGTGTCACCGCTTAGAGGCCCATGTTATTTGGTCCATTCAAGGTTTCTTCAAACTTTTCTGAAGCATTGCTAAAGTTCAACTGTCAGTTTCTGGCTATTCCTCCGCCTCACGCAAACAAAGCTTGACCTAGTCTAGAAAATTACGCCAAAAGTACAACTCACCGCATTCGTGCGCGCTCAGTTTAATAATACTTTGCATGGGAACTATTTCTTACTAGGCATTACCAACTCACCTATTTTCTCACTGTTTTTATTCGTATTGATTATAAAAGAAACATTATAATATATAAATAAAATATTACAATTTAAATTTAATCAAAAGTAAGGTACTTTTACGTTAACGTAAGTATCAAACGCTTGTGATGTATGGCATACGTAGGGAACAACCAAGCACGGCATACACGGAGTGATTGCAGTGCGAAGAAACCGCGAATAGACTATACACNTGTAGCCTACCCACAACTTTCCCCCGGTATTCCATTACAATTGTCGAAAAATGATTTTTTCACTCCACCCTACTATACACGCAGCACTAGGAAAACACAGCACACCAGTTCAGAGCCGTGCGCATAACGGCGATGGTGCCCTTGGTGCTCGTGGCAGTGTCGCCTTTATTACTCATGCACCTCTAGGCCTTAAACGTGGCAAACAGCTAAATAGCTCCGGGTAGGCAAGCCATTTAGGACTAGAAATGTTCGTAAATTCGCCGTACAACAGATTTCATTGACTAAGTACTTTAGATTTGTTGAAAACTCTGCTAATGGATTCGGTTTATTGTGCATGCCTTAGAAGAATGTAAATAATCAAAAGTAAATGAGTGAACTCTAAGGTTGGATTCTCAGAGAAGCAACAGCGAAAGAACACATGCCAAAACCCGGAGTAGGGACAGAGCTGCGAAATCAAGCCTACAAACCATTTACGTATTACATCTACGTATTACGCATCTAGTTCATTGAATGACACCATACAGATTCCCTCCTTTTAATGTTTCCTTCTTGTCATACTCGTTGGCTCAACTCTGGTTTTATGAGGCCACTGTTGTGGCAGTGATGTCATTCTGCTTTCGCAATTGCGCTCGTGATAAATTCTTATGTGGGTTCGAGTCTCCACTAGAACGCCAGTTTGCATAAAACATTTAGGACTCGTTAATCCGACTAATACAATTCAAGCCCTAAATAGGGAAATTATGATTTTTTAGAGCAATGACAATGGTATTTAATTTAAATACTTTCAGAACTTAACTCGACTTTAACCATTGCCTATGCTGATTAGGCACTAATAAGAATAATTTTCAACACGACAAAAAGAGAACGAATACGAAATGAAACATTATACAACCAGAAACTGAATTTAAATTATTCTGACGTTACGCACAAAACGAAAGTCGAATTAATTCGAGAAAGCAGAACCCATATAAACGAAGAAACGGAAACAGATATACAATAAAAACCAATAATCAACAAATATAAGGTTTAAAAGTCGTAGTTTTCGATTTCCTTTAGTTATATTTTGTAATCAGGATGGACAATGAGCCAAGTCCAATAAAATTCTGGAAATTATTAATAAGTAGAGTATTTCATACATGTACTCTCTTGTATATCGTTATGGAGAGTTATTCTGATAAACCGCTGAAGTTATTTGTCGTCAATAAAAACGGGCAGTTTTACACCATATTCACTTGTTGGGATCAAAATAAAGTATGATTAAACACTTAAAAAGGTGAATCTATTGTGACGCGCTCGCTGCTTTGCCAGGCGCAAGCTAGTGGAAGAGAAGAACAGAGTAGTTAAATGATTTATGGACGCGCGCGCTATCAGTTGCAACCGGAGACGCAGCGGCTTTTCACAAAGGGATGTTTACAAAGCGTGCCTGTTATGCCTATCAGGACGCATACCACTCCCGACCTTGGATATCGGGTGTCTTTGAGACATCTGAAGAATACTCTGGATTACTGACCTTGTGTCTCCGCTAGACTCGGGGTGCGGCGAACTTTCCACGTCAAGGCTAGTGACTATAAAAAGAGCGTCGGGCCTCCGAGCCGGGGTTGTTGAATGGAGAGTTTCGGCGATAGACTGCCAGCGAGAAGAGAAGCGCGCAGCGAGAGAAGTGACCAGCGGGAGGAAAATCTGAGACTGCGAGCATCAGCGCAGTGAAGAGTACGACTTGTAAGCTGGACTACTGGACTAGATGCGTGAGTGAAAGACATTACAAATGATGGCAACAGATAGACTGGATGTGTGTTAATGACGAGTATGAGTTAATTGACAATAAAATAGAGGCATAAAGAAAGGGGTTAATAACAGTTAAAGTACATATTAAATATTGCGCTCACTGTGAAATAAAAATAGTAATAGTGAAGACAGATAATTTAATGCTGTAAATAATGGTTGTGTGAATAAATTATAAATCAGCTTCAGTTATTTTATTTTTATTAAGACTTCCATCCTTCACGAACTCAGATACGCCCCCNGTAACACTATATTTACAAACTACAACACTAATGATAATGTTGAAAATATATCTAATAAACTGTCAATTATAACACTGACTGAATATGTATGTTCAACTACCGCATTATGTCAAAACAAGCTTTTCTGTTTCGATTTATGAAGAGGTTCCTGGTGAAAAATTAGGAGAAGCTGAGCCCCAATTTTTCTTAATAATGAATTTCACACAAGAAGTTATTGATATGAATATTTCAATTAGTCTGTACTTTCGTCGCACTTTCAAAATAATTTTTGAGGAGGTTGGTCACATAAGTAAAGAGTGCGCGGAGGTGTACTTCAGATTCAGTTAAAATGATTTGAGCCCTGCGGGTGCAATGAATTGCGGAAAATTCCGTTATAGGTTACAGACTGTGACTAAAGCATAAATAGTTCCTAGCGAGTTTTGATCGAAATTCACATTTCTCAACAAAAATATCAAGTGAAAATAGTCAAACGTTACTGCAGGTGAATCTAGTGTCATATTTCAACAAAACTGCTTCACTCCTGTGACTTCAAGAAACACTTAAGCTGAAATGAAATTATTTGTTTAAATAATGTTTTGAAATGTGTGCGAATCAAGATTTTAAATTAAATTCTCATATATATATGTATATATATATAATATTGTTACATGCTTCTGCTGTGCATCGCTTCTCTTACCCCATCCGCTCGAGTTAACGAAGGAATGTGCCAAAACCAGCCAAACGGTAATGCGAAAAGTGCGTGGTGATTTACAACGCGCCGCCGCGTGTGCGAGATAAGCCTATCAGCTTTTGTGCGCTCCTGACATCCAGCGGATTGAATTTCTGGGGTTATCTTTGAAAGAATGTTCTGGTCATCGCCATCACCTCTCAGCGAGACCCGGGGTGCGGAGAACCTTCCAGATCAGGCCAGCGATACTAATTTGTCGCGACGGGCCCTTGAGTCAACAGTTTATAGAGTTTGGCTGATTGTGCGACCTTAAGTGCCAGGCGCGCGAAGACAGCGAAGCGACGAGCCAGCAGAGCGTCGAGTGGCGACGAGAGTGACCAGCGGGAGTGAAGTCTGCGGACTGCGAGCAATCGATACAGTGAGACAGTGAGACTGACGTGCGAAACTCCTGAACTGGATGCGCGAGTGACAAGACATTTGGAATTATGGCAATTGACAGATTGAATGTGCAAATAATGAGTATTAATTACGTGACTGTAACCAATATAGAGACATCGACAAGGACTTTAATTCGAATTGAGATATGCATTAAATATCGCGTTCACTGAGAATAACAAAAGTAGTAAGAGGAGAGAAGGTAGTTTGATGTTTTAAATAGCAGATGTGTGAATATGTGTGCATGTGTGTCAAAGCTTGCAATTCTACACCGTTTGACGGATCCAGCCTCGACATCGTGTAACTACAAGAATGCTCAAGAGCTAGAAAAAAATTGCCTCTTTGAACAGTCTCAAGATTCATTTCGTCCAACCCCACCAACCTACTTTCTCAGGGCCGGTCGGGGCGATTTCTGCAATGCCTCAACCGACACGTCACTCGGTGGAAGGTAGTGTTTGTGTTTGCCACGGCAGGAATGCAGACCATCCCGCTCGCGGTTATAGTTAGTTACCACTTAGCCACAGCGAGCGCGAGCGCACGCGAGTGCCAGCACTGACTCACCGCTAGGCCGACAGACGGCTCTCCCACGCCCAAGTGCGGTGGCGGTGCGGCCGGAAGAGGAGGGGATTAGCGCCCCGCCCAGTTCCCACGACAGGAAACGGCAGATCACCGGCCCTGTGACGTGAAGCGCTGTGTCGCAACTTGCCCGGGGGAAACCCCGGTACTATTCGGCCGTTTCCTTGTAGAATAGCTCGTCGCCAGCGAGCATTTTAATTGCCTTCTAGAAGAGATAAAAAGTTATAGCTGGAGACTGGGGAAATCCGACGCTTCAACAGCCGACGGAGGACCATCTCTAGACATGTGGGAAAAAATAATGTGGACAGGCCTTGAAGTTATATACATAAAAACACCATTGCACAGTTATGAGAAGAAATATAGTAAACACTCGCATCGGCCTACGCACACTCCAAACACTGTGCTGCATTTCGGCATACTGCTCGAAATGCATACAAATTTCGGTAACATGTCAAGCCACTGCAATGTGTTTGCTATTCTCACGTCGCTGTAGATTTTGTAGTCCTGAGTACTTGCTAAAATTACAAGACGGATTATTAATCACCATGTAAAAAAAATAGTCGTCTTGTTACATTGACCAGTTCCGTCTGTGAGAAAAAAAAAACTCTTGCCCAATACCTTGGAGGTAGGCAAACTGAGTGAATTTTGCGGTGAACCTCAATTTTGTTTTTTGACTAGGGACGTTATTTACGATTACCTTTCAAAAGGTGAATGACACTTTTATTAAGCAATTTAGGCCACAATTCTTACATTTATTTTCTACCTGATTTTTCTTGTGGAATCACCTTCCAACCGTTGTAAAATACTTACGAAAAAATGCTGTATAGGCGTTTTCTATGCGTCTAGCGATGTTGGTGTATGTGGGAGATATTGCAGTGGGTATACTAGCTATGTAACGTCTTAACACACTGATGATTTTACGATGTACTGTCGATGTTCAGATATTTTTTGCGACATGTGACATTACGTCATCAGATAAGATACTGCCGATATTTCGATACTTACGAATTTTTTCTGTATGTGATTAAGTGCTAACACGTGTTATCACAATATTTTACAATACATTAATAGCTGTGATTACAGCATATTGTGATACTTCCATGTAGTATTTTCACATATTTATCGCGATGTATGGCTAATTTTCATAGTTTTACGAGAGCGATATATCGCGTCGGTATCGATATGGTTAGCATGTGCCAATGTATTGCACAGTCCTAGGGAGACTGAACACGCAATTATTTAAGACCAACCCATGGCACGACGTGGGGTGTCTGAATTCAAGACTGAGTCGATCATCACGTAATTCGGAACCCACTCTTTTAAGGTTTCACCGCCCCGAGCTTTTCGGTCCATGTCTATGCTATCTTAATTCTAATACAAAGACATGTCTTAGACATGCCAAATAGTCCCTGGATGGATGTGCAGGGGCGATAAGTAAAGTTCTAAAACTAAAAACCTGAGCATTTTATTTTACGTTTCTGTTTCTTTGGAAAAAATCACCGATACACAATGCAAACGAAAGTCAAAGTTCAGACAACAAAAATCGGTTTTGCAATCTTCCTGAAATTATGAATAAGGTTATGTGAACCTTTATGCTGTAGGTATATCTACAAAAAAAGTAATTTCTGTCTTTGCATAAAAATAATGTATGACATTTGTACATAAATTCCTTCAACCTAACCTCTGAGACTGAGTTGATTGTTGGCAAGAAGACTTGACTTTAACTTTGAGGCCGTGTCACATAGCAAGTAAGATAAAGAGAAGAAGCTAAATGCTATTTTGGCGGGCCCTTATTTCCCTCTATGTTTCGGCTATTAAGTAGAATTTCGTGCCAACATTAAAACTCTTAAACATAATTATTTCAGTTTTCAGACAGACGTTTTGGTTACTGCTAATAACAATTAGGTAAAAACGTTATAATTAAATGCTGTATTGACAAACTGTAACATGGAACTAAATATGTGTAACAATTAACGGCAGAGAATACATAGGTTGGCTACTCTGTTAACTACACAATATTTTATTAAAATGCTAATTAGACGCTTTTCTTTCTTTTAAAACTGCATTGTAGTTGATATCAATAAGTCTTGTACCTTTTATTCTTAGACAATCAGCATTTGAAAATTCAACGAAGCTTCATTCCTGCAATTGATTGCAAACATCAACAAATGCTTATCCAGAACCGATCATAACAACGGAAACAAAACGAATTCAACGCTCAGGCTCTGACAGTGCATGCCTACATCAAAATAATATATTTTATGAATGATAAGAATAATTAAACTCAATTTACTTGTGACTTAAGTATAATAAAAAATAAAATTATATTATTTATAAAATATACAGCTCTCTTTATTAATTAGCATTATTTTCCTTTTTCAACAGTTGGCGAAGTTATTCCACCCCATAATTTAGTGGCCGACGAAATCCCTATAGATCTTCGACCTCCTGGGCCGTGTCTCAATTGGCCCGTACAGCGCTCCCTCGTGCTCTCGCTCTCGCGACCATGTCGTAGTGACGTCACAGAAAACGCTCTCTTGGTCGTCTCAATTCGTCGGAGAGAGCGCGAAAGAACGAGAGCACATATATAGGTTACTACAAATCGCACATTCACGTTACCTTCGTAGTCCCGCAAACCCCCACAGGCGAACATTAAGCCATTGAGTATTCGCTTGTCCGTGAAATGCCGATTTGGCACTGTGATAAGTGAGAAAAAAAATTACGTTTATCTAAAATTTATCACCCCC
>NQII01000255.1:1095342-1170957 GCA_002778355.1 Clitarchus hookeri
CTTTTCCTCTTTTTTCCACCAAGGCCGCGAGTGGTTCTTCAATAAAGAATTTGTACACTGCTTTAGTTATATGATCTCCATACAGCATATTGTCTCTGTCTCGTAGTTTTTGAAGTACCTTTTCTGGGATTGTCCTGCGCTGTTTCCTTTAAAGAAAATATAGAAGTACGAAGTGACATCTACGCACAGTCTAATCGCGTGCAATAACATCGTGTTGTTACAGATCCGAATGGCGAGGAAGCGTCCTGGGAATGCGTATCACTGTGTTGGAAGAAGCCGTGTAATACTTACCTAATAGTCGCACGTGACATTGAGGCGTTTAAATTTTTTACTAGGGATTTCCCTTAAGCATAAATTATATCAAACTTGGCCGAAGTGTTATTACAAAAAAATTAACACAGCACGAAAGTGATTCCATAATTTCTGGAAACACGTCACCATCCTGAGTGTGCTGCCAGGCGGACGGGGAGATGAAAGGTCCAGGCTTTGGTGACGGGTAGGAGTGGAGAGGTATAGGCAACTCTTAGCCACTTTAGACGAGGGATGGTAAGTGCTTTCAAAATGCCACGCATGTTAGAGAAACCATTTCAGAGTACTCCAAACTGCAAAAAAACTGCTTTTTCAAAGCGATGTAGCCCAAAATATACGAATCAGATACATACAATACCACTCAAGGGCCCTGTACTGAACCTTCCTACAGACTTTTCACCAATAAAATAATAGAGTCACCGCTGAAAGTCCCAGGTACACGCAGTAAGACTAGAACACTGCACGCCAGTTCAGAGCCCTGCGCTTAGTGGCGATGGCGCACTTGCTGCGCGTGGCAGTCTCACCCTTATCGCTCCCGCACTTCTCGGCCTCAAACACAGAAAAAACCTCCAGGCAGGCGTGAGCCTTAACAAAGTGGTCTTGAGAGCAGATGAAGGTGAAACGAGGCAGACATGGACCAGCGCCGGAATGCAAGGGGCGGAGGAAACGTGATATCCCCGAGAAAATCCGCCGACCAGCGACATCGTCGGGCACGTTCCCCATCCCAGAGCGACCCAGCTGGGAATCGAACCCAGTTAATCTTTGCAGGAGGCGAGTGGTCTAGCTACTGCACCACTGAGGTCACCAACACGACTTGCAAAAGAGTTGTTGTTATCCTGCGTCTAGTTTTAGTTTTGTTGCATATACCTTTACTTTGAAGAAGCTGATNGCTCTAGCCGTTGGCCGATCGCAGCTCTGGGAGTGGAAGGGCGAAGGGTATCACCGGCGATGGAGGCTAAGACAGTCGTCTTCCTTCGCCACCCAGCAGTCGGCCGGCATATTGCTATAAGCTGTTCACGATAAACTCAGCACTTTTGAGAGCTCTGCTCAATCTATACTTCTAGGCACGTTGTGTGTTCTCCCACCTTATGTAAAATTAACACTGCCATGGTCCTCCACTTTGTTCATGCGTCGGCCGAGTGAAAATGCGAAGTAATTAGAAAAGTAAATATTTTACAAATTTGCTAATCATTTTTATTTTTACGCCTAAAAAACAGGAAATCAAATCAATAATTGTAGTATTGACAAATGTTAACCTGGCACGTTTAATTCAACGTTAAGACGAGTAATTTTCCCTCCGTCGTTGCCAACTCCACTGGCCGCGTGCCACTCAGTGTGCCCGTTACAATACCGGCTGTTCCGAAATGTCATCGCCGAACTTCGAGGGACGGTGGAGACGCCTTGAACAAATAGGTTTTATGTATCAACCATGTGGCGTAAACTCATACTGAGTGTGTACTGAGCAAGCGCAGGTTAAGTACGAGGGTCGAGAAAGTTAGTGGGTGTTATTGAGAATAAAACAATGTTAGATGTTGGGGATTACTTTATAAATAGCAAAAGCAATGTTACAGTAAATGCTCAATGTGAACACCATTAATCTCATTGCAGAGCTGGTAGCGTCTTGGTAGAGAGTATCGTGTTCGCTGGGAAATATCCTGCGTCACTGCGGCCGCTCCATGAATTTGTGCAACAAGTTCCATCTCCGAGTCAACAGGAGTCGAACACACTAGGGCTCTCATGTATCCCCACAGGAAGAAGTGCGCATGATCAGTAAACACTCGGTATGGTTTCCACCACACGGTTGATAAACAAAACTTATTTTTTTTTAGGGCTTCTCCATCATCCCTCGAAGTTTGGTGGTGGAATTTTTGAACATCCGATACGTGCAGGTAGAGGCAGAAGGCACTGACATTTTTCAGAGGTTGATTTCGAAAGTTCTCCCTTGATCGTGAAAAGTTTTGATACGTTGCGCCACTCCGCATTCCGACGGCGGGACATCACTTTTAGGCGAGTGCTGGCGGGAACAGGCGCTGCTCGTCTGACGTCGCGGCTCTGTTCCAAGTTCTGCCGGCGGCGGCGGCACGATGGACCGCGGGCTATTTTCACGCTCCACGTCTGGGCGAGCTAGAGTGGAGGGGGAGATGGCACGAGTGAACCTCTGCTCAACGGTGCTGGCTCGACACCCGGCGTCACTCAAAACCTTTCTTTAGAGTTATGTGGGGGAGCCAAGTGGTGCGGAGGTCGCTATAATCAGGTCTCGCTCGTCAACCTCCAACTCTGAGCATTTAGTCTATTCAAGGTTTCTTCACACTTTTTGAATTAAGCCTTTGAAAAATATATGATAGTGCTTGTCATTTACAAATTAAGATACAAACAAACACGTTCATAATTGTTGACCATGTGACTTCGACAGATGTGTTCCTTTGGGGTAGGTCAATGTTGGGTACACGCGCAGAAGACGAATAAGCCATCTCCTCATTTTTAGTCTATGGTGTGGTTGGAGTTAGCGCAATAAAAAGTATTCTGTTCCAGTGTGCTGGGACACCAACTCCTCTTCCTTCCATTCCACTCATTTAAGCAAAATGAGTATTGCCAGAAAGCTTCAAGTAGCAGTGTAAATAGCAGTGTACAAAGTACAAACAAATAACACAGTCGTAATAAATTGCGAAAATTCAACCATCCCCTGATATGAATTGAAATATCAGATAATTAACACCCAAAATTGTGAGAAATGATTCAGAAAACTGTTAGTTTTCTTGTCTTTTATCTCCAGGCTTATCATTATTACATTTTTTTTTTCATTAACTGCCCATACCAAAATTACAAGCAATATAAAAATACAAACAGCCAAACAGGCTTTAAAATATGTTACAATTATAATGCTCGTTATGTAAATTACAGAAAGTTACATACAATAATGGGCTCCTATAGCAATACAAACTTAGCCCAAATATTATACAATTGCAAAATTACAGAGTATATAAAAAGCTTATCTTAAGATTTTCCCTATACATGCCCTATAAAATGCCCTCATCAAACATTGCAGGATATGCCTTCTGCGAAGTTATAATCTCATCGTGAGGTCCCTATCCACTCTCTCTCCCAAGACGAAAGACAACGCCTTTTATAGTCGGGAAATACGTTGACCAGGGTGTTGAACGCCTCAGATGGTTTCGTTGTGGTTCGGGTCCAGTAACATTCAAATCTTGATGACGTCGAAGGTAGCGTCGGACGGTTGCTAGACGCCATCCATACACGTTGGAAGGAGTAAGGCATCGGTGGGGTGAGGGGTGGGGGCAGCCTCGAGCCTCCCCGCCGACAGTCTGCGTCCGCCTGCCAAGCCACGCACCCGCATCGGCACCAACGTCCACGACGACTTACGTCTAACGGGTCACCAACTAGGTGAACCTCAGCTCCCTCGTGGATCTATCCCCGTGTTATTACGTACTATTTCCTGCGCTGATATTAATGCTGGATGTAAGGTGTTCCAGCACCGTCCCAACACACACATACTCTTTAAAAAGTAATATTATGGAATAACCGCCGGCTATGTAGACAACTAAAAACTGTGGAATAACTATGCACTGATGTCGACAAAGGAAGCAAAGAAAAAACTGTCGATGGACCATGTGGTGCTAGTTTCTGCATACAGAGTCAAGTTTTTGGGCTTACGACGCACGGTATAGACCATTCACGGTTACTTCCAACTTTTGTGAAGCCCTGCTAAAGTTCTACTTCCAGGATATTTCTCCGCCTCATGCGAACTAAGCTTAACCGAGCCTAGAAAACTACACCAAAGGGAAAGCGCACCGCATTCGTCCGCACTCGGTGTAATAATATTTTGCATAAGAACCGTTCGTTACTAGGCATTACCAACACATCTATTTTCCCCTGATTTTTATATTAACTGTAATTATAAAATATTATAATTAATAAGAAAAAAATATATGTAAAAGTTAATTTAATAAAAAATAAGGCATTTTTATGTTAGCAACGCTTGTGATGGATACACTGAACATTTAGGAATCAACCAAGTAGAGCATACGTGATACATGGTGTGATTTTTCAAAGGTTTAATTCAAAAAGTGTGAAACCGCGAATAGAGTATAGTTTTAGTTTAAATAATAAATTTATTTTTAAAACGGGCATTCTGATTGGTTGATATTTCAGCCGTACGTATACGTAGAAATGGTATGTTGTTCTACTGTGCCGTTTTATTTCTACGTAAGTACGCTAAGTGTGGATTAGAATGGATCATTCATACGTACGTACGTATTCTGCTTGGCGGTTGTGAATCAATTCTTTAATGAATGGCTGACTGCGTGCGCCAGTTGGCAGACGCGAGAGCAAGTTCACTGCGCAAGAACGAGCGGCAGGCACTCCCACCCTGCACTTCCTGTCGCAGGCCGGCCGCCCACGTCAGCGAGGCTGCTTGCAGTGGGCGGGGGCAATGCGGCTGTGGCGACGCGGCACGCGCGCGAGTAAAGATAGGTTGCCGCCGCGCCGACTAGTCACGCGCACTAACACCCGGAATTGTTCCGCGCACGTCAGGGCGAGCCTCATCTCTATCTCTCTCCCTCAGGCCACGGTGGCTCAGCGGTTACACTGCTCGCCTCCCACCAAAGCGGTTCGCTTTGGTAACCTCAATACCTGGCCGAGTTCGATACCCGGCCGGTTCACTCCGGATTTTCGCAAGTGGGAATCGTGCCGGACGATGCCGCTGGTCGGTGGGTTTTCTCGAAGATATCCCGTTCCCCCGCCCTTTCATTCCGGCGCCGCTCCATACTCACCTCACGTCACCCCCATCGGCCCTCAAGACCTCGATGTTAACAGCCGCCCAAATTTCTTCACTCACTCACTCCCTATATACCCCCCCCCCCNGTAGCAATATAACTATTATTATTTTATTACCGGCTTAAGTTATCTGGAACTTTGTAATGGCCACTAAAGACGCAAGACTTAAAAACGCACGAAAGAATAATTTCGAGATGAATCTATCTTAGATATTTCCGGGGGCCGCGGTGGTGTAGTGGTCAGACAACTCGCCTCCCACCAAGGTGAACCGTTCGGCTTCGATTCCCGGCGGGGTAGCTCCCGGATTTTCGAACGTGGGAATCGTGTCGAAAAATTCCGCTGGTCTGGTAATTGTAAAGTCTTTGACCAGATCCTCGAAACTAATATTACGTAACGTATTTGCTTCTATACATAGTAAAGATAAAGGATGCATTTTGTGGAACTTACTTCAGCTGCACCGGTTGCAATTTTGCACCATAAAGTCTGTAGTTAACCGGCAATGTAACATTTCTGTGCTGCTTCCTTCCTTTCGATGCCATGTCAAAGTTAATTCTACTCAGGTTGGGTGGGAACAAAACTAGTTTTCTTATGGGAGAATTTGGCAAAGGGAAAATTTTCGCCGCTAGGAGTGCAGTGTTCCAAAGAAATCACTTAATTATAATTTTAAGCTACATGAATAATAACAGAGAAAGATTTTACTTAGTTATGTAGTTATTTTATATTTGATTTAGGATTATATTCAATTATAATTTTGTTTTTTAACGCAGAAAATAGAGAAAACCTGTTTCACATGCGACACTAGCGCTTACCTAGTGGCGAAAAATTTTAGTTTCCAAACTAAAAGCATTGTGCTTCCCAACCTGAGTAGAACAAACCTTAACCATACGCACGTGTTCCTGATAGAGAGATAGATAGAGAGAGAGAGAGAGAGAGAGAGAGAGAGAGAGAGAATGTGGAGGGGGAAGGGGGGAAGACATNTAAACCATCTCGTGAATGTTAGTACAACTGATGCGATGCATTTATTTACATTTCACCGGACTTATTTAACAGACCGGTTTTCATGCTGGATGGGAAATAGAAAATGGGTGGCTGGTTAGAGGAAGGGAAGAGGTTTACGAAGTAAGACCGTTTTCGAATTGGTACTTTAATTTCAATAAAAAGCTGACGTACAGAGTTAGTATACTAAAATGACGTATTTGATAGTTTGGTATTTAATTTTTAGTATAGGCTGTTAACGGTAAATTGAGCACTTTTGAAAGTTCTGTTTGAGATCTACTTGTTTGCACGTTGTGTATTCTCCCGCCTTAAGTAAAATTAGCATTGCCATGGGTTTCATCATAGTATTCATGCGTCGGTCACGTGAAACTGATTATTAGAAACCAATCAGCTAATTTTTACGCTTTGATGCATTAAAAAAACAGAAAGCGAAAGAAATAATTTAAGTTATCACAAATGGTTAACTAATTTTTTTTACTCGACTTTAAAACATAGAACTACTTTCACTCCATTGTTAACAACTTTACTGGGCACATGTCACTCAGTGCGCCCGTTAAAATATATGCAGCTAGGAGCAGTGACTTTTTTTCTAAGGTTGATTTCAAAAGAGCTCACTTTATCGTGAACAGCCTTTATGTATCTGAATTTAATATAAAAAGTTTTTTTAATAACATGCCGAAATTCAAACCACAGCATCTATAGACATACAAACAAAAAATTCTGGTAACAACATTTTTGGAAAGGCCATCTAGTATTTTTAAATTCAAGAAGAAGTTAGACAGAACAACGCAGGAAGTCCGCAGCTGTAAGTCGGGAAACCTGAAAAAAGGATTTGAAATTGCGTTTCACTTGGATACGGATAGTTTTATTGTGCATCTAATTTTGATCACCTATACATTACTATCTTATCAAGAAGTGTCGTTTCTAAAACTAAAAACTGCTGTTTTATGACCACGTAAAATAAAATGTATTAATTAATCTACGAACTCTTTCTTATCAGCGTATTTTCTTCTTGTCTGATGTGCGTCGGCACTGCTCTCAGAATAGCCAACGTAATATTAATTTCTGTTCGTTCGTGCATCAGCTGATACAGGATTTTGTAAATGGTACGTTGTTTTTTTTAAATACATAAATTGCCACTCACTGACTGTCAGAATGTGGCATTCTTATATGAAATGTCAGAATGTGGCCTTCTTATATGAAATGAACTACCTGCGTCCACAAAGTTGCATATCACGAAGGCGAAGAGAATTTTCGCGCCACTTATNTTCTTATATGAAATGAACTACCTGCGTCCACAAAGTTGCATATCACGAAGGCGAAGAGAATTTTCGCGCCACTTATACATGCAGGTACGTATAGCTGCGGACTCCCTGCGTTGTTCTGCCTAACTTCAACTTACATTTAAAATCACTAGACGACCTTTCCAAAAACTTTGTTACTAGGATTTATTGTAATATTAGTCAATAGATGCTGTCGTTTCAATTTAGACATGTTATTCAAAAACACCTCGTATATAGATTTACGAAAAAAAAGAAATTACCGTATCGCCGTCGTTTACTTGAACCTACAAATTATACACTGGAGTGCATAATTAACTTACTTTGAAATAAAGGACTGTGTTTTGTGATAATAATTATTGTTTCAGATCGTTTNCACTGGAGTGCATAATTAACTTACTTTGAAATAAAGGACTGTGTTTTGTGATAATAATTATTGTTTCAGATCGTTTGGACAATTGCAGATTCTTTTAGTTACCGTAATATATTGTAAATTTTAGAGCTCGGCTTGTAATTTTATAATAACATAACATCCAGAAATTTTGCAGGTTATACAAAGTAAGAACGTTTATTTTTTTTAATGAAATTTTTTAAAAGTATTTNATAACATCCAGAAATTTTGCAGGTTATACAAAGTAAGAACGTTTATTTTTTTTAATGAAATTTTTTAAAAGTATTTTTCATAGTTGTAATATTTTGGTTTGTTGTACAAATGCTGAACCAGTGACTGACAACATCAGAATTGAAACGCACGATATCGCACATTACTAAATAAAAAAATGATCGATTCAAACACATCTTACGTTTACTTAGACGTCCATCTAACTGAAGACGTCACATACATCCGTGAGAGAGAGTAGATAAGTTTACAGAGGAGAAATATCGCTGCGGTTCCTTTGACGCGAGCGTATCCACTCACTGATTAGCTGCGCGGGGCTCTGGGAACGGGCCTTGTGTTTGATTGGCTGCTGTGTGCTGTGAGTTGCCAGGCGTGAGTGGCTTGAGCACGCGGGATAAGCCACTATTTCAGCCCTGTATTATTAAGGCTCTGCCTCCGTGACTTTCCCGGTACACCTATCGGGGAATTCGTGGTCCGAAGAGTAACGCCTCTGCAACGTCGGCTACAGAATTCGCCAACGACGGATGCACAGCTAATGTTTACAGTGAACTGGAAGAGGTTAAAAAAAAAAGTGGTAAGCGGAAGCGAGAAACAGTTCCGGTTCGCGAGGATAACATGTAGAGGATAATTAAATACATTCGAAAATAAAATTGAGAATTCCGGAGAGATGGCGGGGAAAAATTGTACTCCTGGAGAGTTTTTAAATATATGACTCACCATAACAGTATGTAGCTCAATGTTATTAAAAAAAAAAAAAAAAGACACCAATCAGGTACCATCATAATCCCAGTGCATTTCTCCTTCCCCTTTCTTGGGCCTTCCCCATTGTCTCACCACACAGAATCTATTCTCGTTCCGTACTGAAATTCCCAGTGCCATGGTGATAGCCAAGTTTTGCTATAACCAAGGGACAACCTTGCCGCTGGATATGAATGGGGGAAATGACGAAGCCTATCTCCAAAATCGTTACGTCCCCAGCACCATGTTGTGACACCCAAAATCACTGAAATGGCAGGTGTGTGTATCTGTCACAATTACGGCAGAACTATCATCGTTGATGCATGTCATAATTCGTTTTACAAGTTTGGCTGCAATAGTACATATATTTTTTTTTATGTAGAAACGGTTACAGTTGAAACGTAACTATTACACCAACCACTTCAGGCGTCTCAGCCATGTCGACGGCAACAGCTCGTCAATAAAAGTAACTTCAGGCCGTGTCTCAATTCGCCGAACGAGTATACTCTCTCGCCCAATATTGACGTCGCAGTCTCCTCTCTGCTGGCCCAACTCAGAGGAGAGAGTGCGACGGGAAGAGTGAACGACGGTGGGTGCTCGCTGCTCACTCTCGCGCCCTCTCCGGTAGCGATGCTGTTTTCAAGTCTAGCCTCGAATATTCAGACACGCAGTTCTTGCCTCCTTGTTTCTACAGCAGTATTAGAAATATTTACTGACTTAATGTAATCATTGCGATTGTGAAATTTGTGTAGTACCAACAATATTCCGTATAGCATAGAACGTGATGTTCAGGTTTCGTTCTGGTAAGTTGTGCACATATAATTTAATAATCTGCTCTTTGCACATAATAGTTAAGTTTTTAACCACTCAATAATATGTAAAATAAAATAAAAAACACGGTAAATTTATGCGAGGAATGGGATAGGTAGATAATGTTTATTTTTCACTTTTCTTACCTTTCGCATTAGATAAATAATGCGGAATGTTTAGAGAGGACACACATCTCAGTTCGCTAGAGTGTGCCAAAGAATGCGAGAGAGAGAGAGAGCGGAGAGAGAGAGGAGAGAGAGAGAGAGAGAGCACACTTTCAAGTTGAGACACGGCCTCAGCCTACGTCACAGGATGTCGTCTCCTTCACATTTACTTACCGTCGAGGCCAAATAGAGTGGTCAGGCCCTACGGTTGTTCACATGTGCGAAGATGTTTTACGTTACCGTATTTGCGTTTGGTTTGAAGCTCAGTTTACGATCACGCCAGTTCGTTCGTTACTCTTTTAATACCAATTTTCTGAAGTACGTCGTGGACACCAAACTACACACTTCGGTGATTTATTCTCTACTTATATTATTTTAATGTGGTGCGAAAATGTATTGAATAATTTACATGTGTGTATAATTTTGTTTTAAACTTCCAAAATTTTTTATATAGTTTAGAGCCACCTACCGGTTCATTAACGAACTACAATTGTTTGATAATTTGTTGGTGACCAACATTATGATTCACCTATTTCATTAAACATGCATACATACATTTAACCATCGTAGACTGTTACACCAATTTAAGTTGACAGTCCACTAAATAATTAGTATAACACATGTGGCACAGTGGGCTTCTGGGAAATTGTTAAGTCTGCTCTTTCAGCGAGCAAAAATTTCAGCGTGAGTTCGCCTTTTCGGCGTGTTTCGTGCGGAAAACGAGGATGGATTCTGATTGGCTGTTACAACTTTCCGTTATGTGGGCGTAATTGGTGTACAAACTGTTCACGTCGTTTTTTTTATTTTTATTAACCTTTGAAAAACGTTACTATCACTATCTGCATACACCATGTTAAGCTAGTAACTATGAAGGAAAAGTAGTTTCATGTCTTAACGTTTTATTAAAATTGTTAGGTAAAAATTTGTGAATACTGAAATGTGATGTTTTACTATATGTTTATTTAATGCATATGGGAGTACGAATTAGCAATTTCGTAAAATATTTACTTTTCTAACAATTTAACAGTTTCACTTGATCGGCCCATGGATAAAATGATGAGACCGGCGGCAATGTTAGTGCCTACAAGTAGATCTTCAGCAGGGCTTTAAAAAGTGTTCAGTTTACCGTGAACAATCTATTTGCGAAACCAGGTATAACTGAATGTGTGTAACGAAAGACAGCGACGCAACCACGTTCGCGGGACGGAAAGCGATCAGTCGTATGACGTAGTGGAACGTGACGTCGTGAAAAGATGGAGGGGGGGGGGAGGACGCACTCCCCACACAGCCATTCGCCCACGAAGCTCCGTCGCTTGTGTGTCATTTCGTTTTACAAGAACTTCGTGCCTACTGCCTACGTCGTCGCATCTTACTCGCCGCTTGTTCCTGTCCAGAGACCATTCGCATTCATTCCCTTGTTCAGTAGCGCCCTCGCGGAATCTTGATACATATACTATTCGCTGTTTCTTAACACTTTTTAAAACCAAACCTTTGAAAAATCACCACATCTATGACGTGCTCGGTTGTTTCCTGAATATGTCACGTATCACTAGCGTTTTATACTTGTGTTAACATAACAATTCCTTATTTTTGGTAAAATTGGACTTTTACTTATATTTCATTTATAAATTATAATATTTAATTTATAACCAATGCGAATTAAAACAGTGATAAAATAGGTGTGTTGGTAATGCACAATAAGAGATACTTCTTATGCAAAAATATTATTACACTCAGTGCACACGAATTGTCACTTTGGTGTGATTTTCTACACTTAGTTTAAGCTTTGTTTGCATGAGGCGCAGGAACACCCTTGTAGTAGAACCTAAGCAGGGCCTCACCAAAGGCGGAAGTAACCGTGAATGGACTATACCGTAACACTGAAGTCGTGTTCCAATTGACACTTTTTGTAAATAAAATAGTCACTTAACTATTTTTTTCTTTTTTTTTTCAAAATCTATTACGTATTTTTGTAATTTGCGTTTTCTCAACTTTGAAGCTTACGAATGCGTATCACATGCAAAATAACTATTTAGTGTAATAAATTGACGGAATATTACTGAAATGTGTATTTTTTCCATTGTCCGATTACTGTCCAGAAACAGTTTAAAGTTTTTATTTATTTATTCCTGAACGTGGTTTGATGGATATATGCGATTCATTTTAATAACTCTCATGATTTTAGTTTTACAATATTATTTCACATTTATCTTATATCAGACAAGTCATGTTGTAAAAAAGTAGCATTATTGCGTGCTAAACAGCTGACAGTTGTGGTGTTCCAGTTAAAATTCGACGAAATTCAAAATATTAAAAAAAAAAAAATTAAAATTGTAGTATTTTGAACACGGCTTGAGAGTCTGCAGTTCCCACGCAAATATTTCCAGGCAGATGCAGAAAAAATACCGTTACTGAATGTTGAAAGTAAAACGAAAATAATGCTAGTTATATCGTTTCACAAAACGATTACGTCATATATACGTATAGGCTATTTACGGTAAAGTGAGCACTTTTGAAAGCCTTCTAATTTGGAATAATAGTAGATAAATGTATTTTATTTTAGTCTTAGATGTTAACTTCTGAGTGCGGTGGAATGTACACACACTGTTTATTACCTACACGACAAGGTGTATTTACAAAGGTGGTTAAAGGATAAAAGATGTCCGAAATAAAAAATTAACTAGGGCCTCAAAAGTGCTCACTTTACCGTGAACAGCTTATAACTGCATGCATGAATAAGTTTTTTTGAGGTTGTATCACAAGTAAATATAGATTCTGGCTGTTCCTACTACGAAGAAGTAGTAAGTTTGGGAAGAGCTGATATCAAGTTACTTAATTAACAAAACAAACTTTATGACTATGGCCGCACAGCATAATTACAGTTTAATTTTAAACCCTTATTCAAAATTACTAATTCATATTTGAAACTATTATGCAGTAGCACACATGAGTTACATTTGTTTGTTCGTGGGTTCAGTCCCAATCATCTGCAATAAAAAAATGGTAAGCATAAAAAAGGGGGGGGGGGATCTAACCCAAGTGGTTTTTCATTCTCAATGCAGGTCAATGATTGCGAAACTTCTTAATATGAGCCTTGTCAATTCCTCGTCGATAAATCAAACGTGCCGGCCTAACTGGCCTGATGATGTTGACACTATTATAACTGGAATAAAACTACCTGTTAATATCGACACTAGTGTTTTAGCTATAGTTCTTAGTTTACCCGCAAAAAAAAAGAGGGTGTGGGGTTGATATACCTACAGTATCGTCATCGTCACAGACAATGTGTGCGTGTAAATGCATGCCATTTTAATGACAGTCTGAAAGCGGAAGTTGCTATAAGACTGTCTTTTCAGAGGGAAGAGCTGCAGAAATCTTATAACCCACCATGTTTCTTCCACCCTTGGATACGCCCCTGTGTCGTGTCAGGAAAATAGAACGAAACTATAATTTAAACGATTTTCGTTAATGCGAAATGGCAAAGAGAACTCGCGCAATTAATTGAAGTGCATTCACTGGTGTACGAAATTAGCAAATCATTTATGAAAGTGTGTCGCTAATGTCAGGCGTAAACTTTAATTCACTATTCAGGAATAACATATTTTTTAACCCATTCAATTCCCGTGTCTGCGATCGTAATCATGTTGCATTTAAATGATTTTTAATGGCGTGTACTGTACGCCCCAATGAGAGTTTATCCAGTGATTTGATAGTCTTCCTTGTGAGTGATCTGATTTGCGAATGTTTCTGCATTTCTCGTTGGTAAATGGCTAATGCCGATAGGTATAAGCTGAATCGAGCACTTTTGAAAACCCTGCTTGAGATCTACTTGAATGCACATTGTGTATCCTTCCACCACATGCAAAAGTAACGTTGCCGTGGACCTGATCACTTTATTCATGCGTCGGTCAAGTGAAACACTGAAATCGTTAGAAAATATAATATTTTACAAATGTTGCTCATTTGTAAACTGGTATGCTTAAATAAACAGAAATCAAAATCAATTACTTCATCATTCACAAATGTTTACCTCTCGCTTTTAATTCAACGTTAACACATGGGGCTACTTCCCATACGACGTTGCCAACTTTACTGGGCGCATGCCAGTTGGCGTGCCTGTTAAATGTGTGCAGGTAGAGAGAGTAGCATTTTTAAAAGGTTGATTTCTAAAGTGCTTATTCTATAATACCTAGCGCGCAACACATTATTCACTGGTTTCAAGAAGCATGCTCGACACTAATACACCACATACAAAAATATTACACTATTACAGCAATTGAGATTGTAAATTAATTTGGGATCGAACGGGCCAAAACATAAATGCTTCCTGTATCAAAAATGGATTAAATTCAACAGACAAGCTAAAAGCTGCTGAACGCTCGGTTTCATGAACCATGATTTTTTTAATGTGTTATAACTTTTTTTAAATGAAATAAATAAATGTGTCTTATTACAACACGTTTACAAACTACGAATGTCCTCAAATGTAGTCGCCAAATTTTATCCACGCTTTGTCTGATAATTGTGAAACGGCAAGAAAATACTGATAATTTAAAAATTATGCAGCTCTAATTACATCATAATTACTTGACAAAAGTTTAGGATTTATGTTTGTTCTACAGCGTAATGTATATTGCCAAGAGAGGTTTAGTATTAGTTTCAAAATAAGTGCCGATAAACATTTGGAATATGCTATAAACCAGTAATTCAAAATGGCGTGTGATGCCGAGCCTTAGTGAGTGAAGATTGAAGAGATTTTGGTGACTGTTAACACCGAGGTCTTGAGAGCCGATGAGGGTGATTGAGGTGAATATGGAGCAGCGCCGGAATGAAAGGGTAAGGGGAACGGGATATCCCCGAGAAAACCCGCTGACAAGCGGCATCATCCGGTACGATTCCCACTTGCGAATATCTGGAGTGAACAGGCCGGTGATTGAACCCGGTTCGCCTTGGTGTGAGGCGAGCACGCTAACCGCTCAGCCACCGCAGACACGCCGAGCTTAAAGACCAGTTTTCAATGGCGGAAGGAACATAAACCGAGAAGGTGGGGGATGCCACAATCTTATTTTTTTCCCCAACACGAGTTCGAAGAATGTTATCTGATTTCTACGTAGCACAAGCTGTTGCGTGGAAACACTCCGCAAACAGTCTACACACAGTGCAGATATTGACAGCAGGATTGCATGAAGTGACGCGTGTCGTTAACACGTCGTAGTTAGTTAGTTTCACTCGCCCCTTAGTTCCGGCATCTTTCTGTACGCCACAAGCACAGTTAGTGCGTGGAACAAGCAACAAATACCCTCTAAGTATTTCAATTCTGGATACCAGCACCAAAATTTGAGCATTAGTGAAATACATATGAAATATTGTAAAACTGCCGGGTGATAACCTTAGAAATGATTATATCACGCGCAGTGAAGTCATAATAACAAAATGGCTGCAAACCAGATTCTTCAAAGTCACGTATTTTGGAAACTACTCAACGGATTTTGATGAATGGTATCTCATTTTAAAGTACACGATATTATCTAAAATAATGGTTCTGGCAAGATTTGCTGTAAATGCAATATTGTTTGTTTTATTCTTAAAATACAACATTTTTCCTTAACTTTTTTTTATTTATTTTCCTTACCGTTTCCCAGATGTCATGTCTTTTATGTAAAAAGTATGCACAATTGCAAATTTTTTAACTTTTGCATTAATCCTACATTTTATAAGTTCCAGATATAATTTAACTGGAACGACCATGGACAAACATTGGCGAAGGTTATTGTAGTTGGACGCAACTACCAGTAAACCAGTTACAGTGTGGGAAAAGAGTATTCTTTGCCAAACCGATAACAAACAGCCTCTAATTGTGCGAACACAAATAGGATATCAATCACTTAGTGAACATTTAATCAAATGTGCTAAGTGCAAACCTCTCCCATCACACTTACAGTTTGAAATCCTTCACCAGACTCTTATCAGAAACCAAGCAAAATACCACAAAAATTGTAGAACCTAATATAATAATCAGAAAATTGAACGACTGAAGAATCCCCGTCCTGACGATACAAGCTTAGAACAATTGCCACATATAAATTCTACAGATGACATGCCAGAAGCTAACACCAGCACAGTATTTACAAGATCATGCTGCACCGTAGCTGATATAAAATCCACATGCATCTTCTGGGAAGTTGGTAAACATAAAGAAAAACTTGAATGTGCATATGCACTTGGAATCTGACCAAATGCACAAGCACTCTAAGATCAGAAACTCCTTACTAAGTTATACTCTACATATTTTGCAGCTTTAGAGGCAAAATACCACTATTTTCCGCTTGGCAAGTCTTGTGAAACTTTTTGATGAACGACTCAAACACTTGGGATTTTCTGACCGTCGTTAATCGCACTCGCTGGAAAGATCACTTTATTGCATTTGTACCAGGTCTTCGTGAGGATAAAGTTGGGCGAGAAATGTTGCTTACCTTTGAAGGGGACGTTCACATAGTTACGGAATGTGTCCATCACGTGCAGCTAACATTTTTCGTGAAGACATGTTTGTCGAGTATCCAAAGTTTTATGGATCATTTACTGGAGAGACATGCGTTTCTAAGAAATCAATATTATTTTTCAGAATGCTATTAGAAGGAACGTCTACAGGAAATCCGATTACAAGCGAGGAAGCATCCACTACTGGACAAGAAAAGATACCTGTTGCAGCTTTGATTATTTCACAGTTAGTTAGATTTAATAGCATAAAGAGGAAAATACAACCAACAGCTAAATTCAAACGTCATAATGTAGATCAAAAAACTGTTCTGCCACTATATTTAGGACTGATGCTTCACAACCACACAAGAGGAGAAAAGCTTATCAAGAAAATTTTTCACCTTGAACTGAGTGTATCATAGAAAAAATAATTTCTGTTGCTGTACGTGAGTATTATGACCAGGTAGAAAATGCTGTTTTTCAGCCCAGTGCAATGCACAATATATTTACATGTGCAGCCATCGACAATATAGACCACGACATCCTCTAATACATCCGTAAACTCATTTCATGGTACAAGTGTGTCACTGATACAATATTTCTCAGACGATACCAGTAGCGACAAGGTAGCTACTCTAAACCTCAATGTTAATGGTACCAAAACCTGTCTATCAAAATGGTACACTACACTTCCACCAACATCAAAATGCAACATTTACAATCCACTGTTTCTGGTAAATGATACATATGGTAATTCATCTTTCTGTGTATCTGAAGAAACAAAATAATGGTTAGGGTAAGTGAAAAATAATGTTGAGGGAAGTATTCTTCCGAAGGTAACATTTTATTCTCGTAAGGAAGAAAAAGATTAACTAAAAAAATATAAGAGTACATCCATTTTGCTTCCACTTCTAAACGAGAATATTAACTGTCAAGCTACGGTTCGCCATTCAATGAACATTGTTCTAACTGTATTTAAAAAAATGTCAGCTCAGAACAAACCCCAGTTATAACAGCTGATAAAACAGTATATGCACTTCCGAAACAATTTCAATGGTGGCTATCCTGAATTGTACGGAGAAGACAAAATGTGTTTGATGTTATGAGGATTACACATTGAAATGGCTGTAATGTTTATAATTTTTTCATGGTTGGAAGGCTTTGGCTGGACTTAAAACCTCTTAGGAGTAAGGTATTACAACCCCAGGAAGAGCTGAGGGCCTTCATAGATCACCTCGTGTGAAAAGACGGCGATATGCAAATGAAGTAAGCTACGCATCGCTTAATATACTTTTGCAGCAAGCATATAACAATAGTGAAGACATGTCATCAGAAAGCCTCACTGAGTGGTGTAACCGAATGCAACAAGAAAGTATTAAGTTCAAGTAATGGATGTCAATCATGCACTAAGAAGGTATTTTTGTACGAAGCATCCGTCAAGGGAACTACCCAGATTTTATTTCAGTACTTGAAAATTATTGTCCTTGGATATTTGCACTCGGCCATGTGAACTATGCTAGGTGGCTGCCAGTTTTTCTGCACAGCTTGTGGAAATTACCAGAGCTTCATCCTACAGTGCACAGGAAATTTTTGAAAGGAAAATTTGTAAGCAATAAAACAAAAAATGAACCTCTCGTGCATTTCTCATGATCAGATCCGTGAAAAAATAACAAACTTGTAAAACTTAATAGTACGAAGCTATCCCTTCTTAGCAACAAAGATGCATTACTGATATAGATTACTGCTGTCATGAAATCGCACGCATGAGCAGTGAGTTTGAAGAAATCAACAACCTGAATCAAAAAGTTAGGTCTAATGATTGTAAACACTACGAAGATAAATCATCTGAAGTATGCTTCCAGAAAAATGTTTAGTGATTTACTTAAAGTATACCAAGAGCACGGTAATCCCATTTAAAGAATAAGAGCTGACTACCGTCAACAGTAGTAAAGTAGTCTTTAAAGAGAAGTAGTTGCCAAGTCGGTTTTTGCAGCCCGTATCAAAGGCGAAAATCAATATTTCAATTATGTGAAAGATCGTTTGGTGAGGAAAAACATTTATATTCATGATGTAATCAAATGGAACAACTTCCAATTGTTCAGTAAGAAAACGCCTTCCGTCAAATGCAAAGATAAACAAAATGTGGGATATTTGAGGAGGGATTCTAATGTATTTTGTCGCCTTTGTGTTAAGTCAAGTAAGGCATGGGAATGTGAACGACTTCTTTTCCCATAAAAACTGCATGCACCCGCCATCGACCCAGATGAATAGAAACATTGAAAATATTCCACCAACAGCGAATGCCCTACTGCAACACTTGAAATGGGCAATGTTTTGATGTAGCATTTGGAGAAACTGCTTGACTATAAATCCTCAAGCACGCGATCAATGTCAGTTGGGATGGAAAACAGATGATGTCATCATATTCAATCCCATTTGGACAACACTTTCAGATGTAAGCAAGCAATGCCAAGAACTGGGGTCGTGCAAGTGCAAGAAACGATGTACACACTGCCACTGTGTACATATTGGACTCTAGTGCACTCTTATGTAAATGTGACGGCCACTGCTCAAGATGAATTCCATATTTACATGTCAAGTAAGTGTTAAAAGTTAATTTTTATGGTGGAAGGGGATTATTGGAAACACGTTTTAAGAATATGGGCAATCTTAACCATTCAGCCTAAAATAAAGATTCCAAATAAATTTCTTTATCGAGAGTAATTAGTATTTTAATATGACATCATGGATGTTCAAACCAATAATTACTGACATAAGCACTCACGATAAATCGACAGGAGTAAGATTCAAGAAGTTAAAATGAAGGCCTCTATGCCTATATTGTTTTTAAATATGTTTAGTTCTTCCACATCTTCCTTTTACCGTCTTGTATCTTCCTCCAGTCGATATATTGAAACTATTCTCGGTGAGTGTTTATTGTTTTGTAATAACCGCATTTGATCGGAAAGTGTGGAAAAGAACAATAAATCTTATAATTCAGACATAAGAAAAAAATTATTGCATTTAGAGCAAATTATACCAGAACCTTTATCTTAGATAAAATTGTGTGCCTTAAAATGAGACCTCATCCCTCAAAATTCGTTGAGTGGTTACCGAGATACACGACTAAATAATCTGGTAGGCAGCCATTTTGATGACGTCACTGCGCGTGACCTAATCATTTATAAGGTTATCTCCGGCAGTTTTACAATATTAGATACGTATTTAACTATCCCCCAAAGTTTGGTGCTGGAATCCGGAAGTGAAATATTTTTACGCTTGTTCCACCCACTAAGTGTTCGGCATGCACTGATGGCTGTGAGTTGCTGGAAGACGATAAGTTCTTCGAAAAATTAATATGTGTACAACGTATATTTTCACGTTTAGTAAAGGATTACGGAGAATTGTTATTAAGATTACAGTCGTTGACTAGCTGGAACGCAATAACCACTGATACATGGATAAGCCACGAAAAGAATAAAAAAATACAAAGCTGTATCTTATGGATTTGTTTAAAGTATCACAATATAGCTGGAAAAAACCTACGTGTCCTACATTCCAGCTATATCTGACAATTTTACTACTTTCTACGCGAATTTTAAACGTTCCACAAGACCGGCTCTTTTATATCTGACTTATATAAATAAACTATAATCTTACCAGTTTTCCTAGAGCGGATATGGAAAATTACAATTTCCTTATAGTTAAAAATAATTTGGGAGAGAAGACAAGACCGAAAGTCTGGAAGCAGTTTTGTTTAAAATTAGAGATGCTCATGGTGTATATATTTCAATATTTTTATTTCAATTGTTTAAGTACATTCTGTCCAAGGCATTTAGATAGTATCAATAGATGTCGTAATTTTGACGCTGACGTAATTGAATTTCCGAAGAGTAATGTAAACACACCAAGAGATGCGTTTATTAACTCCTACATTCAGCCAGTCAGGGACGGCTTTCAAAACTAATGAGGACAATCGTCTAGATATACAGGGCCGAATCATCAAAAAATCGGTCAAAAGTTGGGGAGAGGACAAGTGCTCTTGAACTCAAGAATCCGCAGTTTTATATCAGTATTAAAACTATACTTCAAAAGAGCAAAAATATTTTCCCATGTTCTTTTAGCTAGTTTCAGAGAGCTACTAGGTTCTTCAT
Source organism: Clitarchus hookeri (assembly GCA_002778355.1). Classification (NCBI taxonomy): domain Eukaryota; kingdom Metazoa; phylum Arthropoda; class Insecta; order Phasmatodea; family Phasmatidae; genus Clitarchus; species Clitarchus hookeri. The sequence continues at coordinate 1,115,684 of NQII01000255.1, forward strand.
GTAAACACGTTAAATGTTTGCACGGATTAATTACATTCATTAAAAAATTAAAAATAAATTAATGAGAACAATTTTAAACTTACAATGTTATAAAATACATGGTCAGTATTCACGACAGTGAAGCTAAGTGGAATTTAGTACATAATTACGGTAGATACCTACATAATGGCTTTGACTAAAAACAATCTTCAAAAAAGCTAACAAAATTCCCGAAAACATTTGTAGGGGTCGCAGTGGTGTAATGGTTAGACTACTCGCCTCCCACCTAGGCGAACAGGGTTTGATTCCCGACAGGGTGGGAATCGTACCGGACGACGCCGCTGTTCAGCGGGTTTTCTCGGGGATCTCCCGTTTCCACCGCCCCTTCATTCCAGCGCTATTCCATACTCACCTCACTTCAACCTCATCGGCTCTCAAGACCTCGATGTTAAGAGCCGCCCAAATATCTTCACTCACTCACTCACCTGAAAACATTCGGTTAAATGCAGAATTATCCCCCAACCATTGAATCCCCCTTGTGTGGATATAAGCAAAAATAACTCTGGAAGGCACAACGAAACACTGTCGACAACAGCTAAACTTTGTATTTTAGGCTTCTGTCTTGTCAATGCCACACGCAAGATTTTCTGCGACATACAACGAAACTCTACAATGGCGTATGTTGTGCATAATTCCCCACTCAATAATGTACCCTTTTACGCGAGAATCAGTATTTAAAGAACGCCGCGGGGAGAGAGTGTGTGGCAACGTGCAGGAGACGAGAGGCATGACTACGCCCGTCTCGCGAGGCGGAGGACACACTCGCACATCCGGAAGCGGGTCGCGAATAGTTGGTCGGGGCTTGTGCCGTTCGACTCGCACCCCGGGGGCAGATGCACACCCGCCACCGAGCGAGTCCACGCTGCGTAAATACCTCGCGGCACCTCAAAATAAACGGAGGCGACGTACGCGCCCGTGCGACAGTGTTGCCAACATGGGGGTTTCCCCCCTAAATGCAGGGGCAAATTTAGGGTGCATGAGACGTTTAGAGAATTTTTCCGGGGTAGAAGAGTTTTTTTAATTTAATATAGTTTATTAAATGTTTAGTTAAATGGCTAACACCAGTGTCTAATGTTATTGTTGAAAATAATTTTTTGTCTGAAGTAAAAACCAAACTAATGAACTTATTATCATTAGAACTCACAAACAGTTTGCTGGTAAATAGTTGCTACTTAATAATGATAAAAATTTCTGTTGAATCAGTTTCAGCATTCTCAGGAAGTGTTGGAAAATGTTTGTGTTTCTGTAAAACCACGAATAATCTGAGCACTTTGCTCATTACGAACCCACTGTTTTAGTGCAATGTTAATTATGAAGTAATAAAAGTAATTTTATTTTATTTTGTTTACCTACATTAGCTCTACGTAATTAATTTTACATTGCTTTTAAATGAACATCTCCAGAATATTTTGGCACATTTGTTAAATAACAATGTAAAAAATGCATCCCAGAAAGTTGTATTTATTTATAATTTAGGGAATTTTCATTAAATTTAAGGGAGATTTTAGCTAGGATCTAGAGGAATAGATTGTCACCTGGTTGGCAAAACTGCCGTACGGGTAAAGGCCCTTACACAATAAAAAAAAACTTTAGCATCTGACTTTACATATCCTTTCCTTTCACGAAACCACCAATACACAATACAATTAAAGCCGAAGTTCAGACAAATGAAAATTGGTTCTGCGAGCTAAGTAAAAATGTGTATCTTGTTATGTAAATCAATATATTATCCAGGAATGCATTTTACGTATTTACCTTTCTTAAAAAATTGGCTTAAAATTTATATTAAAAGTTTATTATTAAACAAAATCTAACCTGTTTACTCTTCACGTTATATTAGTTTGCCATTTATTCAATTTAGACAAGCTTGGTTTAACATACTACGATTAAAATCGCCCTACAATAAAATAACACTCATTCCACATAACCTCTGTTAGATTTTCGGCAAAATGGCTGCTTGACTGACTTTAAATTTCAACTTTTTGAAATCGTAAACCTTTGACAGTTCCACTGTGTCAAGTTCCATAAGAAACAACATGTCGAAAAGCAAACGTTAAGTCAAATCGTAAAGTTAAATGTTAAAAATTTGAATTGTGTAAGGGCCTTAAAACCATTCCTAAATCGGGGCGGTTCAATTCTTGCCAGAAGGAGGGGTGCAGGTGTTTAGCGTTTCAGAGGCCTATATGCGTTGGACAGCTAAAGGCCAACCAGTGTTGCCAACCGTATGGAAACGTCTCTATTTGTAGTTTTTTTAAAAATTATTTTAGGATTGCCATAGGGACGTAGCGATGAATCAAAATTTTCAGGAAAAATATAGGAACATTTCAAGTATATTTTAAAGATGGGCTCAGAAATTCGTTAATTATCTTTCAGTGGTAAATTCTTCCCTTAATGCACATGAAGAAGACTGCGGAACGTGCGATATAGGCAGGCGAGCAACATATTAAATTAAACAGAGTTTTTTCTTGCAACTATTCTCCATCCACGCCGAAATTTAAATTTTCATTATCTAGCATGTTGCATATGTTTTTAGGAACTTATATTTGTAGTCGAGGTATGTCAAACTCGCAGCCGGCGTGTCGCATGCGGCCCTTGGTTCATATTTGTGCAGCCCCAGCTTATTTTTAGGATAAAGTGAAATGCAGCTCGCGTTCGTAAATTAAACATGAAATTGTCGCGTGGTATAGCTGTTGTAAGGTTATATGCATACAACTGCAAATGGAACTATCAGTCAGCCCAACGAATTTAAAAATTACTTTTGTTAGCAGTTTTTCTCCTTCCTAAAGTTAAGCAAATCCAAAGTATTAAGTCAGATGACAGAACTAACATTTAAAAATTATAACCAGAGTAGTATTAAGCCATGATACGACACCTGATTTTGATCATTTGTTAGCAAAGAAGAGATGCCAGGCTTCTAAATACTGTTCACAATAAAATGAGCACTTTTGAAACCAACTTTTGAAAAATATCATTACTCCTACCTGCATCGGATAACGGTCGCACTGAGTGGCATGCGCCCAGTAAAGATGGTAACGATTAAGGGAAAGTAGTTCCACTTCTTAACGTTGAATCAAAAGTGTTAGGTAAATATTTGTGATAAAAAAAAAGAAATGATTTCTTTTGCTTTCTGTTTTTTATGCCTAACGCATCTAAGTGTATGAACTAGCAGCTTTGTAAAATATTTGCTTTCCCAATAATATCACAACCTCACTTGACCGACGCATGAATAAAGTGATATGGACCATGCAACGTTAATGTTACAAATGGCGGAAGAATACGCTATGTGCGTACACCTCGATCATAAGCAGGACTTTCAAAAGTGCTCAGTTTACCGTGAACAGCCTACAGTAGTATTTTATAGCTTTATCTCTGCGTGGTTTCCCAGTTCTATGATTTCACCGTGCCTGTTTTTGCATTTGTTTTCGTTCCCTTTATTATTTTTGCACAGCATTCCGCTTAAGTTTAAAATAAATAGAACGGCATTTTAACAATATAAAACCCAACAGTTTCTTTTTTTTTTATTTTCCCGTATGCGCCCCGTTGTGTGCTCTTGATTACATTTTATGGCCCACACACCAATTTCAGTTTGATACTCTTTTTGTAGTATTTTGAAACATAAAGCACATACGATAGCACGTCGGATGTTAAAGATTCTGCGAAAACATATTTTATACTTTTTCACCCTCTTAGCGGCCGAATTTAACAAAATCCTTTTTTAAGGGGTGCCTATGGCCAAAGGGAAAGTCACCCCTAAAATTTCGTGCTTTTAGGCCCAGCGGTTTGGGCTGTACGTTCATAAGTCCGTCAAGTAACGAGAACACGTTTTTTTTATGTATAGAGATGAACTGATTAATTGAAACAACATGGTTTTGACGATTCCAAAAGCAGGAACACAATTTTTAAATAACAGCTTCATTACCGAAGCTGGCCTGGGAAAGCCATGAATATGAATGTCACTTTCATGCGTAATTTTACGACTGAATTGTTACAGGACGTATTAAGAGCACACAGCAAAATTTNAATATGAATGTCACTTTCATGCGTAATTTTACGACTGAATTGTTACAGGACGTATTAAGAGCACACAGCAAAATTTCCGTAAAATACCAAACAGCTAACCAGAAGCCTGGTAATGTGACACATCGAATTACTACTGCCGATCCCTACGTCACGGTTTTTGTAAACTCGTGTGTAGACGGGCACTTCTGCTAGCTTCCTTAAGTGTACACTGAAGTTCAAATTGTCGATCTAACCCCGCCCAGCTCACACGCGTTCGTCATAAGCAAGTGCCACTCCTCGCATTATCTTGCGGTATCGGGAGATGACATAACAGTACTTCCGGCGAATCACTTCGATTCTGAAAAAGCAAAACAGCAAAGATTGACGAGACATTGCAGGAATTTATAGAAAAGAAAATGTCCCCGATGACATGCGTATTTAACTGTCTATAGGAATTGCGGANACAGCATTCCGCTTAAGTTTAAAATAAATAGAACGGCATTTTAACAATATAAAACCCAACAGTTTCTTTTTTTTTATTTTCCCGTATGCGCCCCGTTGTGTGCTCTTGATTACATGTTATGGCCCACACACCAATTTCAGTTTGATACTCTTTTTGTAGTATTTGGAAACATAAAGCACATACGATAGCACGTCGGATATTAAAGATTCTGCGAAAACATATTTTATACTTTTTCACCCTCTTAGCGGCCGAATTTAACAAAATCCTTTTTTAAGGGGTGCCTATGGCCAAAGGGAAAGTCACCCCTAAAATTTCGTGCTTTTAGGCCCAGCGGTTTGGGCTGTACGTTCATAAGTCCGTCAAGTAACGAGGACACGTTTTTTTTATGTATAGAGATGAACTGATTAATTGAAACAACATTGTTCTGACGATTCTAAAAGCAGGAACACAATTTTTAAATAACAGCTTCATTACCGAAGCTGGCCTGGGAAAGCCATAAATATGAATGTCACTTTCATGCGTAATTTTACGACTGAATTGTTACAGGACGTATTAAGAGCACACAGCAAAATTTCCGTAAAATACCAAACAGCTAACCAGAAGCCTGGTAATGTGACACATCGAATTACTACTGCCGATCCCTACGTCACGGTTTTTGTAAACTCGTGTGTAGACGGGCACTTCTGCTAGCTTCCTTAAGTGTACACTGAAGTTCAAATTGTCGATCTAACCCCGCCCAGCTCACACGCGTTCGTCATAAGCAAGTGCCACTCCTCGCATTATCTTGCGGTATCGGGAGATGACATAACAGTACTTCCGGCGAATCACTTCGATTCTGAAAAAGCAAAACAGCAAAGATTGACGAGACATTGCAGGAATTTATAGAAAAGAAAATGTCCCCGATGACATGCGTATTTAACTGTCTATAGGAATTGCGGACGATACTAAAGAGTTTAAACTCCAAGAGAGTTGATACCGCGTGAATTAAAAGATAGACTCCGAACGAGCTAAGCAAGTATGAAGATCTCAAAGTCCGTTTTGTTACAAAACAGCGGTAATAATAATTCTCGTTATAGACAGATATAGGTGATATATTAGTTTTCTTCCTCACCATGACTGTTTGTTCCAAGTTTGGCTAATTTAACTGTACACTATTAATTTTAAAGAGTCCACTTAAACAGCACTNACCATGACTGTTTGTTCCAAGTTTGGCTAATTTAACTGTACACTATTAATTTTAAAGAGTCCACTTAAACAGCACTAATTAAATTATATTTGAAGCAAAATTACATATAAATATGTATTAATACGAAGTTAAGGAACACACAGAGAATTATTTGTAATGGCAACCTACTATATAAAGTTGCTTTAACGAAATAATATGCTTGGAAGATTTTAATGCATTAGCGTAAAATATTTTTTTTCTTTTAAGTTTACGATACTTTTAAGTGACATGGTTGCGACTACATGAACTTTCTTTTTTCCTTCGCTTAAAATAATTCTTTCTATAAGAATACTTAAAATAAAAATACCAGTTAGCAATGGACAGTGACCAGATACCACCTAGTGACAGTTATTTGTAACTGTGACGCGCTACTACACTGTCGGCATGACCACACCTCTCTGCGTACAGCAAGTTAATAGCTGAGTGGCAACTTCTGAAAGCTTTGCTTACATACTTCTTTGTGCCCATTGCAAATACTTTCGCCACACGTACAAAGTAATCCGCCAATTGACACTCGCTGTGAAACTGTTACTATACGTTGTTCGCTGTTAAATGAGAACCTCTCAAAGCCTTGCTCAGGATCTACGGTTGCTTTTGCCACATGCAAAATTAGCATCGCCAGTCCTGTGACAAAACTCACGTATCAGTTAAATGGAACTATGAATTTGTTATGAACGTGAATATGTTACTAATATGACAGTTCTTACGGATACGAGCATAAAATGAAAAGAAGCAAAAATAAATTATCTTGACTTTCACATTGTACTTAACACTTTAAACACGATGCAAATAAATGGAACTGCTTTTCGTACATTGCTGCAAACTTTACTGGGAGTGTACCAGTCAGCATGTTCCNCACGATGCAAATAAATGGAACTGCTTTTCGTACATTGCTGCAAACTTTACTGGGAGTGTACCAGTCAGCATGTTCTTACATGTGTAGTAACGGGCAAGGATTTTTTAAGGTTGATTTCGAAAATGTTAAATCAAGTAACCGTGATCCAAGACATGTGCGGCTCTGATTTTCGGGCTGGTGTCTGGAACATGGAACAGTTTGTGTATTCGTCAGATATGCTGAGTTTTCTATAGTTCGACTGTTGTTCGTTTTTTTGACATTTTTCACTTTTGTGGATTTAATTTTTTTTTTTAATTATTAATGACGTTATTGGCCGTGGGCATTAAGTTGTTGACAATTTGTCTCTCACAAAAAGAAGCACGTGAGTGNAATTATTAATGACGTTATTGGCCGTGGGCATTAAGTTGTTGACAATTTGTCTCTCACAAAAAGAAGCACGTGAGTGAGGAATTGGAAAATTTCTCACGCACAGTACTGTTGTCCCTCTGCCACCTTGTAGTCGATGGAATTGTAAATAGTGACAAACATTGTGTAGTCTGTTAAGTAGATACGCGGTAACTACTTCGTAAAGACTGGCTCCAGTAAGAGAGCACAAATGGATTGGTTTCTTAATTACACAATTTGATAAACTAATGTTTAAACTATTGACTCTGAAAACAGGGAAACACAAGAATTTCCTTTAAGAATTAGCCGTGTTGACGAATATAATTTACGAGCCACTTTACTGACTGACAAGACCAACAGTAGCTGCTGGTCGCAGCCTGACACGGGCTGTATGCTTACGACTGTGGTCTACGAAACGCGCTGAGCGTCCACAACGCTCAAAAATGCGGTCATCGTTAACACTCAGACCACTCGCGTTCGCTGTTACAACCTCGCACACGACACAATACAGCATGCCCACGAGTGCCGCACTTGGAACGCGATATAGCACGTGACAACAAACACTGAACGCATATTTTAGGTTGTACGCCAGTTTGATGAGTGACTTTATGTAATAATGTTTTGTTAGTAATTCACACTTGTAGTGGATGAAGATTGAATTTCCTGTCGTTTGCAGACGAGTTGGCATAACATTGTTTATTGGAGGGGAGAGATTTGGGCGGCTCTTAACATCAAGGTCTTGAGAGCCGATGATGGTGAGGTGAGATGAGTACGGAGCAGTGCCAGAATGCAAGAGCGAGGGAGAAGAAAGATCACCGAGAAAACCCGCCGACCAGCGGCATTCGTCAGGCACGATTCCCACACGCGAAAATACGGGAGCGACCCCGTCGGGAATCGTACCAGGTTCGCCTAGGTAGGAGGCGAATAGTCTGACCATTAAACCACCGCTGCCCCAACATTTTTTATTAATTGACTTTTCAGAGCAAATTATACAAGCGCAAATCATAAATAACTTCTAAATGCCTTTAATTACAGTGGAATTGCTTGGAAAAATATTCTTGCATACTGTCAAGTTAAATTCCTTGCTCTCTAGTGCGATCGCAGCATTATATTCTTGACACTCCCATTGCCTAGATTAAGGGTACTTCTACTCAGGTTGGGAAGATCAGTGTTAAAAGTTTGGCAACTAAACATTTACGCCACTAGGTAAGCGCTATTGTCGCATGTGTACCAAAATTTTCTCTATTTTCGACATTAAAAAATAGGATAATTGCAATAAACATAAATCAAATATAAAATAACTTCGTAACTAAGTAAAATCTTTCTCTTTTATCATTCACGTAGACTAAAATTTTATTCTAAAGTGACCTCTTTGGAACACTGCGCACCTAGCGGCGGANCAAATATAAAATAACTTCGTAACTAAGTAAAATCATTCTCTTTTATCATTCACGTAGACTAAAATTTTATTCTAAAGTGACCTCTTTGGAACACTGCGCACCTAGCTGCGGAAATTTTCTTTATGCCAAACTCTCCCACAAGAAAATTCGTTTCGTTCCTCACCTGAGTATAATTAAACTTGCCTAGATCAATATATGAACCACAGCGTATGCGTCGAAGTTAAAAAATTTACAATAACATTTCTGAATCAGGTAAAACGAATCGTTGGCGACTCGAAAATTCAAAAACTGTGCAATGCCATCAGGTTCAATGTTAAATAATTGTGTGAGTTACGTAGGTCCCTTTGCTGACTTCATTAGTGATAATGATTCAGAATAAGCAAACATTTTTCTAAATGAATAAAAACTGTTTCGGCGAAATCAATGAACGCTGATTCACTAATTACAGTGAACGCTGACTAACATTTTCGCGACCCTTTAACTTAGATAAACAAGAGATAGTGATTGCGACAAACTCCACTGCCAGAGGAAGATATTCCCCACTTGGTTGGCGCCAAGTAACAAACCAATCGTTCTGTAGCAAAAAAAAAAAAAAAAAGATGGGGGTTGGCAATGCAACTAACATAATTATTAAACCCAGAAATTTGTTAAAAATTCTCCATTGCAAAAGCTGACAACTAGTGTTGATATTCACTTTCAATACCGGCTTCCCCCTTAAAAAAAATTCTCAATACGCCCCTGGTACCTGACGTAACGAGAACAACCATTCTGCAGTCCAATTATTAAGCCCCTGGTACAATAAGCTGTTACTGGTGGTTGGTGGTTGGTGTTGGTGGTTGGTGTTAGCGGCTGTTGAAGGACAGTGCAGTATATGTGAGATGGCACAATTTCCGGTTGGTGGTTGGTGTTGGTGTTGCGAGTTGGAATACATTGAACTTTAATAATAACTGACCAATCAGAGCGCGTTCTCTGGGTTCTCAAAGAATGAAAGTGGAAAAGCTTTGAAAAGGTGAAAAAATCGTGAAAATAAAAAGTTTATATAAAGCTGATAATACACGCTTTTACTGAGCAACCAGCAATGCTAATATTAGAAATCACATGTGTAATAACATAAAAGCTACAAGCAGGGATTTATGAAGCAATTGTATGAATACAGACTAATTTGAGTATTATTTTTTTCGCAAAATGCAGTTCATTTAATTCTTAACATAAGGAAANTCGCAAAATGCAGTTCATTTAATTCTTAACATAAGGAAATAACTAAATATTTTAATACGGCTTACATTAGCGTGATTTACTTAAAATTTAAAACCTCAATAGTAAATGCGTTGTCCGCTTAGTTATAAAAATTGTAATTCCAGCAATAGCCAATTTAAATAATTGATGCGTCTTTCTTAATACTTTATTGCTATCTGTTGGTGCAGCCGCNTAATAACATAAAAGCTACAAGCAGGGATTTATGAAGCAATTGTATGAATACAGACTAATTTGAGTATTATTTTTTCACAAAATGCAGTTCATTTAATTCTTAACATAAGGAAATAACTAAATATTTTAATACGGCTTACATTAGCGTGATTTACTTAAAATTTAAAACCTCAATAGTAAATGCGTTGTCCGCTTAGTTATAAAAATTATAATTCCAGCAATAGCCAATTTAAATAATTGATGCGTCTTTCTTAATACTTTATTGCTATCTGTTGGTGCAGCCGCGAAACAATTTACACCAACGTCAACCTTGACTATTGTGCCGTGGAACACATNCGAAACAATTTACACCAACGTCAACCTTGACTATTGTGCCGTGGAACACATAGCACACCAACCGAAAGCCACTAACACCAGCAACAACCACCACCACCAACTGACTATTGTGCCAGGGCCTTTACGCGACAATTCGTTGGCTGCTGATAATTACAATGTTTCCCGGCAAAAGCCAGGCCTAGCCTCCCCTCCAGTATCTCCCAGAACCAATCCCCAATGGGGTGAACTGGGGGAATTACTTTATTTCTTTCTGAGCCATTCTTTTATGATCCTGCAGATTTAGGCCTAATTGACTTTCCCGAGGAACATTGCCATACAATCGCGCTGTCCCGAACCTCAAAAACTCATCCTTCCTCTGAGGCAGTCAGTTAATCTTATAATACCATACCAACACGTAATGTTTCTTTCACAACTGGGATTCTCATATCAACCCTCAATCATGCTGTACCATGGGAATTGCCACCTCAGTCATCCACATCGCACTTCTGTTCCCATCCTCTTTTTGTGGTATTTGGTGTGTTCACCGTCAACCATTAGTGATGTGCAGAGACCTGAAGAATTCGTGTATTCATTTTAAGACAAGCTAGAATTCAAAACACGTGTTTATATAACTTCAGCCATTGGTCCACACGTTGTTTGACACCTCCTGGAGAACGCTGGCCCAATCGTCGCCGTCCTTTATGACAGCAGATAACCAATGCACAGTTAATATCGGCATATTTGTACATAAAACTGTAGAGTCTAGCCTGCAGTTCATTGAACTCGCGAATTTTTCAGNTAATATCGGCATATTTGTACATAAAACTGTAGAGTCTAGCCTGCAGTTCATTGAACTCGCGAATTTTTCAGGTTCTAGTGATGTGTCATAATAAGGAATTATTTTGTGACCATTGGTATACAGTGACTACGCCAGGCAGCGTGGAGGAGTCAGCATTAAGTGATTTGTTAACCATGACACCTTGCGTCCACTAGCTTTCACCGACTACCAGTCCACATTGGGAGATTCTTCCTCAATATTGCACGTTCTTTTGTGACCCCCCAATCAGTTCCAGCCAGTTTGTGCACGAAGGTCCGGACGATATCATTTTCGTTATAATCACGCTTGCTCGGGCACAGTTGTACCATGCCCGTGGTATACCATCCCGCTTTAACACCAATACCAATGGCTGTATGTGTATGAGCTTTTCATGGAAAAATGAGCTTTTTTGAAAGCCTTGCTCAAGATATACTTGTATGCACACTGTGTATTCTTATTAACACTAACATGGGCCTAAACACTTTATTTACGCTTCGGTCAAGTGAAACTGTTAAATTATTACACACGTAAATACTTTATTCATTTGCTAATTATTACACTCCACAAATGTTCACCTAACCATTAAATTGGACGTTACGACATGAAATACTTTACCTCGGTCGTTGCCAACTTTACTAGGTGCATGCCAGTCAGTGTGCCCGTTAAAACATATGCAAGTAGAAGCAATTATATTTTTCAAAGGTTGATTTCAGAAGTGCTCAATGGACCTTTAACAGACTACAATTGTAGTTTATGGTGGAGTTATTGTTTATTATACTCAGGTTGGGAATCTTAATGCTGTTAGTTTGGCAACTAAACATTTTCGGTGCCAGAGTGCATTGGTGTCGCATGTGTACCAGATTTTCCCGTTTTTCATGTAAGTAAATAGGATGATTGCAAATTTTCATTAAATAAATATAACTGTGTAAAATTTTTCGAAATGTACTGTGTTAGAACTTGCGTACAGAATAAACTTTGTTCTTTGCACTTAAAAGGAAGTAAAACTAAATATTCCTATTCTTTAATATTCTGTTGTAAACTGGATTTAACAAAACGTTACCGTACACGATTACTTTATTTAAATATGAAAACTTGATCTATAAAATATTGCGATATGTTAGAGCTTTCCTGCTCAGTTTCCCTAAAGGGAAAGGAGAAAAGTACAAGGTGCCTGTTGATGATAGCTATATTTATTTTACACTTAAATTCATAACTTTTTACCATTGAAATAAACTTACTTATGAACACTCAATGCCAAACATTGTTGTATTTTTACTATTTGGTATTGTAAACACCATTAGATGGCGTGAATATAGTTCATTCATGGTTACTTCCATCTTTTCTGAAGCCCTGCTGAAGTTCTACTTCCAGGATATTACTCCGCGTATTGCAATCAAAGCTTAACCGAGTCTAGAAAATTACACCAAAGGTACAGCGCACCGCATTCATGCGCACTCAGTGTATTAACATTTTACGTAAGAACTATTTCCTACTAGGTATTACCAACACCTCTTTCATCGCAGTTTTTATACATATTAGTTACAAGTGAAATATTATAATTTATACGCAAAATATAAGTAAAAATTCAATATAATCACATAAAGATACTTTTACACTAACGCAAGTATAAAACATTTGTGTTACGTGACATATTTAAGAAACAACCAAGCACGTGGGGTGATTTTTCAAAGGTTCGATTCAAAAAGTGTGAAGAAACCGCGAATAGGCTATAATACTTATGAAATAAAGTTGGTATTTAAAATTTTAGCTGGGGTAAGTGTATATCACAATTACAGCCAAACACAAAGTTTTACACGCAACTAAATATTATATTTTTTCCATTTACTGCCAGCTTGAAAAGCGACCTCTTTGGAACAGTGGCGCACCTCGCGGCAGAAATGTTCCCTATACCAAACTGCTCCATAGGAAATATAGTTTGGTTGGCAACCTGAGTGGAGGGAGGACTCACCGAGGGAGACGCAGGCGTGCTCGGAGAAGCTGGATCCCCCGAGCTGCACGGCGGCCAGCAGGATGTAGGCGGTGGCGAGGCACATGACGTGGCAGGACAGTGTCTTGCCGTGCAGGTTCCTCAGCTCCGGCAGCAGGCAGTACACCAGCATCGTGGCCACCAGGAACGGCACCGAGATCAGCAGGCCTGCAACCAGGCACGCCACACATGTACACTCCACTCACGGCCACTTCCTGCTTTCCTCAAGCCCTGCTAAACCAGGATATTCCTCCGCCTCGCGCAAAAACTTAAGGCGGTCGCCTAGTGTGATGTTTGTGCGAGTGCGGCAAAAAAATCGACGAAGCGCTAAGGGCGACGACAAACCGGCGCGTGTAAAGCGGTACAACCTCTATGCGCAAGGCTTTCAAATGGCGTGCAGTTTTTCCGTCGGCGGCTCGCCTGAACGTAACTTTAATCCTTTCATGTACAATGTAGACAACTGTCAACGTGTTGCACACGAAGATTATATTTTGGCCGGTACTGCACACCGAGAAGCTCAGTGTTCGATGATCTTCCCTGTGGGTAGCCGGTTCGTAAACCGTGTTATTGCTCTACGCTATGATTGGTTCGTGTGTCTGTATTTTCAATACCTGGAACCGTAATTTAATGTGGGAATTAAAGGGTTAAGCGGCGATGCTATAGTTTTATTTCACGCGACTCTGTAGCAAAGTCTAATGCATGCCTCTGCCGTGGTTTCGCGTGTATCTGATTCGTATATTTCGAGATACAGCAGTCTGAAAAAGCAGTTTTTAGCTATGTTGTAAGGCATGACAATAATGTATCCAACGAGTGTGATTTATTAAAATAACCANTGAAAAAGCAGTTTTTAGCTATGTTGTAAGGCATGACAATAATGTATCCAACGAGTGTGATTTATTAAAATAACCATTTCGTCATCGTCTGGAATGTGTGTTATTTTCATAGGTAAACATGTCGAGGGCACATTTAATTGTTTCATTTAAAAAAGCTTTTTTCAGACAAGCTGCAACGCATTTCAAGAGTTAGGTAGGCGACCGCCGTAACTAAATCTAGAAAATTACACAAAAGGAGCAGTGCACTGCATTCTTGCGCACTCAGTTTAATGATATTTTGCATAAAAACAGTTTCTTACTAGGCATTACCAACACTCTTTTTTTCTCTAGTTTTATTAATTTCAATAATAAATTAAATACTAAATAATTATATAAAGTTATAAATTAAATACTATAATAGATTAAATATACATAAAAGTCCAGCTTAAAAGCAATAAGATATTTCTATGTAAAGAGAAGTATGAAACTCCTGTGATACATGACGTATTTAGGAAACAAACAAACGCCTCGTACACGAGGTGATATTTCAAAGGTTTGATTCGAAAAGTGTAAAGAAACCGCGAATTAACTATNAAACAAACGCCTCGTACACGAGGTGATATTTCAAAGGTTTGATTCGAAAAGTGTAAAGAAACCGCGAATTAACTATACCCACCGTGTCACGGAATAGATAAATACAAGGGAGTGAAATGGCGGAGTGGAGTGGAGAGGTTCGGCCGGCTGAGTGGCTTACTCTTCAGCGTGGCTTACTTTTCAGATCTAATAAGCCTATTTGAAAATGAGCCGTGACGCGGCATGATGCGTATCTTAACAGATATGTTTGAATCTACAATATTGTGCCCATGTTTTTGTTGCATCTGTAACCATTATGAAGATTTAAAAAAACAAATGTTTTTCAGTCTCACGCGAGAAAATACAGACTTGAACCAGATCAGTCTGATTTCGGGAACTCTGTCAAGTAGTTTTGTACGTAATAGTGTGGGTTGAAATTTAATATTAACTTTTAATAGTAACTTATGAAGATATATAAATAAACACAAGGTAGCAAGGCTACCACCACTTTAACAACGAGGTCGTANTTTAATAGTAACTTATGAAGATATATAAATAAACACAAGGTAGCAAGGCTACCACCACTTTAACAACGAGGTCGTGCGAGCCGATGAGGGTGAAATGAGGTGAGAATGGAGCAGCGCCGAAATGCAAGGGCGGGGGAAACGAGAGATCCCCGAGAAAATCCGCCGACCAGCAGCATTGTCCGGCACGATTCCCACGTGCGAAAATCCGGGAGCTACTCCGCCGGGAATCGAGTCCGGTTCGCCTTGGTAGGAAGAGAGCGCTCTGCCCAAACCGCTAGGAACACGGAAAGNTGAAAAAGCAGTTTTTAGCTATGTTGTAAGGCATGACAATAATGTATCCAACGAGTGTGATTTATTAAAATAACCTTTTCGTCATCGTCTGGAATGTGTGTTATTTTCATAGGTAAACATGTCGAGGGCACATTTAATTGTTTCATTTAAAAAAGCTTTTTTCAAACAAGCTGCAACGCATTTCAAGCGTTAGGTAGGCGACCGCCGTAACTAAATCTAGAAAATTACACCAAAGGAGCAGTGCACTGCATTCTCGCGCACTCAGTTTAATGATATTTTGCATAAAAACGGTTTCTTACTAGGCATTACCAACACTCTTTTTTTCTCTAGTTTTATTCATTTCAATAATAAATTCAATACTAAATAATTATATAAAGTTATAAATTAAATACTATAATAGATTAAATATACATAAAAGTCCAGCTTAAAAGCAATAAGATATTTCTATGTAAAGAGAAGTATGAAACTCCTGTGATACATGACGTATTTAGGAAAAAAAACAAACGCCTCGTACACGAGGTGATATTTCAAAGGTTTGATTCGAAAAGTGTAAAGAAACCGCGAATTAACTATACCCACCGTGTCACGGAATAGATAAATACAAGGGAGTGAAATGGCGGAGTGGAGTGGAGAGGTTCGGCCGGCTGAGTGGCTTACTCTTCAGCGTGGCTTACTTTTCAGATCTAATAAGCCTATTTGAAAATGAGCCGTGACGCGGCATGATGCGTATCTTAACAGATATGTTTGAATCTACAATATTGTGCCCATGTTTTTGTTGCATCTGTAACCATTATGAAGATTTAAAAAAACAAATGTTTTTCAGTCTCACGCGAGAAAATACAGACTTGAACCAGATCAGTCTGATTTCGGGAACTCTGTCAAGTAGTTTTGTACGTAATAGTGTGGGTTGAAATTTAATATTAACTTTTAATAGTAACTTATGAAGATATATAAATAAACACAAGGTAGCAAGGCTACCACCACTTTAACAACGAGGTCGTACGAGCCGATGAGGGTGAAATGAGGTGAGAATGGAGCAGCGCCGAAATGCAAGGGCGGGGGAAACGAGAGATCCCCGAGAAAATCCGCCGACCAGCAGCATTGTCCGGCACGATTCCCACGTGCGAAAATCCGGGAGCGACTCCGCCGGGAATCGAGTCCGGTTCGCCTTGGTAGGAAGAGAGCGCTCTGCCCAAACCGCTAGGAACACGGAAAGAATATCGATACTTTTTGGTATCGAGTACTTTTCCTTTCGATACCGATACTTTTGTACGCGATACTTTTTATTCAATACTTCTCTGGTATTAATATTTTCTGGCAAGAATCGTATCGTATTGTTTTGAATAATTCGTCATGTGACATGAGGGATTATTACTCTTGGTAGGGCTAGTAGCATGACATGACTCATGCCATGCTACTAGCGCTACCTAGCGGATTTTTTTGATAACTAGCCCCATAACAAAACTTGGCTGTATAGTCTATGCTACCCTTTGCCTCTTTGTTAGAATGAAGATAAAAAAAATCATTTGACATTCACGTCACAAACGTTTTCCGTTTTCGTTTCGAATTGTAACGTAATTTTTAATAATTTTCCAATAAAGAATTTAAGTTACATATTGAACTGTGCAGACTGTGCTTGTGATTTACCTATAAAATGCCGCCGTCTGCCAGAAGTGACATTTGGAAGTACTTTGACAAAATAAACGATAATGATGTGAAATGCAAAATTTGTTTTAAGACTTTGAAGTCTTCTGGTAATACTTCAAACATGAAAAAAAACCTCTTCAGAAACATCCTACCGCAACTTCAAGGTACGTATTCATTTAATATTATACTGTAATAAATAACATACAAATAACTAAACTACCTACTAATTACGATTACGATAATCATAATTAAGTTACGTACTTATATGTCTAATAAAAGTAATAAATATCTACTAATCTACATAACCTAGGTATATCAACAACTTACTTTGTAAATAGAATGGAGTTAAAGTTAACAGCTGTTTATTTTTGTTTTCATACCTAATTTGAATTGTTGTAAAGTAAAAATGCCTAATTATATAAATATTTTACTTTCAGAGATGAAGAAAAAATACAAACAACTATCGATAAACGTAAGGCAGAAATGCAGCTTGAAAAATCGCAGTCATCGCTTTCTCAAGAGCCTGACTCTTCCGTGAGTTTCGCGACTCCTTCCACATCCACTGCAAGCACGGGGGGAACTGCTTCCACCGATGACTGTAAAATAACTGAAGAATCTAGTGGCATACCTCTCACAAAGAAAAGGCAACTTTCTATTATAGAAACAATCCAACGAAAACATAGTTATTCTGCTGGAGCGGAGGATTTATCTATACTGTGCAAGTGTTTACTTTATTTTATTTGTGTAGACAAGAGACCTTTTGATATTGTTAAGGGACGAGGATTAAAAAAATTAATGCATCAAGCCTGTCCAACATTTAAGATTCCAATTGTAGATACACTCAAAGAACATTTAGATGCATTTTACAGTGTAATGTGTTCAAAACTTGAAGTAACATTTGATGATGTACCTCATGTGGCATTAACTTGTGATATATGGAGTGAGATGATGACTACAACTAGTTATATAGGGGTTACTCCTCATTATTTGGATCAAAATAAAATTGTCTCGCGTTGTATAGCTACCATTGTACTTGATCAACGGCATACTGTGGACTACATTTCACAGAAATTAAACAAAATTTGTTTAGGAATGCACATAAGTTTGGAAAAAATAACAGCTGTTGTTACTGATAATGGTGCCAATATGGTGGCTGATGTGAATTAGCTTCTTGATAAAAACAAGCACTCGTCTTGTTTTGCACACACCTTGAATCTTATTGCTGAATGTATATTGACAGTCAATGAATTCAATTTATTAGTCTCTAAGGTCAGAGAAATTGTTAAATATTTCAAGTCAAGTGTCATCCAAAGTGATTTATTGATAAAAAAAACAAACTGGGACACCTCTCAAGTTGGTCTTAGATGTAAAAACCAGATGGAATTCTGTATATTATATGCTGGAGAGGTATATTGAATTGGCTCCCTTTGTTCATCACATTCTAATGTTAAATACCAAAGCACCGACCACTCCGTCGGCTTTAGAAATACAGCCTATAAAACAATTAATTACAATTTTAAAGCCACTAGAATATGTAACTAAGGAATTGTCTGGTGAGCAATATGTTACTATCAGTAAAATTATACCCATTGTAAACTGCTTAAGAGCACAGATAAATAGTTTAAAGAAGACTGCTGGGGACAATGACAGCACTGGCGACAGCCATGTGACAGAGCAAGTTAAAGACGAGATTATAAATCAGATAAATCGCAGATTTTTCCATATTGAAGATAATCGTTTAAATGCAATTTCCTGCTTGCTCGATCCCAGATTAAAAAATATACACTTCCAAGACCCCGAAGCTTGTGCTACAGCAATGTCTTCAATAAGACGTTTATCAACCAATGTTATCCTTGCCAGTAGTAGTAGTAGTGACCCAGATGCTGATTCTTCTGTGGAGCCAGTATACGATTTTTGGAGACATCACAAGACCTTAGCACACACGAAACAAAAAAGCAAAAGTAAAAGCGGTTCGTCTGTAAATAAGAATAAGTCGCNTACAGCAATATCTTCAATAAGACGTTTATCAACAAATATTATCCTTGCCACCAGTAGTAGCAGTAGTGACCCAGATGCTGATTCTTCTGTGGAGCCAGTATACGATTTTTGGAGTCATCACAAGACCTTAGCACACACGAAACAAAAAAGCAAAANCCGAAGCTTGTGCTACAGCAATGTCTTCAATAAGACGTTTATCAACCAATGTTATCCTTGCCAGTAGTAGTAGTAGTGACCCAGATGCTGATTCTTCTGTGGAGCCAGTATACGATTTTTGGAGACATCACAAGACCTTAGCACACACGAAACAAAAAAGCAAAAGTAAAAGCGGTTCGTCTGTAAATAAGAATAAGTCGCCTTCTTTAGCTAATAAGGATGAAATGAGCCTTTATTTGGCGACACCAGTCGCTCTATTGTCCACTAATCCTTTAGAGCAATGGGAAGATATGAAAGTTGTGTTCCCTCATTTATACAAATTATAAATCGAGTATCTAACAATTCCAGTGACGTCTGTTCCTTCAGAACGTTTGTTTTCGAAGGCAGGATTTACCATGTCGAAAACGAGGAACAGGCTGTCGCCAAAACGTTTGGACAAATTACTGTTTTTGAGTGATTGTACAGAGGAAGAATGAGAGGTTTGATTTATGATAAGTAGTTGTTTCTCTGTGCAATCACACAAAATAAAAAATGATAATAATTAACATACCTAATTTGTAATTAAAACGAATCATTTAATAAAAAACGTTGATTAATACATAAGTGTTTTATTCTGTCGATACCTTAGGGCCGGGGTTGGCAAACTTTTCAGTTCAAAGATTCAAATACAACAAAAAAAGACAACAATAATTATTGAAGAGCCACAACTTTTCATTCTGTCTAAATAAACTTTTTTTGAATAATTAAGGAGGGGAGGTAATAAAATAATTACAAACAAAAGTTAGTAGGTAGGTAATAAAATAATTAATTAAAAAAAGAGGTTTGACGCGTGGTGGGTACATGGGATAGGCATTGCGCTGTTTCCACACCCTGCTATAGTTAGCAAGGGCAGGCAGCTGACAAAGAAACTNACATGGGATAGGCATTGCGCTGTTTCCACACCCTGCTATAGTTAGCAAGGGCAGGCAGCTGACAAAGAAACTTCTAGGGAAACACCCTCGGGACAGTCCCGACGCGTAAGGACACGCGGGGAAGAACCGAAGTTGAGAGAAACAGGGTAAGTTCCGACCAGATTGCTGGGGGAAGAACCCCGTGCAACGCGAGAGAAATAGTTGATAGATAAGNAGAAACAGGGTAAGTTCCGACCAGATTGCTGGGGGAAGAACCCCGTGCAACGCGAGAGAAATAGTTGATAGATAAACCCTCTACGAAGGACACCGGGGATGCTCCGACGAGAATTAGTGCAGACCACAGCTCACAGGAATCCCCGAGACGTCCTACCGCACCCTCCCTCCGCCCTAGTAGGGGTGCCCAAGCCGCTGACGAGACACGAAATCATGCACAAAAATGTGTGAGGTACACAGGGGATTTCCCGATTCTCTCTCTAGAAACTGCTGACAGCTAACTTTAATATAGTGGGACAGGAGTTAAATTCACAAGGCAGCCGAGGCAGAGAGTTAGTTGTTCAGGATCAGTTTTTCAGGGCAGTTGATCAGCGTCAATTGAATCCGCGCCGTCGGGAGACNAGAAACAGGGTAAGTTCCGACCAGATTGCTGGGGGAAGAACCCCGTGCAACGCGAGAGAAATAGTTGATAGATAAGCCCTCTACGAAGGACACCGGGGATGCTCCGACGAGAATTAGTGCAGACCACAGCTCACAGGAATCCCCGAGACGTCCTACCGCACCCTCCCTCCGCCCTAGTAGGGGCGCCCAAGCCGCTGACGAGACACGAAATCATGCACAAAAATGTGTGAGGTACACAGGGGATTTCCCGATTCTCTCTCTAGAAACTGCTGACAGCTAACTTTAATATAGCGGGACAGGAGTTAAATTCACAAGGCAGCCGATGCAGAGAGTTAGTTGTTCAGGATCAGTTTTTCAGGGCAGTTGATCAGCGTCAATTGAATCCGCGCCGTCGGGAGACGCTACCAGCGTCAGTGAGAATCAGTCAGGCAGATATATCGTACGCAGAGAGGCGGAAGTCGGATGAGGCAGTCGAGGCCAGGTTCAGATCCCGGCAGAGTCAATTGTAGCCAGCCGAGACGGGAGTTGTTCGGCAGCACAGCCACGAGATGAGTTAGGTGTTCCGCCGAGATGGGAGGCGAAGGAGACACAGGAGTAGGCAGTCGTGTGATGGGAACAGTGCCGAGAACTTATAAGTAAATTCCCGGAAACTAGTGGCAGCCCCATACCGAGAGGCGCCATTCTCCGAGAAGACGTAGTTGTGCACCGGATGGCGACGAGACAAGCAGTCAGTCAGTCAGTAAGTCAATTGTGACATCACCAGGGAGATAACCCAGGAACAGCCGAAACTTCATGTGTAAATTTCCGAGACAAACCAAGTAGAAGTGCCGAGAACTTATGAGTTCATTTCCGAAAACGTAGTGGCAGTTGTTCACCGTCGGTCACTCAGTGCGAGGCAGAGAAGGCGGGGACGCGAGCAGGATCGTTGCGGACGTCGACGCAGACGAGGAGACGTGTTCTCCGACGAGGAACACCAGCTGAGGTCGCAGACACTCTCCAAGTCCCCGGGAAACCATCCCGGACTTCAGAGAGAGAGTCAGTCAAAGCCGAAGGAAGAAGCCAGCTGAGTACAGCACACCAACGAGAGCCAGTCTGAGGGCCTGAAAATGGGCCACCCAACTCACCAGACCTCAACTACCAACGAAGACAACTCACCAAAAGCCGTAGGCACAGATAAGTAGAAACGTCTCGATTCAAACAACCTTCCCCGACGCATAGAATTCCGCCCACCAGCCCTTCAGGCCTACGACTAGTAGGGGGGCTCAGTCTCGGCAGTGTGTGTAAATACCGATGTTACCTTCAGACAAACAAAATACTGGTGTGTTAACAAACGGGGAATACGAGTATTTGTTTACCCCTAACGCAACAACCACAGGTGCCCTTAGTCTGCACCAAAGTAAATTAACTAAGTACTCTACTATCCATCATCCTGTATACCTCAGGTGGCCTAGTAGCGACAGGTTATAACTTAAAAAACGAATTCATAATATTATTATTCATTTGTATTGGTAGCTTTTTGAAGAACAAATTAAATAAGAGATTATAAAAAAAATCAATAAGAACGATGACCTTGCATTTCTTTAGATAGTTTTGGTAGGTCTGGCACGTAACTAGTAGTTTTTAGTTTAAGACTCGACTCTAGATTTTGACTCGTCAGTCTGGTTCTTAGCTTGTTTTTTTATTAAATTCATGCATGAGAGAACTTGTTCGCATGAATATGTTGATCCAAAGATCGTTAGCACTCCCAAAGCCAATTTTTTTAATTAGTCATAGCATTCTGGAAGTTCATTCCAGGTGTCAAAAATTATTACTTCAGGCTTAGNGATGACCTTGCATTTCTTTAGATAGTTTTGGTAGGTCTGGCACGTAACTAGTAGTTTTTAGTTTAAGACTCGACTATAGATTTTGACTCGTCAGTCTGGTTCTTAGCTTGTTTTTTTATTAAATTCATGCATGAGAGAACTTGTTCGCATGAATATGTTGATCCAAAGATCGTTAGCACTCCTANGCATGAATATGTTGATCCAAAGATCGTTAGCACTCCTAAAGCCAATTTTTTTAATTAGTCATAGCATTCTGGAAGTTCATTCCAGGTGTCAAAAATTATTACTTCAGGCTTAGGCATTTATTTTAAAGCTGTCAACTTGTGTTGCGATATCAAATTGTATTTCTGCCTTTCTAGCTCTTCTAAGCTACTACTGAGATTTGTGAATTTACAACTCCATATGTCTTTACTTTTTAAATCTAACAATTGACTTTGAAATGTACCAGCGTCAATGTCAAACGGAGCAAAGTTTAGTTCATTGCTATTGCCCTTGAGAGGGTTCATGATGAAAGCTAAAGTAGGTTTATTTATTTTGAACTGTTCAAATCGTTCAGCAAAGCCATCCTTCATTGCTTTGATCGCAGTAATGAAGTAATTCGTGTCGATAGGAGCATTATTTTCTTCCCGATACTTTTTCAGTTTTTTGAAATGTAGTAATGTTTCCATCTCCATATCTTCAGCCAGCGAAAGCAATTTTTTTTCAAAGTAAGCTACTTCTTCCAGTAATGTAAATGCAGTGTTTCCTTTTCCTTGAAGCTTTATGTTTAATTCATTTAATTGCATTGTAAGGTCCGTCATAAAATAAAACTGTTGTAGCCATTTGTCTTCTTCTAGTTCAAGGTGANTCATTTAATTGCATTGTAAGGTCCGTCATAAAATAAAACTGTTGTAGCCATTTGTCTTCTTCTAGTTCAAGGTGATAAATGCCTTTTTCATTAAGGAATATTTTAATTTCATTAAGACATAAAGCAAAACGATTCAAAACATTCCCACGTGAAAGCCATCGCGCTTTATTGTGCATAAGTAGGTCTGAATACTGCCTATCCATTTCATCCAGAAATTCTTTAAACTGACGATGATAGAGTGCCTTAGCCAAGATGCTGTTGGTAATCTTTATTACCAAGTTCATGACGTCAACTATTNCACTTTTATAAGTCATATAAGTTAAGAATACACTTATTAAAACACCAGCCTATGAAAGTTTATCCAAATTTATAAGAGAAAATATCTTATGTAAGCGAAATAACCAACATAACAGTCATCCATTTAGATCCTGTTCTACAATTTTGCAGTAACGCTAACCATAAATTTATTTTATTCTCGTGTGGAATGAAAGAACAGGTAGGATAATTTACCTTCTGGTTAGAGTTACTGTTACTCTAACATTGTGAAACAGGGCTAGAGTTGGTGCACACCGGCGAAACTAATCGCAGCGGACATTATTTTCTACAATCAATATTAAATACTGCGTAATGGGCACAAAGTTTAACGGAACAGAATACGGCATGTTCTTTGATTATATTCCATAAAAAATTGCGCATTTTTTTCACCGATAGATGCCTCACTCTTTACTCGTATTAGTCAGTTGGTAGAATTCCTTTGCGACTTTAAGTTCGGTTATTATAAAAAAGAAAATAATAAAAGGCACATAGGTAAGCACAGGTACGATTGAAAGCAAAAAATACCTACTAATTAATGTATTACATACCTGTACAAAATAGGGTTCACGTCAGTTAAATTAACTATTTACGCAACGACCAAGAATGCAATGAAAATTGTAAACGCACGTGTGTCCAAAACAAAAGCAACAAGCCAACTGAAACGTGCGTGGCGGGGGCAGCGCGGGCTAATGGCGTAGGCGAGGCGGTAGTGANAACAAAAGCAACAAGCCAACTGAAACGTGCGTGGCGGGGGCAGCGCGGGCTAATGGCGTAGGCGAGGCGGTAGTGGAGATGGGAGGGATGGGAAATGAGGTAATAGGTATTTGGACGATCGCGGTCGGTTTTAGTCTGCGCGCGGGCTACGTGTCTCTTCAATATAGAATAAAAATTAGATTTTTTTGCAAAACTGAAAGAGCCGCAAATATTTTTCAAAGAGCCGCATGCGGCTCGCGAGCCGCGGTTTGCCGACCCCTGCGCTTAGGGAATCGATACTTTTGTTTCGATACTTTAATGAGTACGATAATTTTTATGCGATACTACTCATGAGTACAATATCGATACTTTTGATTCGATACCGTGTCCCTACAAACCGCGGCCTCCAAACTGAAGTGGCATAGCAGTTCCTATGATACCCAATCACTGGAGCCCCAAGTATTAAGCGAATTCATTTCGCTTTGNAACTGAAGTGGCATAGCAGTTCCTATGATACCCAATCACTGGAGCCCCAAGTATTAAGCGAATTCATTTCGCTTTGGGCTATCCTTCAAAGTCCTCTATACATTAGAGCGACTGTTACTTGTTTATTGGTTGTTGCCTCATTGGAAGCCTTCGTACTAATTTGCTTTTGACTGCGAGTACACCACTGATTCCTCTTTATTACCAGCAGCTCACAGTCATACGGGACGTTTCTGAAGAACTGCGATCCAATAATAACATTACTTCAAAAGAATGAGTCTTGAAAGCTATCTTGCCACCGAAAGAATTCGCAAAATTATCGGGGTTCTTATTAATCATCGACTGACTGCGCGAGGCTTTTGGAAGTAGGCGTTTTGTTTGGTTGGCCACCGCGTGCTGCAAACGATCCCTACTGGTTGCACTGTTCCCTGGCAAATAACTCACCGAGCGCTGGTTGGCGAATGGAGTTCCGACATGTTGTTGGCCAGTGACGCCATTTTGCAAGCATGTGCGACTAGAGTTAGAGGTAGAAGGAGTCTTTTTCACGTTTGTATTCGTAAGTATTCTGTGAAGGCGTCTATTCTATGCTCATCATTTAACTGACCTGAATCACAAAACTTCAGGCGCAACTTTATTTTTACCTTTAATGGCATTGCTGTTACTGAATTTTTCTGATAATTTAAACTGACTTTGTCCATTGCCTACGATGACCAAAAAATACAACCAAGGGAAGAAAAAAATTACAAGAAAAGGGGGGAAGTAATTTTAACCAACATTACTACGAAAACACACACAACAGAAATCAACTGGTAGACAAGAAGTAACCCCCTCCCTTTTTTTTTTCTCTGGCACACCAAAAAGACGAACAAAGAATTTTAGGGAAGGTCTCATTCGCTATTTTACGTGTTTTTTTTTTTTTTAACGTATTCAACATTATCGCAAAAAAATTGCAAAATGCTTAAAAATGTATATTTATTTAAATATCCCACAGTCGAATACAGTACTCTACCGTTTCGATGTGTATCATNAAAATGCTTAAAAATGTATATTTATTTCAATATCCCACAGTCGAATACAGTACTCTACCGTTTCGATGTGTATCATTGAAAAAACTTGTTTCGTTACCAAATAAAATTGCTTAATGAGTTTTCGCAGTTTCTTAGTAAATAATACACAGTGAATATCTGGCAAAACTGGTTTGACGTAACTTGGCTGTACGGCGAATCCTTAATAAATACTCAACAACACCCATTACTCGAAAATGTTAATTCCGTCAACGGGGATGACAAATCGTATTTTATGCACTTGGTGCGATTGAGACAGTTAGCTCACTGAAGATAAGACACGCGATAATCGGCCCGTAATAACGTCGCATCTTCATCACAGTTCGGTACACAGTTGAATGCACAGTTTGCGAAAGAAGGTGCCGAGTGCAAGAAATTCGGCGCTTTCGTAACGGTATTGCACAACAGCTCGACATGCTTTATCCTCAGACGCTCCATGAAGTGATAAGTTAAGTCACCATCNTCGTAACGGTATTGCACAACAGCTCGACATGCTTTATCCTCAGACGCTCCATGAAGTGATAAGTTAAGTCACCATCAATTATCTGCCCGCTACTTTTTCCTTTGCTTTTTAGCCATATCTGTAGATATGATACACACATATTATGTTATTTTTAACTTTTGATTTTACTTCGAGTGGAAATAATACTGAATTAAAAAATCCCATACGCATTGTATTACTTTGTTAAGCATATGTTTATTGACAATAGCAACACATTAAATTTGACACGTAAGCGCTTCGGTGGACCGTGTGACTAGAACACTAGTCATTCAAACTAAAATCAGGGTTCCACTTCTTGTCAATCCGAGACAGGAAATTTCCGCGTTTGGCGAGCACGATGGAAGTTGCCAACAGCAGGTTGGTTTTCTCGGGGTATTCCGGCTCTCTACCTCTCCTCCGTTGCACTCTGTAACTTCTCTAATGTGGGTATAGCTTTATTTCCCCTCAGGTTAACGGCCCTGCTTACCAAGACGGCAGCCGAAAACTTCAAGTGGGTAATCAATGTTAAACGAAATTCCTTCTCATTGCGTCAACTTTAAAGATAACTATTTCAAACAAAAAACGTTTTGACGCGACTTTATCAGTAAATATTGCTATATTAAATTAACTTTTGCAAAACTTATTTATTCACCTTTTTTTTTGTTATATGTAAATTTTAATATTAGATTCTAGAAAAAGCATATTAAGCAATCGGCAAGAACATGGCAACATTCCTTAAGAAATTTCACGTAGAATACTTTTTCTTTGAAACAGTTAGCTTTAAAATTAACGCAATGAGAAGGAATTTCGTTTAACATTGATTCCCCATTTGAAGTTCTCGGCTGCCGGCTTGGTAGGCAGGGCCGTTAAGTCATACGTTTACCGTAAGTCCCATACACTATTGGCAGTGTATGGCCAAGAATCTCTTCGTCCTGTTGCAGATAGATAAGCAGTTGTTTGTAGACCGATTTTATTTCGTGTCGTGCATATGCGAGAAGGAATTCTTTAGGCAGGTATGCAAGCTCGATATCTTTTTCGAGTGCTGCAAGTGATTGATCTTTCCATATGCCACGATAGTGAAAATGATGGGATGCTGTTCTAGTGGTCAGAACATTTAATCAGCTATGTCCTCTAGACGAGAGAAAGAAGTTCCGAGCTATGTGTGGTGGTACGAACTGCTTTCATAGACCTAAAAGTGAGTAGAGTGGACAGAAGCGATATCTTCTACCAAAACTAGTTTATTCGAAGCGATATTTCTAAGAGACATGCTAATATTTACAGCTTGATGTATTCAAACGAAATAAATTGTTACCTTGCACTGTTTTGGTGTAACCTACGACTACATATGTCTTATAGGTATAATTGCATATCGCTTTATTTTTCAGTACATGACTGGTTGTTTAGGGTTACCAAGGCTAACGATGACTCGGACCACCGCCCCTTGTGTTGGACTGATGACATTTGTTTATATTGCTATATAAGTATTTTACCATTATCCACATTAATATGTACATCATGCATGCAGTGCATTTGTATTTATCTTGATTTTTTCGCATATAGGTGTTTATCGTATGTTACCCATGCTAGCATTTATTTATGTATATATTGTCACATTTATATATATATGTAAAACCTGGACGATGGTAGACGAAGGGAGGCTAGCTGTCGCTGAGGGGGATCCGATTTGGTAGACACCTGTGGCAGCAGGCGACAAGGGCGATGGTGGGAGATTGTTGAGTGCATGAAGGTCGATGCATTTGTGTGAGCTATTTCGGACCCCATCCTCCTACATGCAACTGTAACTTTGCGATACACTTGTATATATACCTTCCTTAATTTTTTATTTGCATGTGTGGACGGTTGTTACATTATCCCTTACTTCAATTGCTGACCAACTATGCTGTAACAGGGCTTAGGTCGTACTTGTTGTTATCTCCTTGATTGGAGTCGGAAGTGATGACTGTGATATGAAATTAGTGGTCGTAGCTTCGGAGGATGGGAAAAGTCTGGTAACTATGCTTATAAGATGACTTAAGTTGTACTTGTCCATACCACCCTGTTTGTCATCGGAGGTGATGCCTATGATATGAATTTGGTTACTATAGCCTCGGTGGGTGGGAAATGGCAGAAAACTATGCTTATTCGATGGCTTAGGGCATACTTGAAACTACCATCCTGTTCGTTGTCGATGGTGATGTCTATTTTATGTATTTTACGACTTTAGCTTCGGTTGGTGGGAAATGTCGGTCGACTATGCTTACAAGACACCCTAAAGTTTACTTTACCCTACCACCTTGTTATTCATCAGAGAAGATGTATGTGATATTAATTTGATGCTTATAGATTCGGTGGGTGGTAAATGGTGGGCAACTATGCTTATAAGTAGGCCTAGGGCATGCTTGTCCCTGCGGCCCTTTTCATCGTCGGGGGCGATGACTGTTATGAATTTGGTGACTATCTTAAATAGTTCGTAAATAACATCCAACTGTGCTTATAAGAAAGCTTAAGGCATACTTGACCCTGCGGTTCTTTTCATAGTCTGTGGTGTTCGTCGTCGGTGGTGATGTCTGTATCTCAAACAGTTCGTAAATTACAGCCAACTATGCTTATAGGTAGACTTAGGACATAATTGGTGCATGCATGGTGCGATTCTAGATTAGCATGCATAGGCAGGCCTCGCTCCATGTCGTACAGGTGGAATGAGAGAGCATGAGACTCGTTCCCATCAGGATACCAAAGATGGATGCTGCTGGCATGGAATGACAGATTATGAATGTCATGGTCTCTCCTCCACTCCTCATTCCCAAGAAGGAGTCATCTAGTCACATTGTAGTCTCATGCCATTTTGGAATTGGGTGACTCATAAAAATTTTGGTAAGGTAAATTTCTGCAGGAAATTTTTCTGGTTTTGAGGGAAATTCGGGAAATTTTGGGCGTTTTGGAGGGGGAAAGAGGAATTCCGAGGGGAAAAAGGGAAAATGGCCGCTGCTGGTGAGGAATGAGAGCAGGAGGTTGCCGCATGACGCCATCCAAGATGGTCGCCGTGACTCGGCTGCCCCCAGCCCCTGGCTCAGAAGGAACTATTTCTAGCTACTGAGACGCGTAAAGAAATTTAAGATTACAGCAGACTCCAAAACATTTCGATACCGACTCGTCACCCAATTACGATTCATGCTAATATTTGGAATGGTACCATAACTTGTTTGTCTTCATTGTCACGCGTTGTCTTGGCATTCACCATAGACTAAAGATGAGGTAGACCGATCTCGCTGGCTGAGCACAACCAATCTCCGTGTCCCGACATTGAACTGCTTTTCTGCTTACACATCTAGCAAAAACGGCATGGTTTTGATTTTAATTTAGGTCGCTAATTTGTAAACAAGTGCTGTGAGATGTATGTATAATTCGTGTAACCAATTTGTTATAGAGTTTAATTAAATTAAAATTGGTAAAAGTTGTTTATTAATATAAAAGTGCTTGTCATTTAAAAATTTAGATATGAACAATCACGTTCTTCACTGTTGACCATGTGACTTTGACAGTTGTGTTCCTTTGGGGTAGGTCAATGTTGGGTACATGCGCAGAAGACGAATAAACGGCCTACCTCATATTTATAGTCTATGGCATTCACCGCCACCAACGAGCTGTGGGTTAAGCAACAGGTTCGTGCGAGATTAGGTTTGAAGCAGACAAGCAATGCCAGTTTTACACGGGCTGCGGTGCGTCGTAGACCGAGCTCGCACATTATTGAGAGAGAGATTTAATCTTCGCCATATTGGATTTCTAAAAATTTCGATGAAAATTTTAATTTACGTTTTATTGTAGAAAGTATGACAATGACATGGAATTAAGCGTAGTAAAGTTGATATTATAAAACTGTAAATGCTTGACGGTAGTTGCTAATAATTCTTACTAAGTCGTCGGTTATTAATTACCGATTACTTACCACGTGAAAGTAAGATAGCCAGTACTGTTCTAAGGCTGTACTTTCTCAGATATGATAATGGCTGTATAAGAGATGGTTTACATTCATCATCCGTACTATCTGAAAGGGCGTCTTAAGTACTAACTTACGAAAACGCTGTCTCACCTACACTCACGCCCGAAATAAGGTTTATTTTTATTCTACTCAGGTTGAGAGGCACAATGCTATCTAATAGTTTGGCAAATAAAATTTTCGTCACGAGGTAACACTGGTGTTGCATGTGTACCAGATTTTCTCCATTTTCCATGTAAACAAATAGGATAATTATAATTTTCATTAAATAAATATACATTTTTTAAAAGTTTCCAATGTATATAGTGCAACGAATAAACTTTATTCTTCCACTAGAGTGAAAATTAAAAATAACGAAATATGCCGACGTGTTTTTTTTTTTAGTAGTAAAACTGGATTTAGCAAAATGTAGGATTAACAGTTTATTTATTTAAATGTGACAACATAACTGAAAAGGTCCTATTGTGACAACTATCTTTATTTCGCCCTTAAATTTGTTTTATCTATTTCTTGCCACTAAAATAAGCGTGTTTACGAAAGCTCAGCAATTGGAGAGCGAGCTTAATATAAGTTACAAAAAAAGTTAAAAGCCTGCGTCACCCGCCATATTGAATTTTTTATTTATTTCTTCCCGCGATTCAAATTTAGGATAATTTATTTTAAAATGCGACAATTTAAGCTTAGCTTATTGCCTTACCCATCACTATGGATATAGTATATGAACAACGAACGTATATTTATGCAATAATTTACTTAATACAAAATTATATATATATGTATGTATGTATTCTCACCATTTAGTGACAACCAGGGAACAGCTATTAACAATCAGGTACAAAAATTTGCACAGAACTATGAAATGTAATGCTTCTATAATGAAACATTTTCAGTGATGACCCTGACTCTTCTGTTATGACACCAAAACAAATGATTTTTGTATAAGGGATGATACAGGCTCATCCACCTGGAGTTATTTTCCGCCTTAAGGCCGAGAATCTCGGGGGCAATAATGGTGACTCTACCAAACGCACTGAGTGCGCCATCGCCGCTACGCACACGGCTCTGAAATTACGCGGTGTTCTCGTCGTGCTGCGTGTACCTATGGGACTTTCAGAGGCAACCCTATCTTGTTATTGGTGGAAGGTCTGTGGCAATGTTCAATGCAGGGCCCTTAAGTATTTTTGAATGTATCTGAAGTATAGACTTTGTGATACAGCGCCTGTTTATAGCTATGCTGGAGTGTTCAGAAATGGTGTTTCTAATGGGCGTGATGTATTGAAAGCTCTTAATAGGCCTCGTCTAAACCGTGTGTTCGTTTAGTAGATCAACACAGTTTCATAGAAAAACGTGTATTTCAAACACTCTGCGCCACATTTCAAGCGCCATGTAGGCGGGTCCCTAGTACTTGATATTTCGGCACGGTCAAGTATACGTCACAATTTGAACCAAACACAAATATTTGCATAAAAATAAAGAGTTTTTTTTTCTCCAAATTATCGCCAGCTTGAAAGCGACCTCTTTGGAACAGCAGTGCACTTTGAGGCGGGAAGTTTTCTTATATCAAACTATCCCTTAAGGCTCCTGCCTGCCTAGAGATTTTTTCCGCATTTGAGGCCGAGCAGTGCGAGAGCGATAAGGGCGACACTGCCACGCGCATCAAGTGCGCCATCGCCGTTAAGCACAAGATCTAAACTGGCGTGCAGTGTTCTAGTCGCACTGTGTGTAGGTGTACCCATAGGACTTTCAGCGGTGACCCTATTATTTTATTGGTATGATGTCTGTAGGTAGTGCAATGCAGGGTCCTTGAGTAGTTTTGTATGGATCTGACGCGTATATTTTGAGATACAGTGCTTTGAAAAAGTAGTTTTTAGCCATTTTGGAGTATTCAAAAATGACATTCCTAAGGTGCGTGACGTCTTGAAAGCACTCAACAGCCCTCGTCTGAAGTGTGCGTTCTTTCCGTAGATAAACACATTGTACGCACATTTAATAGTTTCGAGGATAAATGGGTACTTAAAACACTCTGCAACGCAGTTCAAACGCCAGGTAGGCGGGAGCCTTAAGGACTTTCGTTTACCTCCCAACCTGAAAATAATTAGCCTTGCCCAAAGCGGAGCTAGAGTCCGCGACAATCCGCCTGTTAGGAAGGCACCCCCATCTCATATCCGGGTGTTGACAGCCACTTCATCGTAATAAATCACATGCGGTACAAGGCCCTGGCAGGTAAACACAACAGACGACGTGCATCACAAGCCGCCGGAAATTTGCGTACGGCCTAGTTCCACAAGCAGAAGTGGCCTCGTGCCGACGTGAAGGTGCAAATTGCAGCGTCGGGCTTGTTCGCAACTGCTGTGAGTTCGGCGAATCTGCGTGGGCTGAAGCCACAACCACGTGCCGCCTATGTACTTCGCGTACACACAAGCGGTCATCTGGGATTCATCATCCGCTGTACGCTGTACAGCATCAGTTCACTGTTGAACCATGCCACGAGTAATAAACTTCTGTGCAGCAGTCGTGTTCGAATACCATAGCGTCTTACGAGCATTTCTCCGCAAACCCGTAGTTTTCAATATCAATTCAGCCAATAACTTTTTCTCGTAAAAATAAAAGGCACTCTTGGTATCAAATTTTTGAAACGATAACAGAGCACAGTTTTCATTTCGTAACTGACGAAGAAAGAACAGTAATGTATGTTTACAGGAATTCGACAAGGATTCGCTCCACATCTAACAGCATTACTTTTGAAATGGCCAACCAAATTTGTTTGCAGTGCTCTATGGGCTGTTCACAGTAAAGTGAGTACTTTTGAGGCCGTGATTACTTTTCCTTTCAATCATTTTTTACCCTTTAACCACATTTAAAAAATAAATATTGCCATGTGAGTAATCACTTGGAAGTTAACTTCTAAGATTACAATAAAATATATTTATTGAATATTAATCCAAATAAGAGGGCTTTCAAAAGTGCTCACTTTACCATGTATAGCCTATATAAATAATACCGTTTGGACACAGAATACAAAAGAATACAGATGTGTGGAACAGCACCTCGTACCGCGAGCTCTAGCCGCATACGCCAGCAAAATGGCGCCACTGGACAACAAGATGTCGGAACGCCGTTGGTCAATCAGCGCCTGGTAACCTACTCGCCAGTGGGCAGCCCAGCCAATATGGAATCTTCAGCAGCACGCCGTATATCCTATCACAAAGCCTGTCGCATACCGCGTGTTCTCGTTAATGACTGGGAGCTGATTCCATACGAAACATCAGATAGAAAATACACGTATGATTTTTGACCCAAAATAGTTATTTGGGATGATTATTTCCCTTGAAAATGAGAACTAAAAACAATTAATTTAAAAATTATAGAAACTATTAGAGATTAAAAAAATATATTCGCACAATTAATTGGCAAATGATCATAAACACCCGAAAGGTATTCGTAAATAGCATCCCTAGCCGTAAATGTTGTAGTTCCAAAAATTTCCTGCAATTACAAGACGGATTATTAATTATTAATCCCCATGTCCATATATACAAAAAAAAGTCACCGTGTTGTAACACCGTAACCCGCTCTACTTGCGATAAATGAGCGCTACACCCCATACTGGGGCCACGGTGGTTTAGTGGTCAGATTGCTCGCCTCCCAGCATCAACTCTCGAGGCAATTATCACACACACAGTGCCAAAAACAACAGAGGGAAACAGGGTAAACATAGCTCCCCTCCCCCCCACCAATTTTTGAAAGGGCTCCGGGGCACCATAAAATAGAAAGTAAATTAACGCCCGAACTTTTTCTTTGTCCACAAAGATGTATTGCAAGTGCGACAATTTATATAACCTCTTTCTGAAGTTGCTTCTAGTTAACCTGGAGTCCTCTGCCACTGCAGAGCGGATTTTTCTATGCCGGAAAGAATGAAGAACTACGTAGATTTTTGCCATGAGCCAGGGAAGGATTAACCACTTGCCCATTCTACACACACACATACACCGATATCATGATGACTGCCTTGACGTTAACGAGATGCGAGTTTGTAAATAAATACTATCGTACTAAAGAATTTGGAAAGTCATTTTATTTTAATTCAAACAAATGTTTTGGGGTATTAGCTGATTATAACTAATTTCTGCTTCTTTTATAAGTCTTGGATTTTATATTACAGGCATTTAGAGTACGCAGTACAGTCAGTAGGTTCGTGGAAGTCGTGGTGCGTGGTTGTTTATTCTCGGAGCACCAGTTTACGAAATTATTGACCGCCAGTGTGTTGCAGGGCTACCTTTACTCGAGGCGCCACTGTACACACGTGGCATAAGTCAGCTGCAGAAATACGTCTAAGGTGGCAAGATTCCAAACTTTGTGACCAGACATTAAAAATTAAAGCTTGACATAGCACATCGGACTACTAAACAGAATGTTTGAAGTTTTTACGGTTTCAGCTCCATCAGTATTTTCGCATGAGGGAAAAGCAAGTTATTCAACAATGAGGAAACCTTTAATTACGGTTATACATGTCAAACAAGTAATGGGGAAAAATTTAATTTCGNAGCATGAGTCAGCTGCAGAAATACGTCTAAGGTGGCAAGATTCCAAACTTTGTGACCAGACATTAAAAATTAAAGCTTGACATAGCACATCGGACTACTAAACAGAATGTTTGAAGTTTTTACGGTTTCAGCTCCATCAGTATTTTCGCATGAGGAAAAACAAGTTATTCAACAATGAGGAAACCTTTAATTACGGTTATACATGTCAAACAAGTAATGGGGAAAAATTTAATTTCGAAATAACTGTTAGGATGTTCCCTGTGCCTTGGCAAGCTTGGTTTTTAAGTACTGAATCTGGAAATTAAGTGACGGAGGAACATAAATAAATACAAGATGGCGGGGTCTCTCTTCTTTAAGTGGCAGATGTGTAAACTAGGAAACAGCTAGGTATAGTACAGGCGAACTACGGAAACTTCTACTCAGGCTGAGAAGCTCAATGCTTTTAGTTTGACAAATAGAATTTTTCGCTACTAGGTAAGCACTAGTGTCGCATGTGTACAGGATTTTTTCTATTTTCTAAGTTAAAAAACAAAATAACTGCAATAATTACAAATCAAATATAAAATAACTACGTCACAAAAGAACATTTTTCTATTTTATTATTCACGTAGACTAAAATTTTAATTAACAGTGACCTCTTTGGAACACTGCGCACCTAGCGGCGGAAACTTTCCCTATGCCAAACTCTCCCATAAGAAAACTCGTTTTTTTTCTAACCTGAGTAGAATTAACCTTAAGAGGAACAAACACAAGACCTTGTAACAGTAAATCGTCAGACAGCGGAGGGAGTGTCAGTACAGAGGTGTCGGCTCACCGATCGGGTAGAGGATGAACTGCGCGGAGGAGGCCTGGAGGGGCTCCTTGAAGCAGAGCAGCGGCAGGACCATCTCGTAGCTCCGGCGCATCTCCTCGATGTAGACGTAGAAGGTGTCGAGGCAGTAGTCGCCGGGGCCCAGCAGCACGCCCGGGTACATCCTGCGCAGACGCAGCGAGCCGTTCCGCAGCAGGTTGAACTCGTCGATGTCGTTCATGAACGGCTCCAGCCGGAACCTGCAACCAACACGTTCCCCCCTTCTCTTAGCACGTCCTGCCTCTATTTTTTTTTTTTTCACAAAAACTTTATCCGTCATAACAAGACACTCTCCAGGCTCTTCACGGTAAACTGAGAACTTTTGAAAGTTCGGCTTAACATCGACTTGTATGAACATTGTTTATTCTTCCACTCTACGTAAAATTAGCATTACATTAGAGAAGTACATTTTTTACAAATTCGTTTATTCTTACAATTGTTTGCATTAAAAACATAAAGAAAAAGAAATTATTCCATTATACACGCATGTTTACCTAACACTTTTAATTGAACGTTACGACATTGCATTACTTTCCCTCCGTCGTTACCAACTTTACTGGGCACATGCCAGTAAGCGTGCCCGTTAAAATACATGCAGGTAGAGGAAGTGAGATTTTCCCAACGTTGATTTCAAAAGGATTCAGTTCACTGTGAGCAACCTATACTAATGTGCTCATTCCATGACGTAAAATATTTATCCCAGAACCAATCCCCAAAGATGTGCACTGGTAGAACTACTTTGTTTCTTTCTTAAAAGTCATTCTCATTGGGATCCTGCAGACGTAGTAAGCCTTTCGGCTTTACCGCGAAAACATTGCCTAGGAACCGTACCGTCCCGAATTTTCCTCAAAAGGAAGTACGTTTACTACAATCGTTCTACACCGGCACGGAACGTTCATCATAACTGAAGTTCTCATATAGACTATCAATTATGCCATAACACGTTTGTTGCCACCTCCAGCATCTATTTCACGATTATGTTTTCATCTTCTACGTGCCATATTTTGTGTGTTCTCTTTCAACCATTGGTGGAGTAATCATTAAGAATGTTACCTACTGTACGCTAAAAATAAGGTGATCTGAGCTAAGAAAACACGCACTTATTTTTATACGGTTAAACAAATACGCACAGCTAAACCAACCAATTTACAGACATATTTTTAACCAAAAAAACCGTGAAAACTTTTTTTTTCTTCAGATTTCGCGTAGTGGAGAAAATGTTTTGCAAGAGGAACTTACATCCTATATTATGCGACCGTCCAGTTTGAACACTGGCTACGAACCAGGCCGAAGTGTACAGACATCCGGCCACCTAGCCCACAGCTTTACATCACGTATGCACGAGGTTTTGGAGCCGAATGTAAGAGCAAATGAGGAAAAGTCGCTGTCGGGACAATCGTTGGCGTCGTGCCAAGTCCAGCTGTGCTCTGTTTGAAGGAAGATGTCTGATTATAAAGACAAACTCAACTGTGGAACCTGTGCATAATCCCAGACATGATCACGATCATTGAAAAGGCGCGAATGGTAATTACACGTAGTTCTTTTGCAAAAGACCACTATAATACCTAATATACTGTACTTATCCAATATGTTATGAATAGAGACCTGTGAAATTCGCGGATTCATTTCGGCACAAGCGAGAATTCAAAAAGCGTGTGTTTATAAAACTTCAGTCATTTGTCCACACGAAGTTTGACACCTCCTGGAGAACGCTGGCCTTATCGTTGCCTTCTACTGTGACAGCAGACAACCAATGTGCAGTTGATATCGGCATATTTGTACACAAGACTGTAGAGTCTAACATGCAGGTCATTGAACTCGCGAATTTTTCATGTCTCTAGTTATGAATAAATGAATTAAAAACGAGGACGAGGAACCAGTAACGCGAGTCACAGGATTCTAAGAAGCTCTCACTTGCATCACTGTTGCGATCCAGCGGTATACACTGGGTTACCATATTCAGGGAGATTAAAGTAAACCACCGCAGAAGGCAAACTCGGCCAACTCTGCTGGTATGGCGCTAACAGGGAAAACGGAAGGTACGTTAAATGAATCCCGGGTCGAGTTCGTACTTCCCACTTAACCAACCAATTTATCTTTAACATATTCTATCCGTGGAGAACATTACTGAAGCCTGGGTAAGATGTTTTCCAAAGCGACAGTTTTTGTATTAAATAAGTACGGCATGCATAAAACGAAATTGCCATTTCTGTTGTTTTACGTACTTGTCAAATCGAATAGAGATACATAATTGGAACAGTTTACAATTTTACTATCATGGTCAAAGGTAAAAGTTTGAAGCAGTACTATCATTAAACTTAATTTTTTAATTTTTTTAGAATTTCCGAGCTTTTAAGCCAATTTGAAGCAACCAATGTTAATGATTTCAGTGCTTCAAGCTTCAAAAAATTAGTTTTATATTACTTGAGAAATTGATACTCTTTACAAAGCTTAAGTATTACTTATTTTTCTCCCACAGACTTAGGTTTTTTTAGAGTATTTCCCATCAAAAAATAAGAGAATAAACGTTTTTACGCACTTTATAGTTTGTAAAGTTACACTTCGTAAGAAAAATTTATTTCGCAGCTACTGAATTGTGAATGAGAATATAAGAGACTTCAATCAGTCCAACAAATTACTGTTACAATTTCTTTGAAAATCTAAATGGGCTGATTTATTTCCGAAAATAAGTCAAAGAACAAAAATTATTTTCGGCAATAGATACAGTTCTTATAAATACTCACATAAATCTTTTAAACATTGCCATTAAATTTAAACCAATAAAACCAGCTAAACCAATAAAATTGTCTCATGTATGTCATAATTTACAGGACTGAACTATTTCCAGTGGTATTCTTTTTGCGAACTTTGTTTACTGCCTGTCGGTTTAAAATTATTGTTTCATAACACAATACTTGAAAAAAAAACTAAAAAAACAACGTCACGTCTTCAGAGCTGTTTAGTAAAAGTAAAGCAGGACTCGCTACCATCCGTCACACCCGTCAGTTACCCGTCCGTCAGTCAGTCATCCGTCTGTTTTTTCGTCCGTCAGTTGAAAGCGATTCTCAACAATCCGTGTCCCGTCAATCCTTCTATACGGCAAAATGTCAATGCTACAACTTAACATCGTGATCTTTCTTTAGTTGGAGGTATATTTTGGTTGGAAATACATTTTCTAGAAAAACGTTACGGGGAGATAATTTTCTAAACGGTAGGTATTTATATATTATATATATGCAGTGTGTGCTGTGGTATATGTGTGTATATATATATGTATACCACAGCACACACTGCACTTTCTACTGTATACTCGCCACGATTGCAGTGACGCGACTGACTGGCGGCGTGGCGTCCGCGCATGCTTCCAGCGACTTCAAGGTCACCGCAATGGCAAATATCAACACTCGCAGGGGTTGGTGCACGGTTTCTCGTTGGTTTCGCAGAGATCGACTGCTTATGGCTGGTGCAATTTATATCTGCCCAATACACCGGAACGACAGGCTTAGATGATCTCGTCCATGACTTCGACTCTGCTTCAAGGTGACGATGTTAATAAACGCTGTTTCCTGCATATCGTCCGGTGGCTTTATTTTCCTCATGCGCTGGAGGTCAGGCGGCCGCGTTCGGCGCCAAGCTCTGGGAAACCTGTTTGCGTTTATCGCCCACAGACAGCTGAACACGTCTCACGTGGCCGGCCACTGATAGTCTGGGTCCAAAAGCCAATCCCTTTTCACCCCAGCGGCGAAGTTTTCACTTCATTTTCAGTTTTTGCAAGCAGGCTTTTTGATATTATGCCGATATTGAGCTACCTGTGGCAAAGCTTCGTTAATTTGAACCCACTCGCTTCTTTTCCCTTTGAAAACAGCGTGTTAATGTGCCATTCCTTACTTCGGGGTAAGCCTCGTGGCTAAAATCGAGACTGAGAGCTGTGACCTTCAGATGACCCTCCTGTAATCGCGATGAGCACTACGTTTAGAACTGAACTTTTGCTGTGCACGATTCGCAATAAAACCTTTTTAACACCAAATTTAAAAAAAAAATCACTGTCCGTAACTGAATATTATTTATAGAAAACACTTATTACATCACATTATTACCAACGAGTTAGGAAAAGTTTTATTTTGCGTTACCGTCTTACCAAAATTATAAATGTTTAAAAGAAACAGAGGTAGGTTTCTTTTTTGTTTTATATGCAAAGAAGTAAGAAATGTAATAACATATTTACGTTTCTAACAATTTTCACAATTTCGCTGGTTGACAAAAGGATGGTGCATGAGCTCTGCCACACTGTTGATTTCTACACATGACGGAAGTATGCTCAAAGGGACGAAACAATAAAAGAGGAAGGGCTTTCGAACGTGCTCATATAATCGCGAACGCAGTTGCACCCAGTTGTATGAGGCCTGACCTTTAACCGCATTCACATTCATCCTCGGGCAGTTCAGACGTGTTCCACCGCTAGTGTTGCGAGTGTTGACTGTACTCTGAATTTGATGGTTTCGTTTCAATGGATTCGCAAGGAAATTGTTCGATATTCGGCTGTACTAACCAGGGCTACCTGGTCTTGTCTAGCATAGTCTTACACAACATGCAGCACCCGACGCTTGTGCAATATGCGATGGTTGGTAAGTGCTTATAACTATCTTCCTTAAAATATATGTTTGCATCAGTGAATATAGCAGTGTTGTCCTTATCGTTCCTGGGGTTCTCAAGCTATGCGGCTGTATTTTATCTAAACGCTATGTACAGTGCTCGATGCTCGCGCAATATTCACCTGTTGCTTATAACTATTTGCCTTTACATTTTTTTTAAATATCTGTTTGCATCTATGCTTGTGCAATATGTATCGGTTAGTAAATGCTTATAACTATTTTCTTTACAAATATTTGTATATCTGTTTGCAATAGCACGTAGCAGTGTCATATATCTCTCTCGCTCTCCCTCCCTCTCGCTCTCTTCCGCTCTCTCTTTCGCTCTCTCTCTCTCGCTCTCGCAAAACAGTAAATGAAATTAAATGTATAATTATTATTTATAAAATTATCC
Organism: Clitarchus hookeri; assembly: GCA_002778355.1. Taxonomy (NCBI): domain Eukaryota; kingdom Metazoa; phylum Arthropoda; class Insecta; order Phasmatodea; family Phasmatidae; genus Clitarchus; species Clitarchus hookeri. The sequence goes on from NQII01000255.1 coordinate 1,156,267, forward strand.
GTAAAGCGAAATAACAAGAGTTTCGGGGCGTGGCGGTTACTTTGATGTGCCCGTACCCGCATTCTTTGATTGGCTGCGCAAGATTCTGGAAACGGGCCTCGTGTCTGATTGGCTACTGCATGCTGCAAAACGTTCCCTAATGGCTGGGCTCTCGGCTGACACGTAAGTTACCAGGCCCTGCTTGGCGAACGGTGTTCCAACATGTTTCTGGCCAGTGACGCCATTTTGCTGGCATGTTTGGGTAGAGTTCGCGGTACAAGCGGGCGCTTCACTTCTGTACCCTCAAGTTTTCTGTGATGAGGTGATGGTCCACGCACATCCGCCAACAGCCGAGTCGCAGTACGTACACTAGAAGCTAGGTCATGTCCCTACTTAGTCTTCTGTGTATGGTCTTGCGACTTAAAACATGGATTTGACATTAATCTTTAACTCTATCTCGATGGCACAAATAGTCACTACCGTCTTGCATTCCACTTTTAGCATACCACACAATTTCTCTTTCACAATACTCTTCACACCTATGCCCAATGCTTCGAGCTGACAGTCTGCACTGTACGTTGGCGCTGTGCATTATCTAGTTTTGCGAGATCGTTTCAATGCATGGTAAAACATATCGTTCTCGATGTGATATATTCTGCTGCCAGGAAGTACTGGAAATCAATGACGATACATCGTAGACATCGCTATCGCAATAAATACCGATTTCGTCTAGACATTTTTAAACAAATTCACAATTCAGTGCTACCTGTTCTGGGGTAAATTAGGGGAAGGTACCTATACCATTGAACAAAAAGCGGAGGCTTTCGTAGAATGCAGCGTATGGTCGAGTGTAGTTTACAGATCACTGAACCTGCGAAATGTTTGTGACCATCGCTGTAATAAAAATTTAAAGTAATAAACTTAACCACATAAGTATAAGGTACACACTGTTTTCAATTTTATAGCATTACGAATAATAAATATAGTACCAAAAAAAATTACTTTTTAATGCCACAAGAACTGAAATAATCCTAATGGAATGTAAGTTTCGGGATAATAGCATTTCATAAAAATCACTCAGCACATTATTTAACTGAATGTAATTAACATACAGCCCGTAATACAGTAGCTCATGACAAAACATGTATCTTGGCCACACGTACTTCAAACATTTCAACCTGATCGGCTGCAGTTTTCTAGCCATGTGATAGTACTACGAGGGCGAATCAATAAATAACGTTCCGACGGTTATAATTCCATGCACGATAGTTAAATTTAAGTTCTTCGCTGGTACTCACGCTATTTGTAATGCAGGGCATTCCGAAACGGGACTCAAGTACTCTAAGAGCGGTCTATTGGCGACACAACTAGCAACCTAAATGGAAACCCGCCCTGTAATCTACGGGCTTAACGTGCACCTCTCATTGAAGTCCTTAGGCAAGTAGTAGACGTTTAAGGTGGACAAGCAGTAAGTGGAAAATCAAGGTCCTGGTTCCTACACACACACGCACATCAGGACAAGAGAGAGAGAAAGAAGGATTCTTCAATATTGTGTCACGCTGTGACCAGTGTTTTAATCATCTACTGTATTATGAAGAAAACAAGGAATAAGTGTGCCCCTAAAAACGGTTAGTGTATTCGTGAATACGTTACACCTATCTCGCTAATTGTCAGCAGAAGTGTCAAAGCGGCTGTTTACTTGTGGTTCTCCAACAAACACGTGCGTTTGTGTAAAAGAAAAATTATTTTAAGCATTTCTAATACAGACCATTTCTGTTCAAAGCCGTTCGGACAAAATGTACTAAAATTTCCAAGCACGTATTTATGTACCCAGTGTTCTAAAAGTTAGTCCAAAAACGTGGTTTTGACAATTATGACTGAGTGATAGATTCCAACACACCTGCCGTGCGTTCTCCACGCCATATTACCTCTACAATCTCTTCTCCTGCTCTTCTGGTAATTCCACAAGTGGCTAGCAGCGAGGGCTTGCAACATAGCCACCGCAGACATACGCCACTTGTAAACAATCGTCTGTGTGACCGGTTGGTACGGATGAACAATGTATGTGGTGGGTAAAAGAGAGGGTTAAGGGGGCACGGGACTGTCAACGTCGCTGTTCAGAAGACGCGGTTACACAACTCGCGTGCGTGAGAACAACCGGCCTTGGTGCTTTCTTGTTCTCCGATCAGCTCTCTCGGTGCTGACCATCGTAAACCGTTTAAGGCAGGGNTTCTCCGATCAGCTCTCTCGGTGCTGACCATCGTAAACCGTTTAAGGCAGGGGAATTTTTTTTTTTACTCACGCGACCTGGATGGACATATAAAGAACACGAGTCGCTGCACAGTCCCGATTTCCCCGACGTAGTGCGTTATTCGCCGCGGCGCCGGCCAGCTCACTCGAGAGATATTAGTACACGCCAATTGTGAGATACTGCGGACGTCACTGGGAATACAAAATATAGTCTATTCACGGTAAATGCACACTTTTCGGAATCAAACATTTGAAAAAACACTCAATGTATGACGTGTTGGTTGCTTCTTAAATATGTAATATATCAAAAGCGTTATATACTCGTACTTCTGATAACGTTAAATCACCTTATTGTTAAATTGCACTTTAAGTAATATTTTATCTGTAAGTTATAATAATTTACATAAAACTAATATGAATAAATACAGAGTGAAAATAGGCGTGTTGGTAATGGCTAGTAAGAAATAGTTCTTATGCAAAATATTATTACACTGAGCGCTGCGTTGGCCCTCTGGTGCAATTTTCTAAGCTTTGTTTTGCATGAGGTGGAGGAATATCATGGAAGTAGAACTTTAGCAGAGCTTCAGAAAAGTTGGAATTAATCGTGAATGAACTATTTTGCGTGGGCTTTCTTAACAGCCGTGCCACCCTCAAGGTTCCATCTCTTTCCCTTGCATAACTGTGGCGAGAAGAAAATTTCATACAGTGTCCCTGCTNCGTGCCACCCTCAAGGTTCCATCTCTTTCCCTTGCATAACTGTGGCGAGAAGAAAATTTCATACAGTGTCCCTGCTGTATAATATTCGCAGTATCTTACAACTTTTAAATCAAACCTTTCAAAAATCACCCCATATACGACACGTTTGGTTGTTTCGTAAATGTCGTGAATCACAAGATTTTCATATTTGTGTTAGCATAAATATACCTTATTTTTTATCAAATTGAACTTATTTGTAATATTTTATTTATAATGAACGTGAATAAGAAGAGGGAGAAAATAGGTGTGTTGGTAATAAATAGTTCTCATGCAAAATATTATTAAACTGAGTGCGCACAAATACAGTACGTTGTCTCTTTGGTGTAATTTTCAAGACTTTAAACTTTGCTAGCATAAGGCGGAAGAATATCCTGAAAGTAGAACGTTAGTAGGGTTTCAGAAAAGTTGAAAGTAACCATGAATGTACTATAGCTAGGGACAGGTGTTTTTCGCGAAAATATTTCAAGATCAGCTGTACTCCAAAACAATTTTGTTCACACGCACTTCCGTGGTTGGATTATTTTAAATGTCACGTGCATCAAGTGTCTGTCCACGAATCACGGGCGTTCGGTATCGGAGTACTTTACTACGATTGGCCCAGTCAAATAGGAACATGTCCTCTCACGTAGATACGTGGCCAATAACCAAAGGAAGTTGTGTTTGTGGATATTGAAGTCTTAGCATGGCCATAAATACTTTCGCGAAAAGCACCTATCCCTAACTATAGCTATTTCTACCTTGTGCACGTTTTCAAGACACGGCTTAATCTACAAATGCAATTGGCATTTCATGATTTGGTTAATCTGGTGTATCCAATTTTTGCTTGTCAGATTTTTTACTTGAAGACATTTCTTCATCATTTTAATCATTGCAGCAAATATTTAAGCCATATTTGTAAATAANTCAGATTTTTTACTTGAAGACATTTCTTCATCATTTTAATCATTGCAGCAAATATTTAAGCCATATTTGTAAATAAAATTTTCGTAACAGACAATCGTAAACGAGTCTTGTATTTACATTAAGAACTTCTCCTGCAAACATCATATGTTCGGGATCAGATGGACAGGAAATAGAGTGACGTAGGAGTTACACTGAAGCATGTCGCTGAGGTGGTGAAACAACGTTCATCTCTAAATATTATAAAACAAAGTCGGTTATCCGCGTCTGTCTGTGTATTCGCTTAGTACATCTAAACTACTTAATGGATTTTGATGCGGTTTTTAAAACATCATTTAGAGAATTTCTTGAGGAAGGTTTTGATGTATAATACATTTATATTTAATGTAAGAATAGTACATAAATGTCTAACCGTTTGTAATAAAGTTGTAAAAAACAGCTTTTAGGGCGCTTACATGTTTTGCGCTGACTAAACCATAAGATATACATCAAATTAATTTACTATAGAATTGTAGCTCTCAAAAAGGTCTATAGAAAAGTCCGCTATAGCATATGTTTATCTTTTAAGGACGACCCACAGTAACCATTTTTGTTTTTAAATTATCGCTGTAAAAACTAAATTGTTACCGGGCGAAGCNTCAGATTTTTTACTTGAAGACATTTCTTCATCATTTTAATCATTGCAGCAAATATTTAAGCCATATTTGTAAATATAATTTTCGTAACAGACAATCGTAAACGAGTCTTGTATTTACATTAAGAACTTCTCCTGCAAACATCATATGTTCGGGATCAGATGGACAGGAAATAGAGTGACGTAGGAGTTACACTGAAGCATGTCGCTGAGGTGGTGAAACAACGTTCATCTCTAAATATTATAAAACAAAAGTCGGTTATCCGCGTCTGTCTGTGTATTAGCTTAGTACTTCTAAACTACTTAATGGATTTTGATGCGGTTTTTAAAACATCATTTAGAGAATTTCTTGAGGAAGGTTTTGATGTATAATACATTTATATTTAATGTAAGAATAGTACATAAATGTCTAACCGTTTGTAATAAAGTTGTAAAAAAACAGCTTTTAGGGCGCTTACATGTTTTGCGCTGACTAAACCATAAGATATACATCAAATTAATGTACTATAGAATTGTAGCTCTCAAAAAGGTCTATAGAAAAGTCCGCGATAGCATATGTTTATATTTTAAGGACGACCCACAGTAACCATTTTTGTTTTTAAATTATCGCTGTAAAAACTAAATTGTTACCGGGCGAAGCNTTTTAAGGACGACCCACAGTAACCATTTTTGTTTTTAAATTATCGCTGTAAAAACTAAATTGTTACCGGGCGAAGCCGGGCCGGTTCGCTAGCATTGTATATTGCGCAATGTGTAGTAACATGACGTGTTAATGGCACCACCAACCACAGCACCCGTACTTTCAACAAAAAAATTTTTTAAGACTTCCACCTAAAGTGCATATAAAGACAGTTCAAAAAAATTGAAGGTACTCAAAAATTGTGTGTGCATATCTGTAAATATACAATTCTCATTTTAGTGTCTACATTACATGAAACTTAGTGAACCCCCTCCCTCCTTTCCCTTCCCTAACGGAAGTGTCTAGGCAAGCCTACGGGTGCATTCACATCAAAGGAACAGCCACGCAATTTCATTTCGGTATACTTGTTCTGGTGTGGAACAGATTTCTAATGACCAAGAAATACTTTCACCGTAGATTTTCAATGAGTGACACCTGTAAAATTTTCCAGCAGATAATTTTCCAAAACTTAAAGGAAAATATTTAAAGTAGGGAACTTACTTGATTAACACTTTTCTTGATGTTGACGAAGTAGAAGGTAAGATAAGGTTAAAGACAATTCCGTTTGTGAAAGTCGGTACTGGCAAGTTTGAAATCAAGAGCGATGCCACTGTGTACGTCTTATTTTTAATCTTAAAAAGAAAAACCATATCACCTAACACAGGCATACTCTCTCATGACTTAATTTAAAAATCTACGATTAAAAAAACAGATCATTGCACAATATCTGTTTGTAAAAGAAATTATTTCTAACAGGATGTCCTTGATACCTTTTGTCTCGTTTCTCACCGCCCACTAATTCAAACACTCTCTCTTTCAATCAACAAAAGCTTCTAGTACCGAAACACAACTCATTTTTCGCTTAATCTTCCATTGCCACCGCAACCAAACTCTGGAATTGCTTACCTCAGGAAGCAAGAATTACAATTTCAATCACTAAATACAAAAAATTATACTGGAATAGCTTAGTCAGTCTATAAATATTTAAATGAAAGTAATATATGGGTTTGATATAAACAATATTTATTGTGAAGGTTCCTCTTTTATAATACCACTAATTTATTTGCTTTCTGCTTCATGCGACTGTAGTGATGTTTCTGATGCTTATGTTATTATTTAATCAATTTAATATACTTTTAATGTATTTCGGTGTTTGAATGAGCGTGCGCGAGTAAACGTTGCATTACTTTTTTATTTTATGTATATTTTTAGGCAACAGACATAAATTTAGATCTAGCAAACATAAAATGTTTTATATTAATTTTTGTCTTTTTTGCCTTATTTAAATAGTTATTTGCTGTGATTTTCTTTCCTTCAGAAATCCTTAAACTAAATTGCAGTTTTAGAATTTTTACTAATCGATGTTATCTTGCAATTTATTTTTATATATAGTACAATTATATGTATGTGAATATGTCATATGTGCATGTGGATTTGTGTATACGTGTATGTGTATGCATATGCATATACGTATACACATAAAACATACATCAAAAGAGAAATCGTGTAAGTTCACTATTCAGCTTATTTTTATTTTATGTATGTTGCTTTTTGTTTTCTATAAACTACTTTATAATTTTATGGTATACATTAAGTTTTCCATTTTTTTATTTCTTTTTCTTTTCAAAAAATAAGTGTTATTTTTTATTATGCAAAGTGGTTGAGTTAAGAGAAGGTGATAATACCTTAACTTCGACACGAAAAAAATTAAGAAGTTTTAATATTATTATTATTATTATCATCATCATCTTCGTCATTCTCGCAAAATCACAAATAGTCGAAGTAACCTGCGATAGTTAAGTTCTCGTATACAGAATCGACAGTTCCCAGCTGTTGCGACAGAAAAAAATGAGATGAGCATAGCACGTATTCCCCGGTATGCTGAACGGCAGAAATAGATGCTCACTGGTGCTGCAAGGCTCTTGAAGGTTCCGTGAATTGCGACTAAACGATCCGCACAATAAAAGGCCTAACCTCACTAACGACGAAAGGCAAGGTCAACACACGCGCGAAATCTCCAAGTCATCAACAGGCAGTGTCAATACAGCCCTCCTCGGTACGCACTACACGTACAGCCTGTTCACGGTGAAGTGAGCACTTTTGGAATCAACCTCTGTNATACAGCCCTCCTCGGTACGCACTACACGTACAGCCTGTTCACGGTGAAGTGAGCACTTTTGGAATCAACCTCTGTAGAGAACCACTGCTCGTCAACACTTCCATTCCCCACAGTCATGGCCAGCGGATGACCAGTCCCCCCCCAACCCTCTGCCGTGATGCGCGCCTCCTTTGCATGAATTCCCTTCCTTATAGCCAGGGGCAGTGATATTTCGCGAAAATATTTCGAGACAGATACAGTCCAAAGCACTGTAGGGTCGTCCAGCTTCTTTGATTGGCTAAAACATGTTCTGGCCCGTGTTACCGTTTGCGCACGAATCACGAAGTTCCCGCGTCGGAGTTACTTAGTCCTGAGTGGCTAGGTCAAAGACGGACACGGCACCAGCAGCCAATGGAGGTATAACAACAGCTGAGGTGTGTGTATATGGTATTGATGTCTACTGTATGCTCCGATTTTTACGCGAAAAGTCACTGGCCCTACTTAGAGGTAGAGACCTGAAAATTTCGCGAATTCTGTGACCTGTAGATTATAATTCACAGTCTTATGTTCAAACAATCAGATATCAACGTATTTTTGGTTGCTTGCTGCCAGGGTGGATGGCATTGATAGGGCGTGCATTTTGTAGTAAGTTTGTTATTGGCACAGAGATCTCAAGGAGGTGTCACCGTGTGAACCAATTGCAAAAGTGACACGTACGTACACGTTTATGATTTCTAGCTTGTCCCGAAAGAATCCGTGAATTTTTCAGATTTCTACTTATAGGCGTATGGCGCTTATCCCTGAGATGCAATAAGCTCCCGTCCCTATCTCGGATGTACACTTAATACTTAGCAATAGGGTAGGTTAGGAAGAAAAAAGAACTACCATTCCCACATTAATTTTGTTGTTTTAGGCTATACAAATAAGTAGAGACAGAAAAATTTCGCGATTTAAACTAACTCTAGGCTAGACTCCATGGTCCTATGTATTTTCGAGACTAGATTTTCTGTCCATTGGCTGCTGCTCAAGTGTGTAGCCAGTTGAACGTCAGACCAGGTGGCACGGGAATCGGTGCTTGTTTTCTTGCAGGTCTGTTGTTGGCTTAGAGCTCACCTGGACGTGTCTAATACACTGTGATACAATTGCAAGCATAACATAAACGTGCATGTGTTTGAAGTCTAGCTATTCTTAAAATGAATTCGCGAAATGTTTCAGTCATTACAAATAAGACGCGCGCGTGCGTGCGTGTGTGTGTCTTATATTTCAAAACAAATTTCTGGTTGTTTGCCCTTCTCGATTGGCTACATTAATATGTTACTCTCAGTACGCCAATAACTGATTTATTGCCAAAGTTGTTAATTCTAATTGGCCCGGTTAAAAACAGGCACGGCTTCTCTCACAGAGGGTGACCTATGGCAAAATAAAAATTTATGTTTGTGCTTAGAGCATTGAAATCTACCACGCGCTCAGAATGTTTCGCGAAAAACCACTGACTAACAATCGGGCACAGAGCCTCGCGGTGTACAGTACCGGCCAAATATGACCTTCCTGTGCAACATGCAGACAACTGTCTACACTTGGAATGATAGGATTATAGGCTGTTCATTGTGAAGTTAGCACTTTTGAGGTCCTGGTTACTTTTTTATTTCAGTCATTTTTTATCATTTATCAACCTTTTAAAATAAATATTGCCTACTAAGTAAAAAACACAGTGTGTATATTCAACCGCACTCAGAAGTTAACGTCTAAGGCAAAAATAAAATATATTTATTGACGTTCCAAATGAGAGGGCTTTCAAAAGTGCTCACTTTACCGTGAATAGCCTATAACTACTAATATGCTACCGTATACGTTGTCATGCAGGCTCCCAGTTAGGTTGGTAGCGAGTTAAGTAAAATAGTTTAAGTCTTGACGTTGCATTACAGGTGAAATGTTTAAATTTATGGCAAATTGTGTTGGTACTTATTGACATATGAGTATGTCCCTTAAATCTTCACATTTTTACTTGACTGACGTATGAATAAAGTCACTTGGACTATGCAAATGTAAATTTTAAGTATGGCGGAAGAATCTGAAATGAGAAAAGCAGATCCCAAGCAGGGCTTTTCGAAGCGCTCACTTAAAAGTGAACGGCCTATACTCGTGCCTACGCCACGTGTGGCAGCTCAAGAAAATGTGCTTGTCACACGTCTCGAGTGAAGGCTGTTCACTATAAAGTAAGCACTTTTGAAATCAACCTTAGAAAAAGTCCCTGCCTCTGCCTGCATACATTTTAACGGGCCCACTGAGTGACATGGGCCCAGTAAAGTTGTTAATGATGGATGGAAAGTAGTTCCATACCTTAACGTAGAATAAAAAGTGTTAGTGTGACAACTTAAATTATTTCTCTCGCTTTAAGTTTTTTCAATGCGTCTAAGTGTAAAATTGACCAGATTTGTAACATTTACTTTTCCAATAATTCCATAGTTTTACCTGACCGACACATGAATAAAGTGATGAGGCCCATAACAATGTTAATTTTACATAAGACGGAATAATACACAACGCGCGCACAAGTAGATCTTAAGCAGGACTTTCAAAAGTGCTCATTTTACCGGCAACGGCCTATACCTACACGCGTCTATTTCCGTGACCACACGTTGCAGACGCCAAGGACACGTTCTTTCGAGCGTGGTAATTGTACAGACATATTGCGGCAGTCCCCAGTGCGATGTCAAAGAAAATAGGGCCTCGCATTATCACAACTGCGCTAACAACTTCGCCCGAACGTTCTCGTAGGCGACTTATGCTAAATGATTAATGCAACAATTTAATACCATAAAATACACAGATATTGCTATACTTTAATCCTACTCATATTCAACCTGAATAATGTTTCCTACTGGAATTTCAACGCGACGTTAAGACATACACTGTAAAGATTTTCTGGCAAACTTTTTAAACTGCAATGGAAGTTTTTAGTGTATACATTGTATGAAAATAATACCACGTGTCAGGCTGCAAACATAGGAATGTTGAGCGTCNATGGAAGTTTTTAGTGTATACATTGTATGAAAATAATACCACGTGTCAGGCTGCAAACATAGGAATGTTGAGCGTTGTTACTATACAAGTTTGGGGATTTCGCTACGCATTTGATCCTGGATGTATGGGAGAATAGTTTACCATTCGCACTTTTTCACTATTCGTATACATTGATATGGTAATTTTACGAATAATTTCATAGAGTCTATAATTACATTCATAAGTTCGTTCCCAAACTATAAGTACTCCAGTCATCGCGCAGAAGGAAAATACATGGTCGTGACTCTTAGGAACCACATTTTTACATCTATTACCCATCTGGACTGTTATATCAAGAGAGCTATAGAATGGGTTTTTGATATCATCTAATCATTCTCAAATTAAATAGTAATATCGTTATAGTTGTCTACTGTGGTTCTGTATGTGGTCGTAATCGCCACTGTAGAACTCTGTGTTCCTGTTACAGAACACAGTTCCTTCAACACTTTCAGCAGTATCTGTATTGTTCCCGCACCAACTGCAACAAACCAATAAAATATTCTGACAAGTACAGAAGTCTGGTTGCTGCTGCACTGAAAATCGATTACACAACTGTTTTGGCATCATTCCTCTGCTCGTATTTTATACGTGTTTTTACGCTAAAATGAACGTAAGTTTAAGTTACGGGGAAGTATTTTGTTTCAAAGGCTGAATTCTATTATTTTTACTTTTAAAACCGCGCAGAGATAGTTGTACACACTATCGTGTTATGTTGAACAACAAGATTTCTCATGGCCAGCATTGTTTCCTGCGAAGTTCAGTGAGTGAAGAGAGTGAGTGAAGAGATTTAGTGAAGAGATTTAGGCGGCTGTTAACTTCGAGGTCTTGAGAGCCGATGACAGTGAAGCGAGGTGAGTATGGAGAAGCGTTGGAATGAAAGGGCGGGGGACATGGGAGATCCCCGAGAAAACCCATCGACCAGCGGCATTGTCCGGCACGATTCCCACATGCCCGCCGGGAAAAGAACGCGGTTCGCCTAGGTGGGAGGCAAGTAATCTAACCACTGCACCACCGCGGCACCGTGAGATTCAGTGTCGAATGATATTCCCTGTGGGTAACTGATTTTTTAACCATGTTAATACTCTTGTGTTATTACTGGTTCGCACCACTTTCACTGTACACAAAGCCTGCAACTCATTTAGTTTTTTTCAGCAAAATGGCATTACTGGCCGGTAAAATGTTGGAACGACGTTCACCAATCACCGCATGGTAATTATACTCACCAGCTGCCAGCACAACCAATAAAGAACATTTTGCAGCATGCAGCAGCCAATGAGACACAAGGCCCGTTCCCAGAGCCTCGCGCAGCCAATCAGAGAATGGGTACTCCCACATCAAAGGAACCTCCACGCCATTTCGTCTATCTGTACTTATTTACTCTGTGGTGTCAGCTAAGTACAGTACGCATCAAAAAAANGAACCTCCACGCCATTTCGTCTATCTGTACTTATTTACTCTGTGGTGTCAGCTAAGTACAGTACGCATCAAAAAAATCTTATTTGTAACGCCTGGAATAACAAATTAAAAATTCTTGGAATGTTTTAAAAATCGCGAACAGGATATATCTTAATAAAGGCTATTCACGGTAAAGTGAGCACTTTTGAAAGCCCTCTCATTTTGAATAATAGTCAAATATATCTTATTTTAGCCTTAGACGTTAACTTCCGAGTGCTGTGGAATATACACACTGTGTTTATTACTTACACGGCAATATATATTTAAAAAGGTGATTAGAGGATAAAATATGGCTGAAAGGAAAAAGTAACTAGGGCCTCAAGTGCTCACTTTACCGTTAACAGCCTTTACCATGGCTGGGACTGCACTAAGAAAGTTCTCACTCCTGAAAACATTTGCTTGTTTTTAAAATACAAAATTTTAAATTCTGCTGTAAATAACACAATATTTTTTACGCCAAACCGATAAAACTCGTGTGGTGAAATCTCGCTTGGACATAGATAAATTACTACGGTCACGGTTGTTCAACTCGAGCCAGTTGCTTAACTTGGCACTCCCTTTAATAACAGGTTTATCGGCCGGCTCGTTTCCGACAATTTAATTCTTGCTCACAGCAGCTGGTAAGTACCCCAACAAGTTTAATCACTGCTTTCACAAAATGAAATATTAATGACTGGGAACTCTTTTAACTCTGCGCCAACTACGCGAATGTGTGTCTAATGGGTTCTAACTGTTTTATACACTGCATGTACGGGAAAGATTTCTTAAAGTGTTACGTATGTGGTAAACTAACGCCTATGTAAGTGAAATTAGTAGACTGTTAAGTACTGTGTAGAGACAATTATACTTCGCAAAAAGCTTTCTGCACAAATAAATTTCAGAAACACTGTTTAGTCAATCTTCTTTGACTGACTGGACTATGTTTTGTACGAGATGGCTGATTGGACACGAATCAAGGAGGTTCTGTGCCAAAGTTACCAGATTCTGAGTGCACTGAGGGAAAGGTTTATTTCAGCCAACAAAATATTTGTTTGTATAGGGCAAATATATATTTTGCTGCCCTAACAAAATATANGGAAAGGTTTATTTCAGCCAACAAAATATTTGTTTGTATAGGGCAAATATATATTTTGCTGCCCTAACAAAATATATTGTTGAGTAAACAAAACTTGAAAAGCAACAAAGTTAAATTTGTTCATCTAAAAAATATTACATTCTTGAATAAACAAAAACTCTGTGTTGAGCCCAAAAATTAGACTGTCAACAAAATATTTTGTTCGATCAACTGTATANGGAAAGGTTTATTTCAGCCAACAAAATATTTGTTTGTATAGGGCAAATATATATTTTGCTGCCCTAACAAAATATGTTGTTGAGTAAACAAAACTTGAAAAGCAACAAAGTTAAATTTGTTCATCTAAAAAAAAAAATACATACTTGAATAAACAAAAACTCTGTGTTGAGCCCAAAAATTAGACTGTCAACAAAATATTTTGTTCGATCAACTGTATAAATTAGTTTGGCCACTCATTCGATTGCCTTCGTTTAAAGATACTGCCCGATAGTTTGTTTGTAATTTTTCTGATAATTAAGACAGTAACAGTGTTTGTTAGTACATTTTTTGGTACCTAATAATCTCTCAAAATCCTAATAAAACAAGTTCAACAGGAAACAAAAAATTAGAGCAGTAAAACTTGAAATATTCATGTACGCACGTTGTCCAGTATTTGAACTGTATGTATATATTGAATTTCATCAGTATTCAATTTAGCTGAGGTTTCTAGGGCGTAGCACTCGAGCGCAAATGATGTAGGCTAGAATCTCGATTGGACTTGTGTTTTTTTATATTAACCGAAACTATTTAATACGCGTAGAGTCAACCAAATCTTTAGTTGCACCAACCTAATATTACAGTTTGGGGCAACCAAATAACAACAAAATAATTTGGCTTCAAAAACAAAATATTCCGTTGCCTCTATACAAACAATTAATTTGTTTTTGCGAAACAAACTGTGTTTGATTCAACAAAACTTGGTAAAATATGAAAACGTCTTCTCGCGCACACAGCACTCTGCTGCCGATATGCACCTACAGCATTGATTTGCCACGTGCTCAAATTGTTTTGCGGTAAATAACTGACTAAAATCTCGCACGTACACAGAGGCTAAACTTAATGGGACGTCCTTGATAGCGCAGGATTATTATGAATTGCAGGTTTAACACTCTGAGGTCGGTACGGAGTTACAGGCTCTCAAGACAAGCTACGTGCTTGTATTCGCTTGTATTCACATTTGCAAGAAACCAGTACTATTTGCAGTGGCGTGTGGTTAAGTATTGCAAGGTAAGCCGGTGCTTGCTCACTACTGTACATTCTCGACGCACGCAGCAGGAGACAGCAACCACCGTGCAGCCTAGGGAAACTGAATGCATTCCGACCACTCACAAGCGAGCAGCAAGGGACCCGAGCTACGTTGTAGTGGCGGGAGTGTAGGCTAGCGACCAACAGGGTACAGTACACAGCTAACGCCGCTTACCTTGCAACAGTTCACCACACACCACTGACTGTCTCTGTATTTCCACTTTATAACCATCATGTTGGCTCACAACGTACCAGACATGCGTGCTGTACTGTATGACATTCATTCATTAACTGGCCGGCTATCCGCCACTACACCGCCGGGTTGACAGCGTCCCAGTAAAACCTTTTCCTATGTAACGTCACACGCTTACAATCTAAAGTGTCAATTTGAGCAGTTTACTTTTTCAGTGCTGCAGACGTCATATTACGCAACACTGAACTTTGTCAAAACTGCTGTTCGCTATTATTACGTTACGTTTCTAGTGCCTCCAAAGAAAGCGGAAGCCATAGATTTACAG
>NQII01000255.1:1172436-1188312 GCA_002778355.1 Clitarchus hookeri
AGATATGAACCATTATTTCTTTTTGCATTACCATCGCGCGGCATTTTGTAATTCACTTTGCAGGCGCGTGTTGAGTAAAGTAAATTGTCATTTAGAGACGCCTGTTGGGGGAAAGATAGCCACTAACACTTTGCACTCGGTACACATTTACTGGAAACTGTGACGTTCCACAAAAAGTCATCTAAATCTACTACAGAATGAACAACTGTTTTAATGGTCTTATTTCCACTTACCGCCATCCTATTGGTTCATTTCGTACTACACCAGACACAATTAGTGTACAGTGCAGCGAACATTACTGGCTGGTTGTCAGTGGAGTGGAGTGGAGAGATTTGGGCGGCTCTTAACATCGAGGTATTGAGATACTATGAGGGTGAAGTGAGGTGAGTATGGAGCAGCGCCGGAAACAGGATATCCCCGAGAAAACCCGCCGATCCAGCAGCATTGTCCGGCACGATTCCCACACGCGAAAATCCAGGAGCGACCCAAACTGTAATCGAACCAGGTTCGCCTAAGATAAGAGGCGAGTAGTCTGACCGCTAAACCACCGCGGCCCCTGGTTGTCAGTCAGTGGAGTGAAGAAATTAGTTGACGGTTTCAAGTTAAGTTTCCTTGCATAAACAACGGTACCTGCAAACAATCGTTCATTAGGTCCCGTTACAATTTTTTATAACATTTTACGGGGTAAATTGTTATTGTCATGCTGTTCTGATCATATTGTCGTATTACGATATTTATTTCTGTGTTTCGGTTCATTAGATACGTACGTAGTTTTTTTTTTGTCCCGTATTTGTTCAGTTACAGCATAATTTGATCTTTATAGTGTTTTGGTAACAATTTAAAATTACTTTACTTTTAAAAAATTATTTATGTCATATTTTATTTATTACATCATTTTTAAATAACAATTTAAAAATATTTTTTAAGTGTTGCGCTTTTATTAAAAAAGTAAAACGTTTAAGTTTTTAAAGTCTCAGTTATGAGCAAATAAATGTATAGCTACCGTCGACACTACAGCTTTTCAAGGTACAACCGTTCAGTTAAAAAAATATTCTGCTCAGTTGTAAATGTATTATAACAATTTTTATAAAGTGAAAAAATCTGTGAAACTTGGATGAGCTCTTGCNCTGCTCAGTTGTAAATGTATTATAACAATTTTTATAAAGTGAAAAAATCTGTGAAACTTGGATGAGCTCTTGCTCCTAGACGCATCACCCGGCATTTTTTTATCGTGTCAGATTTCTTTCGAGACATAAAAAGAAATTGGCTATGTTCCCTGGAGGAGGATAAGATCCGTCAGACGGGAACACTAGTCTGCAAACATAGTGAGTAATCACTGCAAAGAGTTTACAACAAAAATAGACCACATTTATTACGTATATCATGCAAGTGCAGTAGTAGATCATTATCTGCACTACGGAATACACTTTTCTTTTTTCACTTTATAAAAACGGTTTTTATTTTGCGGATTCGCCTATGAACAAACAGGCTTTAAAACATAACAAATTTGAAAAGTTTTTGCAAGTAAAAAAAATTTGTATAATCGTTAGTCTACAACACGATCATAACACATATGCTTGCTACGCTTTTAAATGCAAACAAAAAAACTTAAAAAACCACAGCTTGAGCATAGGCCTATGGTGTTAAACAAGTTTCTTAATTATATTATAAAACGAGTCAAATACTGGAAGTGGCACAGATTTACGGCCTGATTATTGAGTGTTGATTATCGAAGTCAGTAAGAAATATCATAAAAACCCGGGATAATTTTTAAAAAAGACTCAATTTAATTCATTTATAAATACTCTACGATTTCTCGTTTTCACTTGCAATGGTCGTTTCTAAGTGGAAGTGTCGAGTGATGTTCAGAAGCTCATCAATCAGATCCACTGACGCTTGGAATCGGTGAAGCAGTTCGATACACGCCGATTTAACCATACTGCAACAAAACAATGGATTCCAAAATTCTGACGTACATTGATAGGTACAGACACTGATACATCGCGGGATAAGCCGACTGATTGCTAGCTGCCAATGTACTGTGGGTATGGCATCATGTTTTCTTTCGTCACCTGCTGTTGTCTACGAGTGTATATATTCCAACATTTTCTTGGGCCTGGGAGAATGCTGGCTATTATCACAGAGTTGCTTACTACTATGGGCACCCGATTTCCGCGAAAATATCTGTTGTCAAGTTGTATTTCAAAACACTTTGACTCCGATCCACTTCCACTACTGGATAGTTTCAACTGCTACGCGTCTTGTGTGTAGAGACCTGCAAAATTCGCGTTATTTAAAGATCGATTGAATTCCACGTTACTGTGCGTTTGGCCGACTTGAGGCATTTGCCAGAAACATGTCTGTCCCGCCTCGGAGAACTCTTGAGCCCGTAAGACAATATCTCAGCGGTGGAGTGGCCAATCCCTTTTTAGATCATCAAGCAGGTAGGTGACATTGATTAAAATACAGCGGCCAATGAAACCACGAACCGTGGTCTCTTGTTTATAACTTCTAAGGAAATGGAGTCTATCCTCTCAAGACCTCTATGTTAGGAGAGACCGGAATCTCTCTCTCTCTCTCTCTCTCTCTCTCTCTCTCTCTCTCTCTCTCTCTCTCTCATCTGGAGTCCATCCTCTCGCCGAAAGATAACGCGAATTTTGCACGTCTATACTTACGTGCCTGTCCACGAATCACAAACGTTAAGTACCTCAGTAACTTAATTAGCATTAGCCCATGTCAAATACCACACTCTCTTCGGCGGAAGCACGCGGCCAATAACGGGAGGAAAACTGCAGGTGTGCAAGTAGGATATTGAAATCTAGCTTCCGTAGAATTCTTTTCGCGAAAATTGGGTGGCCCTACTTATAACGTACATGCCAGCAAAACGACGTCCCTGGTCAGCAACATGTTGGAACGCTGTTCACCAATCAGCGTTTGGTAACCTACTTGCCTCCCATAGTAGCCCAGCCCATAGGGAACATTTCTCAACGTGCAATGGCCAATCAGACGCAAGGCCCGTTCCCAGATCCTCGCGCAGCCAATCAGAAAAACGGCACGCTCACCTCAAAGCAACAACCACGCTATTTCGTCTTTGTGTCGGTACTGATACTCTAATAGTAGTAAACGTTTGTTAGTCGTCCGAAAAGAGGCAGCGTCGAAAACACATTATATATTCATAAAGAGAAACAAGTAAATACAGAGTGTTGGAAAGTGAGTTAAGCTGGACTCGTAACCATCCGTCGCATCCATCGCATCCGTCAGTCGCACGTCCGTTCGGTGGTCACGTGAACTTCAACCACTCGCAGGGCACCGTCCTTCCATCAAATATTTCTAGTTGAGAAATTTGGACGGCTCTTAAAATCAAGGTCTTTAGAGACGATGAGGGTGAAATAAGGTGAGAATGGAGCAGTGCCAGAATGCAAGGGCGGGGGAAACGGGAGATCCTCGAGAAAACCCGCCGACCAGAGGAATCGTCCGGCACGATTTCCACCTGCGAAAATCCGGGAGTGACCGGGCGGGGATTGCACCCGGTTCGCCTTGAAGGGAGGCGAGCTGGCTAACCGCTCAGCCTCCGCGGCCCCTGTAAAATATTTTCCAAACTAACTTTCGACGGAAGGACGAATGAGCCACCGCCTTCTGACAACATTCCTTAGATGAGAATACGCACTTTGAAATAAAATGCAAGGCGTCGGATCTGTGTATTTATCTTTGGTGGCNTCAAATAGAGTGGTTAAAAATACTAGAAGAAATCGCAATTTCAGTGACCTGTCGGCTAGATGCCACAGTTCAGTGCGTGCTCGAAACTATCCTGTCTGTTCGCTGGCTGCTGTCTCCGTAGTTGCGGCCAGTTTTAACAGAAGTGTATACGTGTTTTGAGTCCAACATGTTTTTAATGAACCCACGAGATTTTCCGATCCCTTATGACTTGACATACTTTACCATTTCGTGACATAATTCTGTACAAAAGAAGAGTTATTTCTAACGAGTGTCATTGAACCTCCGTTCTTCCGATATGCCCTTTAAGACTCTGAACCAATAGTAAATATCCATCACTCTTCTGACTTTATTCCGTGTGGCTGTATGTAAAAGGAGACTCTGTTCCACCTGTGGTGACATCCAATGAGCGTGTGACCTCTGCTCGAGTGTGTAGAGGATTGTGGAGTGTAGAATTGTGCAATTTTATAACGTAAAATTGTAGGGTATATATTTAGAATGGTAGAAACACACATACGTGAAAAAAAAGCCACAGACAGATTAGTCTAGCGTGTTACCACAGTGTAGCATGAGTGATAAGGTCTTTAAACGAGTGCCCTACTCCTTTTAAGATAGCGTTGAGATGCAAGCGGTGGGGTCGTCTGCGTTGCATCGTGATGACGCACATGATCACTGAGCAGAAAGAGAATCTCAGCTCAGAGACTTAAAAAAAAATGGAGCACGTGTTTAGATATGAACCATTATTTCTTTTTGCATTACCATCGCGCGGCATTTTGTAATTCACTTTGCAGGCGCGTGTTGAGTAAAGTAAATTGTCATTTAGAGACGCCTGTTGGGGGAAAGATAGCCACTAACACTTTGCACTCGGTACACATTTACTGGAAACTGTGACATTCCACAAAAAGTCATCTAAATCTACTACAGAATGAACAACTGTTTTAATGGTCTTATTTCCACTTACCGCCATCCTATTGGTNATTCCACAGAGTCATCTAAATCCACCACAGAATGAACAAATGTTTTAATAGTCTTATTTCCACATACCGCCATACTATTGGTTCATTTCGTACTACACCAGACACAATTACTGTACTGTGCAACGAACATTACTGGCTGGTTGTCAGTGGAGTGGAGTGGAGAGATTTGGGCGGCTCTTAAAATCGAGGTATTGAGATCCTATGAGGGTGAAGTGAGGTGAGTATGGAGCAGCGCCGGAAACGGGAGATCCCCGAGAAAACACGCCGATCCAGCATCACTGTCCGGCATGATTCCCACACGCGAAAATCCAGGAGCGACCCAACCGGTAATCGAACCAGGTTCGCCTAGGTAAGAGGCGAGTAGTCTGACCACTAAACCACCGCGGCCTCTGGTTGTCAGTCAAAGGAGTGAAGAAATTAGTTGACTGTCTCAAGTTAAGTTTCATTGCATAAACAACGGTACCTGCAAACAATCGTTCATTAGATCCCGTTGCAAATTTTTATAACATTTTACGGTGTTCATTGTTATTATCATGCTGTTCATATTGTCGTATTACGATATTTATTTCTGTGTCTCGGTTGATTAAATGCGTACGTAGTTTTTTTTATCACGCATTTGTTCAGTTACAGCATAGTTTGATCTTTATAGTCTTTTGGTAACAATTTAAAATTACTTTACTTTTGAAAAATAATTTATTTAATATTTTATTTATTACATAATTTTTAAATAAAAATTTTAAAAATGTTTTTTAAGTGTTGCGCTTTTATTAAAAAAGTAAAACGTTTAAGTTTTTAAAGTCTTAGTTATGAGCAAATAAATGTATAGCTACCGTCGACGCTACAGCTTTTCAAGGTACAACCGTTCAGTTAAAAAAAAATTCTGCTCAGTTGTAAATGTATTATAACAATTTTTATAAAGTGAAAAAATCTGTGAAACTTGGATGAGCTCTTGCTCTTAGACGCATCACCCCGGCGCTTTTTTATCGTGTCAGATTTCTCTCGAGACACAAAAAGAAATTGGCTATGTTCCCTGGAGGAGGATAAGATCCGTCAGACGGGAACACTAGTCTGTAAACATAGTGAGTAATCACTGCAAAGAGTTTACAACAAAAATAGACCACATTTATTACGTATATCATGCCAGTGCAGTAGTAGATCATTATCTGCACTACGGAATACACTTTTCTTTTTTCACGTTATAAAAACGGTTTTTATTTTGCGGATTCGCCTATGAACAAACAGGCTTTAAAACATAACATATTTGGAAAGTTTTTCAAGTAAAAAAAATTTGTATAATCGTTAGTCTACAACACGATCATAACACATATGCATGCTACGCCTTTAAATGCAAACAAAAAAAACTTAAAAAATCACAGCTTGAGCATAGGCCTATGGTGTTAAACAAGTTTCTTAATTCTATTATAAAACAAGTCGAATACTGGAAGTGGCACATATTTACGGCCTGATTATTGAGTGTTGATTATCGAAGTCAGTACGAAATATCGCAAACACACGGGATAGTTTAAAAAAAAAGACTAAATTTAATTATGTTATAAATACTCTACAATTTCTCGTTTTCACTTGCAATGGTCGTTTCTAAGTGGAAGTGTCGAGTGATGTTCAGAAGCTCATCAATCAGATCCACTGGCGCTTGGAATCGGTGAAGCAGTTCGATACACGCCGATTTAACCATACTCCAACAAAACAATGGGTTCCAAAATTCTGACGTACGTTGATAGGTACAGACACTGATACATCGCGGGATAAGCCGACTGATTGCTAGCTGCTAATGTACTGTGGGTATGGCATCATGTTTTATTTCGTCACCTGCTGTTGTCTACGAGTGTATATATTCCCACATTTTCTTGGGCCTGGGAGAATGCTGGCTATTATCACAGAGTTGCTTATAACTATGGGCACCCGATTTCCGCGAGAATATTTGTTGTCAAGTTGTATTTTAAAACACTTTGACTCCACTCCACTTGCGCGATTGGATAGTTTCAACTACTACGCGTCTTATGTGTAGAGACCTACAAAATTCGCGTTATTTAAAGATTGATTGGATTCCACGTTACTGTGCGTTTGGCCGACTTGAGGCATTTGCCGGAAACATGTCTTTCCCGCCTCGGAGAACTCTTGAGCACGTAAGACAATATCAGCGGTGGAGTGGCCAATCCCTTTTTGGATCAACAAGCAGGTAGGTGACGTTGATTAAAATACAGCGGCCAATGAAACCACGAACCGTGGTCTCTTGTGTATAACTTGTAAGGCAATGGAGTCTATCCTCTCAAGACCTCGATGTTAAGAGAGGCCGAAATCTCTCTCTCTCTCTCTCTCTCTCTCTCTGTCTCTCTCTCCTCTGGAGTATATCCTCTCACCGAAAGATAACGCGAATTTTGCACGTCTATACCTATGTGCCTGTCCACGAATCACAAACGTTCAGTACCGCAGTAACTTAATTCTCATTGGCACATGTCAAATACCACACTCTCTTCGGCGGAAGCACTCGGCCAATAACGGGAGGAAAACTGCAGGTGTGCAAGTAGGATATTGAAATCTAGCTTCCGTGGAATTCTTTTCGCGAAAATTGGGTGGCCCTACTTATAACGTACATGCCAGCAAAACGACGTCCCTGTTCAGCAACATGTTGGAACGCTGTTCGCCAATCGGCGTCTGGTAACCTACTTGCCTCCCATAGTATCCCAGCCAATAGGGAACATTTCGCAACGTGCAATGGCCAATCAGACGCAACGCCCGTTCCCAGATACTCGCGCAGCCAATCAGAAAAACGGCACGCTCACCTCAAAGCAACAACCACGCTATTTCGTCTTTGTGTCGGTACTGATACTCTAATAGTAGTAAACGTTTGTTAGTCGTCCGAAAAGAGGCAGCGTCGAAAACACATTATATAGTCATAAAGAGAAACAAGGAAATACAGAGTGTTGGAAAGTGAGTTAAGCTGGACTCGTAACCATCCGCCGCATCCGTCGCATCCGTCAATCGCACGTCCGTCCGGCGGTCACGTGATCTTCAACCACTCGCAGGGCACCGTCCTTCCATCAAATATTTCTAGTAGAGAAATTTGGACGGCTATTAAAATCAAGGTCTTTAGAGCAGATGAGGGTGGAATGGGGTGAGAATGGAGCAGTGCCGGAATGCAAGGGCGGGGGAAACGGGAGATCCTCGAGAAAACCCGCCGACCAGAGGAATCGTCCGGCGCGATTTCCACCTGCGAAAATCCGGGAGTGACCGGGCGGGGATTGAACCCGGTTCGCCTTGGAGGGAGGCGAGCTGGCTAACCGCTCAGCCTCCGTGGCCCCTGTAAAATATTTTCCAAACTAACTTTCGACGGAAGGACGAATGAGCCACCGCCTTCTGACAACATTCCTTAGATGAGAATACGCACTTTGAAATAAAATGCAAGGCGTCGGATCTGTGTATTTATCTTTGGTGGTAAATTCAAAAATATAAAATATACAAAATTTTTAATATATATTATTGTTACGTAAAAAAAATATTTTCAAAAAATGTTTCTCTTGAAAATGTATTTTCCAACCAAAATATACCTCCGACAAAAGAAATATTACGATGCTAAGTTGTCGCACTGAAATTTTGCCGTACAGAAGGATTGGCGGATGACGGATTGTTGTGAGTCGCTTTCAACTGACTGACGAAAACACAGACGGGTGACTGACCGACGGATGCGACGGATGGTTGTGAGCCCACCTTTAAGACAAAATACTTAGCGATTTTCCACAGTATCTGCCTTCAAGTACATTGACAGGCGCTCAAACACGCGGTAGGCGTGNCAACATTCCTTAGATGAGAATACGCACTTTGAAATAAAATGCAAGGCGTCGGATCTGTGTATTTATCTTTGGTGGCAAATTCAAAAATATAAAATATACAAAAATTTAATATATATTATTGTTACAAAAAAAAAAATTTTCAAAAAATATTTCTCTTGAAAATGTATTTTCCAACCAAAATATACCTCCGACAAAAGAAAGATTACGATGCTAAGTTGTCGCACTGAAATTTTGCCGTACAGAAGGATTGGCGGATGACGGATTGTTGTGAGTCGCTTTCAACTGACTGACGAAAACACAGACGGGTGACTGACCGACGGATGCGACGGATGGTTGTGAGCCCAGCTTTAGGACAAAATACTTAGCGATTTTCCACAGTATCTGCCTTCAAGTACATTGACAGGCGCTCAAACACGCGGTAGGCGTGCTTGCATGCAATCCGTAAAAAAAATAATGGAGAAAAACGACACTTGAACTTCACACAAGATTACGAGATAGAGGCGCGAAAGCTTATCATACACTACGGGTGTGTGATAAAGCACCTTCCTTTTTCCTCGCGTCCAAATCCGCGAAGTGTGGATGATTTAACTGCGTATTTTGTTTACGGCAACCGTTATCTCGATTACGTAAACGCCAGTCGCAACTCGGGTGAGCGGATTCCGCCCGGCGCCTAACGCACTACCGCGATAACGTTTCTGTTTCTGAATAGAGTAACGTGTAATCTGCGTGAAGTGTGAAACAAATCGTGGATTGATTTAGTGGCAGGCTAAACTTCAAGAACTTTCACTTTTCTGCCATTCTGAGATTTTAACAAAATGTATCTGATACACGTTTTGGAGTACTGTGTCAACAAACCGTGACAAAATAGACCTGAATCACATACAACCCAGTTAGGAGTAAAATTGCAATGAAAGAAGAAAAAATTACTTTGGTCCGAGCGTTCAGAGCAATGTTAAATTTAACCGGCAGGTCAGCGAACTCGTGAATGTATGTAAACCTTAAAGATGTTTGGTTAGCTGATCTTAATACATCTTGGAAACACACACACACTGTCAATAAAAGTGATGCTTCAAAAGAACACTGCTTAGATGCGAAACAGGAAAAAATATACTTTACTGATAAATGCCAGGTATGTACACATACAAATGCACTTATGAAAGTTAATTGTAAATTTACAAGTATTTATTTACGAATCGAACAAACAGACGTGCACTTTTCCTTGCCTGTAGGGATAGCGAATTTTAATAACATATTTGAAAATTTCACCTATTTCAAACTATGTAGCCTACCTCCGTTTTCGGAATAAAGGTGTGTGCGTGTGTGTGAACTGTCTTTCGCCTTATAACTAAAGGCAGCAAAACTCTGCAAGTTCAGGGACCTGTAGGCTAAATGCCACATCTGTGTTTACTCGATCATTAAAGGTAGTTATTTACAGCGGGTAAAGTTGGCTGCTTGTTAGGCTCCTAAATGCTGTGTACACATACCACTTTTTTATTCCTGTTATTGGCTGTCGTCTATAAGTGACTAATTCGACAAGTAACGTATACTGGCATGCCAAAAATCATGGGATACGGGTCTAGCATTGTGTAGGCCCTTCTCTGTCCCGGCGAAGTACAGCAACTCGTCGTAGCATCGATGACACAAGAGGACGAAATATTCTTGGAGAGATGTTGACCCCTGCCATCTGGATGGCTACCCACAGCTCCCTGGTATTTTTAGGAGCAGAATCTTGGGTGCGAATGGACTTCCCCACCACGCCCTTTAAATGCTCGGGCGAACGAGGTGGCCACAGCAGTCGTTTAAACTCTCCAGAATGCTCCTCGAACTAATTCTGGATAACTTGGGCCCGATGACACGTTGCATTATCGGGCAACCCTGTTTTTCGCGAAAAGATTTACGCGAAGGCTAGACGCCAATGCCCTATGGCATACGTGCAGATTTCCTTTTGTTATTGGCCAAGTGTCTTTGTCAGGAGACAGTTCCTTCCCTGACTGGGCCAATCGGAATTAGGTAACTCCGACACTGAGTGTCCGTGATTCGCGGGCACACGCATGCAATGCGTGACATTATAAATCATCCAATCACGAAAGTGGATCTGAGCTCTAGTATTTCTGAGTACAAGTAGTCCTGAAATCGTTTCACTAAAAACAGGTAGCCCTAACTATCCTGCTCGAATATCCCGTCATTATGGGGGCACGTAAGTCCATGAAGAGCTGCAATGCAATGCCATGAACAGCACACAGTTACTCAAGCGATGTTATAAGCTCGCACAGGTCTGGGCATTTTCACGACAAAACGGTACGGTGGCACTACCAACTATTACCTTTACGTACTGTTATCCTATGACTTTTGGCATGATAGTGTGCGTGTACAAGTGCTTGAAATTTAGTTTGTTCCTAAATGAATTCCAAAAAAATTGTAATCTCTATCAATGGCAATAGGTACTCGTGCGTCTACGGGCGTGATCTCATCAGCAAACGGATTCAACCGCGAGTAAGAAGGCTGACTTAATCGGACACCTATTTCTCGCTCCGTACTGATCACAAAATTAATTTACTTCCTATGCAACATGTACTCTTTAGTGTATAAGCTGGGACTGGAAGTTTGAACAAAAATAAATGGTTTTGTATAGCTGCGACGAACATGGAGGCATTTCAAGCGATAGCAGCAGCCAATGAACAGTCGACCTGTGGTAAGTGCTCACGGAACTTGGGAACCAGCTTGTTTACGAATAAGTCGGAAATGTTGGGTCCCCAAGATATGCGCATGAAGAACGGCGATGTGTACCTTAGACGGATGTATTTTGCTCGCAGTGAATCACCACACTGAGGATTAGTATGATTGTAGGAATTGTTATTTTTGTATGCATAACCCATCTAGGCTGTTATTATGGGGACAGCCATCAGATNAAAAAACCACACTGAGGATTAGTATGATTGTAGGAATTGTTATTTTTGTATGCATAACCCATCTAGGCTGTTATTATGGGGACAGCCATCAGATGGATAGTTGATACCATCGAAATTTTGTAAATGTAGATAGTAACATTAATAGAGTTGTCTATTGTGTTCCTGTCTGTGATTGCGTGTACAACTATACGTACAGCCCTTACAGTAGAATACTCTGTTACTACTGCAGAACAGATTGTTTATTCGACAGACCAACTTCAGCAATATTTAGAATGTCCCCGCAACAAACTTAACTGTGATAAATTAACAGAACATTCTGATACTGGTACAAAGGTATGGTTGCT
The DNA here is from genome assembly GCA_002778355.1 of Clitarchus hookeri. Lineage (NCBI taxonomy): Eukaryota > Metazoa > Arthropoda > Insecta > Phasmatodea > Phasmatidae > Clitarchus > Clitarchus hookeri. The sequence continues at coordinate 1,184,190 of NQII01000255.1, forward strand.
GTTATCCTGAAACCCGATTACAGAACTGTTCTGTTATCTTTTTTTTTATTGACCTCGTCATGGACAGTGCAATGTGAGGAGAAACTAATTATGGAAGATTCACACGTCAAGAAATTTACCCAGCTAATAATGGTTCATTTCCCGCTTTCCTAATCTGCAAGTCACCCGGTACTCGTACTTCGCTAGTACATGCGTGTCAAGACGTTTTTCCCGTCACGCTTTCTATTGGACAAGTGCCACCGATGCTTGAGTGGGTTAGCTGAATTCTTTTAGTGGGAGGTACGAGTCATCGCCGGCAACAGAAGCGGAACTAAATAGCAGTGGAGCGGAATGGAGATGGTTGGGCGGCTACTAACACCTAGGTCTTGACATACGATGAGAGATAAGCGAGGCGAGTATAGAGCAGCGACGGAAAGCAAGATCGGGGGAAATTGGAGATCCCCGAGAAAACCCGCCGACAAGTTGCATCATCCGGGAGCAACCCCGCCGCGAATCGAACCAGGTTTGCTGTCTGTTTTTTTTTAATGCAGATAAGTATACAAATAAGCATATTTGTAAAATATTTAATTTACTCTTCTAATAATTTTGCAGTTCCACTTGATCGACGCATGAACAAAGTGCTCAGGCCCAAGGCAATCTTCATTTTACATGTGTTGGAAGAATACACAATGTGCATGCAAGTAGAACTTATGCAGAGCTTTCAAAAGTACTCAGTTTACCGTGAACAGCCTCTAGATATTTTGTAATGGTGTCTGAACACGAAACGTATTTAACTTGAAACTCGAATTATTTAAGAAACGTTTCGTGCTCAAAACAAATTTCAGAGTTGTCTTAAGACACACATACTTTCATCTTTATTAGCGTGCCATAAAAATATACGGTCACGACTTAAAGTCACGTTCAGGCGAGTCGCCGCAATGGAAAGACTGTCATAGACTAAAGATGCGGTAGACTGATCTCGCTGGCTGCGCACAACCAATCTCCGTGTCCCAACATTGAACTGCTTTTCTGCCAATACGACTAGCAAACATGGCGTGGATTGGATTTTATGTTAGAACACAGTTTAGTAAACAAGTTCTTTGAGATATTTTTATACTTCCTTTAACAAATTTTTAATGCAGTTTGATTAAATTAAAATAGGTAAAAGTATTTTATTAATATAAAAGTGCTTGACATTTAAAAATTAAGATATAAACAAACACCTTCATCACTGTTGACCATGTGACTTTTGACAGTTTTGTTCCATTGTGGTAGGTCAATGTTGGGTACATGCGCAGAAGATGAATAAGCGGTCTACCTCATTTATGGTATATGAAGACTGCACGCCAGTTGAGCGCCTTGCTCATAGAGACGACGAGGCAAGTGGTGAGTAAGCAACAGTCTGTCTTAGAGCAAGGATTGGACTTACAGCTCAAGTGTTTCGAAGCTTCAAACACTCACAATAGCAGAAACCAGGCGGAATACTTAAGAGAGCTATAAATAAAGTGTACCATAAATTAACTCCAAATACGTTAATGTAAGTATACAGGTTTTTGAAACCAAAATAAAAAAAAATTTAAAAGAACAATTCTAGATATGGGTTTTTCAAACTTTCTGAGTAAATATTTTGCAATACTGATATATTTATTTTGTACAATATCTTGCGTCGCTATAACATATTGTTACAATTTCTCAAATTCAGTGTGCTTAGCTAGGTTCTTTAAGGAATGGAGGTTTTAATAAAATAGAAGAGGTAAAACTGATTTCCTAATTTATTTACAAACACTACAAAGAAAATATTCTCTACTTAATTATCTCACAATAAATGGCTATCACTTGCTATTTACGGGGTCACGGTGGCTTGGTTAGACTGCTCGCCTCCCACCAAGGTGAACCGGGTTCAATCCCCGGCCGGTTCACTCCGGATTTTCGCAAGTGGGACTCGTGCCGGACGATGCCGCTGATCGGCGGGTTTTCTCGGGGATTTCCCGTTTCCCCTGCCATTTCATTACGGCGCTGCTCCATACCTCAACCACCCTCATCAGCTCTCAAGACCTCGCTGTTAAGAGCCACCCAAATCTCTTCACTCACTCACTTACTATTTAAAAACAATTAAATCAATACTATATATAATCACTTCAAATAAATTAATATAATCAAATAACTAAAATCAGTCCCAAAGAAGTGTAACAAAACCTATTGAATTAATTTACAAATTATACATTATTGTTTGTAAAAAATGCAACACCCTCAAAGAATGGCCCGAATGAATCCAAACTCTGAGGATGTGTACAACAGTGTACCAGCAATAAGTGATTACGATTGCAGAGAGAAGGCGTGCACGTAGGCCCAGCAGCTTCCTCTCGTGTGTAACAGGAAAAGTCAGTGTTACGCCTAGCTCAGTCAGCGAAGAGCCGTCAAATTAAGTGAAAGCAAGTGCCAGTATGCCTCGATGACTTCAAAGAGCGCCATATCAGCATGTGAGTGAGTTCGAACGGGGCAGAATGGTCGGTTTCCGGGAAACAGGTTTGTCATACCATGACATTTCGACTCATACAGGGCATGCTGCAACGGCAGTGATGCGTGTGTGGAACCAGTGGATAGAAGAGGGTCGTACGCAGTGACGAGAGGGTACTGGACCACATAATGTGGCCACAGCACGCGATGATCACAATCTTGTCCGCATGGCCGTAACGGACAGTACAACCTCGTCCGCAGTGTTGGCTCAAAACCGGAGCACTGCAACGGGTGTGAACCTGTCTGCGTCGACGGTTCGATGTCGTCTGCTGCGGGTTGGACTGGTGTCACATATCCATTGCATCGGCTTCCATTGTCCGGAAAACACAAACGCCTCAGACTGTAATGAACACGTGATCGTCGTCGCTGGCGTGCTGAGTGGCAAAATGTAGTGTTTTCGGACGAGTCCAGCTTCAACCTGTCCTACAGTGATGGCCGCTGCTGACCGCAATCTGGCAGCCTGCGTTGTGGAGCGGTATGACGGACAACGCCAAGTGTGATGGTTTGAGACGCCATTGGATACAACATGCGATCTCGACTCCTACGTATTGAGGGCAAGGTGAACAGCAAACGCTACATCAGGGAGGTTTTAGAGCCCGAGGCAATGCTCCTCCTTCAGGCAACTCCATATGTCACATTCCAGCAGGACAATGCCCGGCCATAAGTGGCGAGGAATGTGCAAGCCTTCTTCAATGAATGACGGGTACCACTGCTTCCCTGGCCTGCAAGTTCGCCTGACATGTCACCCATCGAACATGTCTGGGATATCGTTGTTCGGCGCCTTGTTCGTCAAGGTCCTCCAGCAACCACTGTTGATGCTTTGTGGACTCGTATACAAACAGCGTGGAGGGAGATTCCCAGGAACATATCCAGGTCCTCTTATTCCATGCCACGATGTTAAGGGGCTCTGATTGCAGCACGTGGGGGCTTCACACCATACTGAATTCTCAAGGACAGGGATCATGTATGGTTCTGTAATCCTAATCAGTTGGGTATTGTCATGTACCTAATATGTGGCATAAAATTCATTTCAATCACATGTATCATTCTTGGTGTTGCATTTTTTATAAACGTTAGTGTATGTTCATGTTTCATGTTTGACGGTTCGAATATTTACAATAAAGTCCGTATTGCACATTCATATAGTCCCACCTTAATTCAGTCTATACTCCATCGGTAACGTTCTAAAGTGATCCGAGCGCCCCCATGAACAGTATAGCCTTCTACTCGTCGTGTACCTCGCCTTCTCGTCCATCCACACCACACTCACGCTCGTCTGCAGTCGTCTCGCACCCTCTGCANCCTTCTACTCGTCGTGTACCTCGCCTTCTCGTCCATCCACACCACACTCACGCTCGTCTGCAGTCGTCTCGCACCCTCTGCAATCGTCCGTCCTCTTCGCTGATGCCCCTTGCTGCACCACACTTCTCTTGATTGTAGACCTTCAGCCAGATTATTACCACACAGGCTGACTGCTCTCCGGCTGCGGGGAGGGGCTGTGATAATTATAGTATCGTCGACTCTGGTGCAGAGTCTTCTCCAAATACCGTTTTGCGCCGAGCAAAAGGATTACAAGAAAATTCTTGCTCATACTCCCAATTCGTCGACTCCACGACTCTTCTCACAG
>NQII01000255.1:1188975-1226380 GCA_002778355.1 Clitarchus hookeri
GGGTATTCTGAGCACAAATGGAAGAATTGAGAAAGTAAGCAGGCTTTACAAAAACGTTCAGTAGACCGTGATACAACTGCATCACATTTTAATTTAAAATATGCAAAATTTTCTTTATATTTAACTTTTTTTCTTCATATATATGACTTGTTATTTGGCGAAGACATATGTCACGCGGTAGCGCATGGCATTAGTTTACTTTGTAAATGTTGTCTTTTGTACAACTCAGTAGGTATTTGTTATTATGGTTGCAGCAAAACACAGAAAAAATTGAATTTGACATAAAATTATCCAAAAAATTAAAAACGTAAAAAAATTTTATTCTATGAAAATGTTATTACATATAATGTGTACAAGTTGAACAATGTTTGGTGCAAAAATAAAGTGATTATTTTTTGGGGCCCAACACCCATAAAGAGTGTTGGAAGTTACGTTGCGTGATTAGGTAACTGCATTCATTCGAGACACGCCGCAGTCGTCTGGAGGCAGCTGATTTCTCAATGCAACGCACCGGACAGCTCGCTAGTCGGTCGGTCTCGCCCCGCGACGTATAAAGGGCCGAGAGTTCCCGGACGCCGCCCTACTTTCTCCTTCGCTCGACCTTGGTCGCCTCGCCGGCCGGCACGCCAGTCAGTTCCGCGAACGCCCTCCCAGGAACTCCCCGGCTCTCGTGTTCGCGGAACGCCCCGCGCCGCCTGACAATATTCCGGCAGCCTGCCAACAAGACGTGTCCCCCTCTGACGCAACAACGTGGCAGCCATCCACCAGCCGTCTCGACCTTCACTGGACCCTGCACCCCTTCGTCACTCAATGGCCACAGCCGACCCAAGGCCGTGTCTCAATTTTAAGAATACTCTTTTGAGAGAGCATTATTTCGCATAACCTGGCTAGAACACTGCTTCGCGCTCTCTCACGCTCTTTCTCTGTGATATTGAGACAACAGGTGGACTCTCAACCAATACCAGGGCAACTTTATTTTCTATCCGTTCATCCGTCAAATATTTTCCAACTTTTAACTTTCGACGGACGGACGGATGAGCCACCGCATTCTGACAAAAATTCCTTAGATGAAAATACGCACTTTGAAATAAAATGCAAGGCGGTGGATCTGTGTTTACTTATCTTTGGTAGTAAATTCAAAAATTTTAATTTATTAAAATTTTCGTATATATATCTTATTAGGTAAAAAATTATTTCCCAAAAATGTTTCTTTCTTTTAAATGTATTTCCAACCAAAATATACCTCGACGAAAGAAACATCGCGACGTTAAGTTATCACGCTGNATACCTCGACGAAAGAAATATCGCGACGTTAAGTTATCACGCTGAAACATGGAAATAATGTAAACAAATATGGCGCGTGGTCAGTGAGTGCGAGGGAGCACCAACGAGTACATAACTTCGTGCTCTCTCTGTACTCTCGCTCTTTCGCACTCTCTCCGACGAATTGATATGAACAGAGAGCGTTCTCTCCGACGTCATAATGACGTGGTCGCGAGAGCGAGAGCACGAGAGAGCGATCTCTGGACCAGCTGAGACATAGCCTAAGTTGTGCTCTCACTCGCCCACTACCACAGAATAGCTAAGTGTGAAGAAGTGAAATTGCGCGGCGGTTACTTTGATGTAGGCGTACTTAGAAACGGCTCTTGCGTCTCGTTTTCTATTGCGTGCTGTGAATGGGCTGCCGGCTGCATGCAAGTGGGTCACCACGCACTGTTTGGCGAACGGGGTTGCGCCATGTTGTCGGCCAGTGACGCCATTTTGCTGGCGTGTGCGGCTAAAGCTGCTGTATCACATCTGTATTCTGTGACTGTGCTCTCAGGAGGGACAAACAGCTAGTTACCTTGGAGTCGGGAGGTATGTCGAACGTATAGCGACCACTCACTAGCAAGCAGCGAAGTACCTAATACTAGGGACATGCAAAAATTAGTTATTTTTTGCTTATAAAGCTAAACTTCACAGTACTGTATATACTATTGGCCAGAGTCGTTTCTCCATTGGCTGCTGCCTAGCTGTGAAGTAACTCCCTTTCTGATTGAATTGCACATGATTGGGGCACACGATTGTAAAGTGTTCCTTTATTGGCGCAGAGTTACACGGGGAGTGTCAAAAAATTGTCCATTGACCAAATATTGCAAAGGTAAAAGTGTTTTAAGTTTTTTATTGTCATCAAATAATAACGCGAATTTTACAGGTCTACCCATTACAAAAGTGGTGAGACGTCAGCTGCAGAACTATGTTTTAGTGGGTTATATGTGCAAGATAGAAAGCAACCAGTTACACCAAAGAGCAAACTCCAGCATATATTCTAACTATATACTTCCCCCTCCCCTTTCGGCCAATGCCTCCAATACGTAGTTGGTTCACGGTTGCCATAGATTAACGAGTCACTTTTCCAGAATTCTCTAATAAAAGCAGAGACATTTGCAATATTTTTCANTCACGGTTGCCATAGATTAACGAGTCACTTTTCCAGAATTCTCTAATAAAAGCAGAGACATTTGCAATATTTTTCAACACTGAATATAGCCTTTTTAACGAAAATACTTCTGAACAATAAAATATTATTAATCCGTTCAATTCCAGCGTCTACGAACGAGGACATGTTGCACGTGAAACTTAATTAGGAAGGGCGTTACAACTGAATTACTGCCAACAATTAAAAGACACTACGCATCCCTGNTGCCAACAATTAAAAGACACTACGCATCCCTGGCATACGGAATATTCGAACCAATAACATAATCGCTTCATGGCACTACAAACTGAAATCGACTTCAAAATTCAAATCCTGTAAGGCATGGTTATGAACGTTTTTATTTTACTAATACTTATCTTTGAGAATAACATGTTCAGGTTAGTGTGTAGACACAACAGCCCCCATCACCCATGTTAGCCGAAAAGGTAGAACATTGATCGGGGGATTGTAAATAATTTCCAATAAAAGTANTCACGGTTGCCATAGATTAACGAGTCACTTTTCCAGAATTCTCTAATAAAAGCAGAGACATTTGCAATATTTTTCGACACTGAATATAGCCTTTTTAACGAAAATACTTCTGAACAATAAAATATTATTAATCCGTTCAATTCCAGCGTCTACGAACGAGGACATGTTGCACGTGAAACTTAATTAGGAAGGGCGTTACAACTGAATTACTGCCAACAATTAAAAGACACTACGCATCCCCGGCATACGGAATATTCGAACCAATAACATAATCGCTTCATGGCACTACAAACTGAAATCGACTTCAAAATTCAAATCCTGTAAGGCATGGTTATGAACGTTTTTATTTTACTAATACTTATTTTTTGAGAATAACATGTTCAGGTTAGTGTGTAGACACAGCCCCCATCACCCATGTTAGCCGAAAAGGTAGAACATTGATCGGGGGATTGTAAATAATTTCCAATAAAAGTAATATTATATTTAAAAATTAGTAGCCTAGCAAACCATTGCACCAGTTTCTGTTCCTTGTGACACAAAACCCAAGGACTTACTTTTAAGTTGGCAGAGGGAGGCAGTAGTATTTAACTTTCCAGATTTGAGACACGTAGCTTATTAAATTTTAATGTTAAGAGTCACATAATAATTTAATGGCCAACGAAGTAGGTGGGGTGTTCTTCTTTTTTTTTTCAGTAGCCGCCCGCCTGTGAACTTGTTAACTCCAAGCGATGTCACCGCCGCGTTCAATCCTGTGCAGATCTGATTTCAGATTTCACTAATGGGGAACTCGGTGGACATTGAGCATATGGCTGGTAGTGGGTTTTCTTCGGCGTTTTCCATTTCACCTCTCCCAACCTTCCCGTCGCTTTTCCTTGCCAGTTTCACTTCTTTGCATCCTTTTAAAGCGTAGACGGCTACCTTCGTTTGTGTGGGTATCGTCTCTCTCTTGATCTACAAGAGAAAACCCACCGACCAGCGGCATCGTCCGGCACGATTCCCGCATGCGAAAATCCTGAAGTGACTACGTCGGTAATCGAGCCCGGTTCGTATAGGTGGGAGGCGAGTAGTCTAACCACTACACCACCGCTGCCCTCGCGAATTATTTTGTGAAGAAGCTGGACTACAAACACATCTACTTTTTAGCCACCTTTGCAACAGTACCACAATTTATGAGACACGTCCTGGGAGACTCAATCCATTACATATTCTCAAAGAGAGAAAGATCGACCACGTACGTATTTGGTTTCTAGTAAAAGTGGTTTATGCAGAATTCTATGAACAAATTACTTCTTGAGTATAAACAGGACTGTGGCGTTTAGCTTTGCAGGAAGGGACAAGGAAAATTTGCGAAATGCTTTGAGGCGTTTTTAATAGAGTGCCCTTTCAAAGTGAACCGCAGCTGATTAGACACGCCCTGAACGGCTCTCAGTCAATAAATAACCTGCAAGGAAATCTTAACGTAATCTCGAGCTCCTTGGTCTGATGCGTGACTTTCGGCTACTCACTGGGAGAGTAGCCAATAAACAAATAGCTGAGGTCAGAGTAAACGCAGGACTGTGGATACCAATGGCGCAGCATCATAGAGGCGCAGAGATGCCTGGCGTTACATGGTTATAAATATATTCTTCCGAGGTAAAAGGTAGGATTTGGAAGCTGTGAGTAGGCTTTAACATTGGCGACGTATACGTAGAAGGTAAAATGGTAGCAGCTGAGTTTTTCTTATCTATTATCACAGAGTACCTAAGAATACTGAGGTGGAACAGCCACTCATTGGCGTGTGGTGAAGTGTTGCAAGGTAAGCTGGTGCTTGCTGAGTGCTGTACACACTAGGCGCATGCAGCAGGAACCAATAACCAGAGTGTAGCCGGGAGAAACTGAATGTATTGCGGCCACTCACGAGAGCGGCGAGGCACCCATTACACACGTACTGTGACGTCAACTGCACTACTACATTTAAGCGGCCGATGTGTAAGCTAGTAAACGATCAGGTATAGCACAGAGCAAAATAGATCTTACCTTGCACACTAAGACATTATTCGGGAATTTACCATACCAGTGTATACGCTTAGTGAGAAAGTTGGAATGGTAATCCCCCCCCCCCCTCGCAATACATTCATTGTAGCGCTCCTACATTTGCTCAGGAAAGAGTCAAATGCGTAGGGAAGTTCCCAACTCTATATAGTAGCGAGACTAAACATTCCCATATTTACAGATTGCTGTGTTGTATTAATTTCCATACAGTGTATAGGTAGGGCCAGTGACTTCTCGCGTAAAAATCGGAGCACACAGTAGACTTCAATACTATATACACACCTCAGCTGTAGTTAAACCTCCATAGGCTGCTGGTGCCGTGTCCGTCTTTGACCAAGCCACTCAGGACTAAGTAACTCCGGCACTGAACCTTCGTGATTCGTGCACAAACGGTTAACACGGACCAGAACATTTTTTAGCCAATCAAAGAAGTTGGACGACCCTACAGTGCTTTGGACTGTATCTTGTCTCGAAATCAATTTTGCGAAATATCACTGCCCCTATGAATAGGTTAAAATCTTCCATTGCAGTTTAGGAAGTATACCAGAAACTTTTTTTTACAGCGATGCAACAGTTCCCCACATGCCTCTGCAGCCACTTACACCGTCAATTCCAGCTGCACACGCCAGAAAAATGGCTTCACTTGCCAGCAACATGTCGGAACGCCTTTCGCCAATCAATGCTTTGTAACCTATACTTGCTAGCCGCGGCCCAACCAATAAGGAACCTTTAGCAGCAAGAATCATGCCCAAATTCACAACTGCATGACCAACAGTTCTGTTGGTCTCTACTTTCCCATTTACAACTGTTCCATTGGTTCACGCAACACCGGACACGCTTGCTATACTGAACAACGTTCATTACAGGCCGGCTGTCTGTCAATAGTGCCTATTTGAAAGTACTTCATCAAATGTTCTTCTCTACGTAGAGTCATATGCAATCTATCATGTTGATCTGAGTAACTTACACGTTGAGTGTTGCTGGCGCAATGTTACGCTGCGGAAAACCGTACGAAAACAGCTGGCGAAGTCTAATTTCCTCGCCTGTGTCTTCTAAGATTGCGGATGTCGTAATGCTACGACAAACTCCACACAACTCAGTTACATTAAGGTAACGTAATGTTAAGTTGGCACCACTCAAAGTGTTAACTTCCTGCGTAGTAAATCACGGAGGTACAATTCCCAAGTTGCCAAATGAGTGACCCCAGTCAAACGCAGAAATGGCTTCTCACGAGAGAGTATTCAATAGACTGCTGGTGCGTGCACATGTTGCTGAATTCTGTCGCGTGTTCAAATCGTTTCGCAAAATATTACTGGCTCTAGCCAGTTCAATCAGCATGACCACGGCCGTGGACCAGTTGCAAATGCGTGAAAGTTACTATCGGTACTGTACGCAGCAAGCCATCGGTTCCTAGTACTTTGAATCTTAGTCGTAGCTAATCTGATTTGTGGAATTTTCTATTGACCTACACCCGGTTCCCAGTACTTTGATAGTCTTCCTTGTAGCCGATCTGATATGTAGAGTTTTATATACCTCTTTGACACGAATGGGTAATGCTAATAGCATCGAGCACGAAGCACGTTGTTCATAGGCTGCGAGAAAAAATGTTTAACGCAAGTACAGCGCAGACCAAAAATTACGTGACTGCAAACACGTGAACTCAAATCAAGTTGCCACTGGAAGTATGAAACAAAAAGGCGACCGAAAACAAGATGATGGATGGAAACAAAATGGAGACCAGAAACAAGAATGTGGCCAAAACCAAGATGGCTGATAAGCCCAAAGTCAAGTAAATCCAAGATATTTCTCATCCTGTGTTCACAATTGTGTTCATAGCGTACAAGAAGGTTATGGTCTCCCAGTGTGTAACATTCGTGAACCGTGCTACTTTTCCCTTACACGAATGATTCATATTACTGTAGCGGAGCACGAAGCCTACAGTTAAAAATTTTCTCGTCTGCAGCAACTGAAGCTGTAAATTAGAGTGAGTGAAAGGGTTGATGTGTGACCGAAAGGTTTAAAAATCGGCTGGAGCTAATCCTAAGTATGCACGTCGCGGGGCTCACTCCATCGTTAAAGATCAACCAGGATGTTTTAAAACACACGAGGTGGATGACTGGTTGAGAAACAGATGGAAATGTCAACAAATTTGAGCTATTTTAGATTTCAAATGTGAGGGATCTCGCCATTATGCATTTTCATCGCTCGCGACTTGCAAGTTCATTAGTGCGTATACCATAGCACTGCCAAAACACACTAGAACTTCCGCCGATGGGCAAATCTGTAAAATTCCGCTCTTGGTTCTCGTTCAACACCATGATCTCCGGACACTTTGTTTATTCCTGAAAATGTGGTCTAATATGTATGTCATCCGGAAGTTGAGCGTATACAAAGCACCAGCGCAGTCGAATAATAATTACACATAAGCTAAAACATGCACGACACCAACAATCTGAGCGAAATAGACACCTAAGGCTCACATATTCGGCTTAGAGAGTGGAAAAATTTGCGTAGAAAATGTTTCGCATATAGCCGATGGAATTTTCCGATTGGCTGTTTTCATTTTACTCCTGATTTGAAATGCCTTGATTTGAATCGTTACTCGACCCTCTTTCGCGCTGCAGGCTTGTAATTTGTTGATGGACTTGGACATGTTTTTTAAAAAGAGTGCGTTACTTTGTAGAGCAAAAAAATTAAAATATCGTAAACATTTTGTAACAGTTAAAAAAGATTAGATTCAAGGAATGAAAATAAAATAGCATCATCACTTTGAGATGCGTTTTGGTGTCTTTTAAAGATATAAAAACGAACGATATTAACCAATTCCGACCTGGTGTAACATAACTGCATTTTAAATCTGAATCGGAGAGAGTTTCGCTGTTTAAATCAGTTAACAGCACCTGACTTATTCAACAGTCACTTGAGTCAATTTTACTGATGAATTAGTGAAAAAATGCCAGTTTTCCTTCACTTGTTTGTGACATCTTACACTGATTCATCAACTGTTTTATTCGCTGATTTCTAGTGATTTGTTTTTACTGATGGGTCAGTTTAACTGTATGTATCAAATAACATAAAACAACGTGTGTATTAAAGTACAAAGAGAAATGGCGTGACGGATTTTTTTAAGTGTAGTCGTACGCATTCTCTGATTGGATACGTAAGTTCTGGGAACGGGCATTATTCAACAGAAAAAAAAATGTTTCTGTAAAGGTAAAACTATCCGACATGCTATAAAGTTTATGAGATTGATTTTGGGCTGATAAGTGTAGTTTTACTAAGAAGGCACTGTATATGTATACCTTTTTCACAAAATATACAGGAGCCGTGGTGGCTGAGCCGTTAGCCAGATCGCCTCCCACCAAGGCAAACCGGGTTCAATCCCCGGTTGGGTCACTCCAGGATTTTCGCATGTGGGAATCGTGCCGGACGATGCCGCTGGTCGGCGAGTTTTCTCGCCGTTGCATTCCGGCGCTGCTCCATTCTCATTTCACCCTCATCGTCCCTCAATACCTCGTTGTTAAGAGCCACCCAAAACTCTCAACTCAAATAAAACTATACATTAATGGCAACATTGTAGCCCATTAAAACTCATATTTTCNGGGGGGGGTGAGGTTGAAGCTAGCTAAGTCTATAGCACGGAGCTTGTTTCAACTGCCGGCCGCCACTGTCCTGTCTGATTTGCTAAAGGTTCCCTATTGGCTGGGCTGCCGGCTGGCGAGTGGGTTACCGGGCGCTGATTGGAGGTGTTCCGAAATGTTGCTGGCCGGTGACTGGCGTGTGCGGTCGGAGCTAGCGGAATATGTGGCTGTTTCACTTCTATATCCTCAAGTACCCTATTCACAAGAACACTGCAGTAGGAATCGCGTATTCGGACGGTCGCGCCACCTGGAGTTCATACGACGACGCCGCTATCACGAAGACCGCTCGGAGGCGGCGTGAAGCGAAGCAGGCACTACTTATGTCACGTAGATAACGCTGCCCACAACGGTTACAGTGGGCGCGGCACTCGTTGTTACAAGGAACGTTTCACACTCGCTTCAAGTTAACGTTAGGATTTTTACGGCGTTTATTTATTTTCAGACAAAAAGCTAAAAACTGGCAGGATAACCTGACTATGGTGGGTGCGGCAGTGGCTCATATGATTATAAAATTTGGTAGATCACGGAGATAGGAACATAGTCCATTCACGGTTACTTCCAACTTTTCTGAAGCCCTGCTAAAGCTCTAGTTTGAGAATATTCCTCCGCCCCAAGCAAACAAAGCTTAACCTAGTATATAAAATTACTCCAAAGGGACAACGCACCGCATTCGTGCGCGCTCAATGTAATAATATTTTGCATGAGAACCATTTCTCACAAGGCATTACCAACACACCTATTTTCTACCTATTTTTACTCGTATTAATAATAGATTTAATACATTTTATAAATATATGTAAAATTTTAATTTAACCAAAAGTTTTATATATATATGTGTGTGTGTNATTTAACCAAAAGTTATATATATATATATATATACATATATATGTGTGTGTGTGTGTGTGTGTGTGTGTGTGTTAGCAGAAGTATAAAAAGTATGCGATACATGAAATATTCAGGAAACAACCAAACACTTCATACATTGGGCGATTTTTCAAAGGTTTGATTCAAAAAGTGTGAAGAAACCGCGAATAGACTATGGACAGGAGATGGCTTACTGTGAGACAGCTGAAGCACCTGTGTTTGTAACGTTGCAACACCCGAAACATTGACAACGTGCTTCTGTTGCTCTTTGTGTATCTCGTACTAAACACGTTGGTTGAAGCAGTTAGTAAATAAACAAATATGGGGGCATTTAAAAAAAAAACTGCAAAATAGTTCTGAAGCAGTTTTGATGAGTATACATCGATCAGCGGTTTTTTGTTTTAGGCACCAAAAAATGCCACAATGACTTCGAAAGCCGACTTCATTTTTTTAATCTGGTCCATTAGCAAGGTCATCCTGTATTGTAGACACCGCTCTGATAGTTTCCTGAGAGACTGGCGTAGAAAAAATCTGTGCTTTTAGAAATTGGCCTCCCAACACCTCACATAATATTATGTGAATTCTGACTAGCATTAAAAAAAAACCTAAAGAAGTCGTGTAGGAACTAGTTCAGACAGCTCTTATTTTTCTTTTCTTTTCAAAATCTATTTTGTCATAAAAATTTTGTAGTTTTTATAAATTAGTTTGACTTGTTACAGTATTTGGTTTTGTCATGTACTGCACTAAATAATGCACTATATATAAACTGGGAGTCAAATGTCTGATTATAATCTTAACATGCTCGAGTGTTATTCCAAGTTTTGGGGCAGAATGTAGTATGATGACAAATATTTTTGAACCCATATTTTGCCGATGTTTTTCTTGCATTCCTAAACACAACACATATTTACTAATTATTTATTATTTCTCAGTCGCACGTGAGAAAATACAAACTTGAATCAGTCCAATCTGGTTTTGGGAACTCTTGTAAAGTAGTTCTGTATGTAAAAATGGGGTTTGGATTTTAATATTAAATTTTAACATTAAGTTATAAAGAGATATAAATAAACACAAGATACACGGTTACCACCACCTTAACACTTTCAACACGATGTCCGTATACCATACGAACAGATATTTATTAATATTGCTTCAGATTAAAAATATTCTACACTTACATACCCAACTTCATTCTTTGGTTTGGTAAGCAAGGGACACGAAATGTTTGCCCTTCAAAAATATCGTTTGGCTGAAGAAAAAAAAAACACTCGACTGTAAAATATGTGAGTGAGCATGATGAATTTACAAACACCAGCCACCAGTATGGCCGCGAAAACATTCCACGACCAGTTGTACTCCAAAACACATTAGCCCAGTAACAATATCGCGGTTGGATGATTTTAACTGGCGCGCGTCTTAGGTGTCTGCCAGCCAATCACGGACGTTCAGTGCCAGGGAAAATGTATTCTGATTGGCCCGGTCGGGTTAAAATATATTTTGACAGACATGCAGCCAGTAGCCAAATTAAATTCGCAAGCTTGCATGCAAGAAGTTGAAATATATCTTCAGAATAAATCTTTTCGCGAAAAAAACACGTGGCATTAATTATAGGTGCACGTGAAGCTGGTCACGCCCTCCAAAACAGTACACCATTAACAGAAAACCGTTGGCACAGCTGATGAATTCTGAGTGGGCAAGAGAAATGAAAACATGGCGTAGGCAAGGTGCAACAGCCAATGAACTGTTCGCCTCTTGTAGGCACGTAGGCTATAGAGGTCTCGCACCAATATTGTTGGAAGTGATGATTACAGCACACCCCCTCCCCACTCACCAGTGTCGAAAGTGTTAACGAGGTCTTCAGAGCCCACGAGGGTGAAGTGAGATGAGTATGGAGCAGCGCCGGAAAGCAAGGGTGGGAAAAACGGGAGAAAACACGCCAACCAGCGGCATCATCCGGCACGATTCCCACGTGCGAATATCCAAAAACCTCCCCGTTGGAAATCGAACTCGGTCCCGCCTAGGTGGGAGACGAGCGGTATAACCACTACACCACCGCGGCCTCATAAACGGCCGTTTCACTTCTGTATTCTGAAGCATTCTATGCCCAGGACGCGGTGCCTGCCACCCGCTAGCTCTGAGAAAACGGTGACCGCCCTAGTTCTCTGTGGATCTCGCAGGGGTCAGAGCCAAGGGGTTAGACCCACAACATCGTTCCCACTCCACACGCGAGCAACTGATTCAATCAGGGTCTATACGCGTGCGAGCAGAGATATTTGACCATGGAAATATTCAAGGCTTGCATTTTTTTTAACACCGAAAGTGCTGGCAATGTAATATTACGTCACTGCATTTAATTGAGTTTTATGGAATGTGCCGTAATATTACGACATACGCATTCGAAAAAACGGAAGAAAAAAAATTACTTCGCCAGCAGCTTTTGTTAGGTTCTGTGCAACGTAAATTTACGTCAGTAACACCTGAAAATTAAATTACTTAGATTACTCAAATTAACATGATGGGTAGTATATTATTCTACTTGCGAAATAACATCTGAATGGAACACTTTAAACTTGGAGTTAGATTGGCAGAGAGCCGTGCAGTAACGTTGTACAGTGTAGTAAGCGTATCCGGTGTCTGCGGTTCTGTGAACCAGTAGGACGGCTGTGAACATGAATACAGAGACCAACAGGTCATGCAATCGTGAACATTGCGGACCCACATCCAGCTTGTCTTAAATATGCGTAAATATGTGCGCGAACTCTGCTTTATTTTGTTAGCAAGGTACCGTTCTTTGTGGCGTATCTTCCACTATTTGTGACATAATCTCTCTCAAGAAATGTAATTATTTTTGCACGTCACCATTTTATGAGACCTGGAATTTTCGCAGATTCATTTCCGGATAAACAAGAATTCAAAAACTCTTACATCGATGCTACATTTGGAATTGGTTAATGCGTTATTTGTCATCTGCTGGAGAACCGTTGTTGGGAGATTTGGGCGGCTCTTAACGAGGTCTTGAGAGCCGGTGAAGAACCGTGAGCCAATAATAATGACATGCAACAAAACACATGTCCAGTTATCTACTTCCATTTTGATAACAAGCAACCAATGAGCAGGTGATATCTATATGATTGAGTGATTGTGTGTGTGTGTGACTGAAGGCTAATCTGCAGGTCACTGAACACTTAAAATTTTTCCCTGTCTTTACTTATAATGTTAACAGGTGTAATAAAATAATTATTTATAAATTAAACAGACTATTATTATTTATAAAATACGAATAAATTTTATTTTGATAATCTCGGTTACAGAGAGCTATCCAAATAAATGGCAGCCATAAAATAAGCATTCATCTTGCTGGTTTAGTTTAAGTGTTGCTTGAAAAACTGTATCTGTTCATTTGTAGAATATTTCAAGCAAACTGAAATTATGGTAATACTATTGTATGATACGAGCCAACACAAGCCGTAAATTTTACGCTACAATATACGGTTCCGCATGAAAGACTACCTTGTAAACTCTGGGCTACAGCTCAACACATATTCCTCTTCCTAGATCCTCATTATCGAACGAGTAATAGCTCAGGATCCAGGAAGAATACACGCGCTGTGTAAACCTGATAAGGGTACCTACTGACCGATTTTCCTTTGCAACAATCGTGTTTGGCTGACTTAACGAAAGCTCATCCGTGACAGGGATTTCCACTAGTAAAAAAAGCATGTATTATGAATTTTTTTTTCTCCAATTTTATACTAAACAACGAGTAAATTAGGTTTTGTTGAGGTGGATCCGAGACTTGGATTGGATTAGAGCAACCACTTTTAATTTTGTCAAATGAATTTCACAGGCTGCCTGTGTTAAACGGGGCACCGCTGAGGCACTTTCTCCAGGATAAGAATAAGTATACAGGCGACTGTTTGGCGTGTATTTCAGTATGCGGAACATCGCAGTATAGTCTAAAAGTAAATTCGCTAATATATTATTCGCTATTCGCGTTTTCGCACGTAATACGTTGATATATAGTAGGTATAGAAATCCTAGAAGAAAATATTTCCAAGAAATAACCAACGTGGTGATATTTTTCCTGTAAGATGCAACGTGCCTCACTGAACGAGCCATTCGTAGTCGGCCGTGAAATGTTGATCATTGAATAACCGGTTACCAAACCAGCTTCGGGAGATCCCGCTAGACAGCCTTGAAAACGGGCAACGTCGCATAACAACAAAGTATACGTGGTTCAAAAAGCATTATATTTAGTTTATTATTATTAATTTTTAAATCACTTTACAGTCCCCACGGATTAATATCTCATTAGCTAATATTACTCCTTTTAATCCAGTACAAATTCCACTTTTAAATACAACAATTGTATTAACATTAGGAATAACAATCACGTGAGCACATCATAGGTTATTAAATAATAATTTAAAAGAAATAAATCAAAGCCTAATAATCACAATTACAGCTAATAGTAAAATACTGAAGAATATTCAAACCAAATGATTGAATCCGCTGGATGCTGAATAGCAGTCAGTCTCGCCGTAAAGGTTAGAACCACTTAAAATTCGAAAGAATTAAAAATAATTTTCGTTAAGGTAAAGATAGTCCCATACTTTCATACAAACCCTTTTTTACAATATGAGTAAAGACTTTTGAATGGAACAAACCGGTTTGACAAGTTTGAGTCCAAAAGCACCTCTGGAAAGAAAAACGTGTCACTCAGTTGGCAATACCGGTAGTAGAATAGTGCAGTCTATTCGCGGTTTCTTCACACTTTTTTAATCAAACCTTTGAAAAATCACCCCATGTATAATGTGTTTCGTTGTTTCCTAAAAATTTAATTTATCACAAGCCTTTTATACTTCTGTTTACATAATATGATCTTAATTTTTGCTAAGTTGGAACTTTACTTACATTTTCTCTATAAATTATAATATTTCGTTTATAATTAATATGAATAAAAACAGTGATCAAACAGGTGTGTTGGTAATGCCTACTAAATAGTTCTTACGCAAAACATTATCACACTGAGTGCGCACGAATGCGGTGTGAAGCCCCTTTGGTGTAATTTTATAGACTAAGCTTTGTGCATGAGGCGTTAGAATATGTTGAAAGTAGAACTTTAGCAGGGCTTCAGAAAAGTTGGAAGTAACCGTGAATGGCCTATAGAATAAATCACAGAAGATACAAAAGACTGGGGACGGTGTGATTTCAGTAACTGGGAGGACAAGGTAACCACAACCTACCTTGATAACTTCTTACATTTATATCAATGTTATCAATGTAGTAGACGTTTCTACACAAACACTGTTTTACTTTTAAACACTGGTGACCCTATATTCAAGTAGGTGATAATACTTCCCGCCTACTAAACCCGTTACGCCACCGCGTCTGCGATCGCGGGCACGTTACACGTGAATGATACTTGTGATCGGTACTGTACACAGCAAGGCACCAGTGTCCAATCTTCCTTGTAGTTAATATGAATTGTGGATTCCTATACACCTCTTCGACATGAGTGGTTAATACCAATATCATCGAGCACGCAGTGCATTGTTCACTGGTTGTAAGACAACAGCTGAGCACAAATAGAGCGCATAACAAAATAGTACGTGGTTGCAACACTTGGATAAATAAATAAACGTGAGGCCGAACAAGTTCATCCAAATAAACTTCACTCTTAAATCCGACGGGAAATGCTAAGGCTTGGTAACTGCAACGCTGCGTGTGTGTTCTTGTCCTCCCCGAACGGCTATCTTCCAAAACAACCTTGCCTCGTCTTCTTAGTACGTCACAGACTTCACGCAGCCCAGGTAAAACAGCCACGTATACCGCAGAATACAGCCACACAAAATGGCGTCAGTGGCCAACACAATGTTGGAACGACGTTCGCCAATCAGCCCTGGTAACCAGCTTTAAGCCCAGCCAATAGGGAACCTTTCGCTGCATACAGTAGCCGATCAGACACACGGCTTGATCCAGAGGCTCTCGCAGCCAATCAGAGAATGGACACGCTCTCAAAAGAGCCGCCACGCTATTTCGTGTCCGTATGTTTATACACTCTGTAACTCAGCGGCGTTTTTTCGCTGGATTGATGTACGGGGTTCCCTTAGATTGCACGGGGTCGTGGCCTGGCCGCAAGTGACGCCAAGGTCGTATATCATCGTTAAGACACTCGTCCTAGATCTTAATTGCGACCCTGCCACTCCCGACCGCAGATTGGTCCTGGGGAAACTCCCTCGCCGGCACGCATCCTACCAGTAACCGCATTCCGCCAATCACCATCACGCACCGCCGGGCGCCGCCGCAAGACTGACGGATTTAGGGCTACCCGAGTTTTTTCTTCTCTCTTGAACTTTCCTTCTTTCATCAACGATTCCCAGAGATGGTGGTATATCACGAAAAATATTTGTGCCAACATGTTACAAAACGCTTAAGCGTCTTCATGCCTTTGTGATTGGGTGATTCATCTCTGGCATGACTTTACCCTTTGAGGATGAATCACAGATGTCCGGTATTAGAGCAGCAGGGTTTTTCATTGGCCTAGTCTAACTGAGAAATAGATTCACTTACAGACGACAGCCAACAACGGGAATAAAAATTCATAAACAGAATACAGTGTTTCAGTGGCGTGTGGTGAACTGTTGCAAGGTAAGCTGGTGCTTGCTGACTACTGTACATTCTCTGTGCACGCAGCAGGAGTCAGTAACCACAGTGTGGCCTAAAGAAACAATGTATTCCGACCACTCGTAAGCGAGCAGCAAGGGACCCATTACACGCGTCCCGTGGCGTCAGCTGCCGAGCTACGTTTTAGTGGTGGAAGTAACAAGCAGCAGGGTACAGCACAGAGCTATCACCAGCTTACCATGAAGCGGTTCACCACACGCCACTGCAGTGTTTAGAATCCTAGCAAGCAGACAAATTTTATCTCACCATGTCCCCACATCCCCCATGGTGGCCCGGACTGTGAAAACGACAGCTACTTGAGTGTTAGAGGTGCCGAACCGGTCTGATCTCGGGGAACTAAAGCCACTCTCCTTGCCAGACATTTGTTGAATCCACTATGTCTATTTAAAACTCCACTGAGGACTCTCCTTGTGGTTCCGCAAGGCAACCGGGGAACTCAACTAGCGACGAAAATAAATCAATTGATGCGTAAGAAAAGAAGGGATTGCATACGATCATTCACATCTTTAAAAGTGCAAGCTCTATCGGGCACCAAATACGAAATACTTTGGTTACAACGCAGATTTCATAGCCACAACTCTACTGTGATCTCCCTATCTAGTATAAAAAACAAAGGGAAAAACTAGTTCCAAATTGACATGACCGCCCCCTTCCCAAAATATAAGCAGTTAAGTTAAAGCAATAAAAACGAGTATAGCTTGTTCTTGTTTACTTAAGTAAATACCAGATCAGCCTTTGTAAATATTCCCCGCTCTGAACTGCATATTTTTAACATTAACACTGGCTGGCATACCTACTGTTTTGTTGCCGGCAACCTCTAACTTAGCTTGGTATTAAAAGTGCAGTTTTTAGATGGAAAGCTATCAATTGAATTCTGATGATTTTCCTTTGATACATATTAGGGTAAGAATTAGTGTAACAGTCAACTTGATCGACTCGTGTCCATTGGAATGTTAATTTTTAAATTTGAACCAAGTGAACACAGTAAGCTAAAAGAAGAAAATAAGCACTACTTTAAAATGTGTTGATAATGCAAATAATTTATATAGTTTTATATTTTTAGTAATGGTGTAGTGCTGGCCAAACACTAGGGACACTAGCGTTACGTAAAAAGAGTTCCTGTCCAGTTGTTGAGTTGAGAGATTTGGGAGGCTCTTAACGAGAGCCGACGATGAGTGTTAAATGAGGTGAGGATGAAGCAACGCCGGAATGCAAGGGTGGGGGAAAACGGGAGATCCCGAGAAAACCCACCGGCCAGCGGCATCGCCCGTCACGATTCCCAGTTGCGAAAATCCTGGAGTGACCCGGCCAGAGATTGAACCCGGTTCGCCTTGGGAGGCGAGCAGTCTAACTGTTCAGCTACCGCGGCCCCCCTGTCCAGTTGTGTTCCTAAATATTTTAGCTCAAAACCACTTTCGCAATGGAATGGTTTTAATTGCTATGCCTTCCGAAGGACCTGCCCAGAAATCACAGACGTTCAGTATCGGAGTACCCTTAACATAACTCCCAAAATATCTTCTCACAATGATACACGTCCACTAACAAAAGGAAGGAACCATAGAGCTCTGAAGTCCAGCCTGTGTGGATGTTTTTTTCGCTTAAAATCAGCTGTCCCTAGCAATAACATTAGGGCAAGTCAAGTAGTAGTGGTTATGTATGTCTCGTCAACGGCGAGGGAAGAGGGATTGGGGAAGTAATCGGCCATAGGCTTTATCAGGGATACATACCAGCATTCGCCTGGAGTGATTTCGGGAAACCATGGATGGCCGGACCGGAAATCGAACCCTGGTCCGGTTAAGTAGTATTTCGAAGCTAAGCGGTTACTAGGAGCCAAGTTTAAAATCCGAGTAGGCATAAACGTCAGTCAGTTACGGCCACACAAATGTCACCTATGAAACTTATGCATGTGACTGCACAGTTATTTCTTAACTCAAGACCTTAAAGGTTTTGCATCTGTACGCAACTTTTTCCTAAAATCGTGAGTTTCAGGAAGCAAAGCTATGGAACACACATTACAGGTAGTCCTGTGTATCTTTATAACAAATAATTCACTGCTGTCAAAAATTTCTTGTATATTTGTGGCGATTTCTTAATTTAACATGNAGCAAAGCTATGGAACACACATTACAGGTAGTCCTGTGTATCTTTATAACAAATAATTCACTGCTGTCAAAAATTTATTGTATATTTGTGGCGATTTCTTAATTTAACATGTTACATCAGTTACAGAGTTACAGTTACATGACTCCAAAAGTTACGAATATAGTGCAAGTCTGCGACTATACTCCAGAATTTCATTTGGCCTCATCTCGATTTGGCCAAGTCTTCCCTTTTCAGTTTAGTACCACATTTATAAATGAAAGGAGATTTTTGAAAACATAAGTGCAATAAAGTGAAACTGCAAGTAGTTATTCCACAAATGAATTCCGGAAACAATACCAGTTAACATACCGTGGCAGCTGTGAAGAACTACATTCGCGGTTATGTTTTACTTACGTAACATTGTCCACGTTAGCAACGTTAAAAGTAGTGTACCAGTATGAACAACTTATAAATAACTCAATAAAAAGTTAAACCTTCATGTTAAATGCGGCGATTATAAGCAATGGAGATAGTTTTCAAAGTGATGTGAATTGTTACATGAGAGAATTATTAAAAGTCATAATTACTGGAAGGTGCGATTATTAGGGAGGGTATGGAGATGGCGGCGACTTAGAAACTAGACTGCGGTAAACTTGCATTTAAAAACAACTCGCACAAAGTTATTTAACCGAGATTCTAACCCGATAACTCGCAGTCTTAAGGGGACATCATAATGAACTCAGCAACGGAGATTGGCGAGTGACGTAAAAAAAAAACTCATAACTGTTATTCGAAATATGCAAGCGTCGTCAGCACTACCATCCCTGTTTTCGAATTATAGGGATGTGCCAATTGCTTTTACGTCTCTGCGCCTTTTAGTCAGAGCACCCGAAACTGAAAATAAGCGCATTCTAGTATTTGATGGCATCTGAATTCTTTTTCTGCTAGCGCCTTCTATTATTATCTTTTCAAGGCATATATGTTAAGAAGTTTTTCTTTCTTTAAGAGTTAATCTTTAGTTTACTAAAATAACTTATATTTAAAAAAACGAGGCTGTTTATCTGTATAATAAAACTAAGTTTTAGTTAATTTCAAAATATACAAACCTTTACTTAATTACAATTATAAAATTAATATGCAGATAGTTAATTTTATATTAACAACTGGTAGTAAATAAACCAATATTTTTATGACAAAAATCGTGGAGACGTTTCCATAGAAAGAAAATAGGATTTAAGGCATTGGAAACTCATCAATCCTGTCTTCTGTTATGAAGTGATCATGTTAATAGTTTAAAAATACTTTGTAAGCACATTGTCGTTTAGATAATGAGAATGAAACCATTGACCGAATGTCAAAAGTCACGGTCCTAGCTACCTTACATTAATTTAACGGACACTACTTTTTAGACAAAGCGTATTCTCTATAAATAATTACAAATATTATGAAAACAATAAAGTAATGGAACATTTTTTAGCTTAAGTAACAGCAAAAGCGTAAAAAACAGAAAAGCATACCGCGAAACTTTCAATCTATTCCACTTTTCAATGTTTTGCAGTAGAACTTAAAATGCATTTTTTTTTTCTCTTTCTCTTTTGAGTCTAATAAATTTGGCCATATTGTGACAGTACTAAAACTTAACTAGCGTATAGTGTAAGTTGTAAACATATATCGATACGAAACCAATTTTGAGAAGCTGGTCGGAAAGCAAATGATTTAGGTGCAGAATTTAAAACTAAAAATGTTACTGGATTATTCTCACACAAAATTATAATTATCTGTTTGCAAAATGCCATCCCCCTCTCCAAATATTTTAAAGAGTTTTTTCTGAAGAATTAAAGGTTTGTTTTTTCAGAACTGCTGCAATAGCGTTAAAAATAGTGCAATAACAAACACTCTTGAAGTAAATCAGTTATTACGAAAAGTATAAATCCGCCGTAGAACTTATGTAAAGACAGTCGTATACACATATAATAGAAAAATGGTCCAAACGGATGGAGAAGGACAGGAATTCAAATGACCTAAGCTGTAGCGTGAAACTCAAGGTTGTGCTGGCATTAAACCAATCCAAGATATAGTATAACATTTCATATTACTGTCAATATTCTTTCATTCATAAATGCGACCAACATACGCAACGAAAAATTATTTATTTCATAATAAATTTCCACTGTAATAAAAGGATTTGTTAATGGCTACAAAAACTGTTTGGTTGAGGCTTTCCTAGGCAAAATTTTGCTGTAGGTAAAAATAGATTGTGGTGCCCGGTAACCAGGGACAGGTGTTTTTCGCGAAAAGATTTAAAGACCAGTTTTACTCCAAAACACTTGTTCATATGCACTTTCGTGGTTGGATAATTTTAAATGTCCCGTGCCTCCAGTGTCTGTCCGCGAATCATGGACGTTCAGTATCGGAGTACTTTATTACGATTGGCCCAGTCAAATAAGAACATGTTTTCTCGCGTAGACACGCGGCCAATAACCAAAAGAAGTTGCGGTTGTAGACGTAGAATATCGAAGTATAGCATGGCCATAAATATTTTCGCGAAAAACACCTGTCCCCTGCCAATAACACGTAGATTGCTACGAAAGCTATTTAGTGCTCACTAACATATTTGTTTGTTGAAAAAACGGTTAATTGGCTGCCACGAAATATTTAGTTGGCAGAAACAGCATTCATGTTATCCACAGTAATACATTTTGCTGCGACTCCAAAACTACATACGCTATATTCTGCGCATGCGCTCTGGCATATTCCAAGTGGCCACCTTCTTTCTAGCCACGACGCCATATTTGTCTGTGTTCGGTTCTTTGCATCAGGTTACAAACTAATTCATGAGGAATATTCGTAAGTACTTATGAACGGATAATACCATTCCTTTATTACAAGTAAGTAAATGTTACACGTAAATGATTCCAGCAAATTAACTTCCTATGAGGAAGTGTGCAAGCATTGTTTGTACTACTCAGAATTTCTGTTATATACATGCTGAAGAGAACACTAACGTTGAGCAAGGTAGCGTAATGGTAACACTCTGAGCTCACAGTTGCGATATCCAATGTTCGAATCCCACCCATGA
The DNA here is from genome assembly GCA_002778355.1 of Clitarchus hookeri. Classification (NCBI taxonomy): domain Eukaryota; kingdom Metazoa; phylum Arthropoda; class Insecta; order Phasmatodea; family Phasmatidae; genus Clitarchus; species Clitarchus hookeri. The sequence goes on from NQII01000255.1 coordinate 1,210,310, forward strand.
CGACTTCGAATATAGTATTTGTGGTTAGAACATACCTACCTACAACACCCCACAACCCGCAAAACACCTTTGTGAACCTCACAAACCAGTATTGCTCCTATCATCATAACATATTCACTGCCACTAACGAACACATTATTGCCTACAAACACGCTGAATTTATTTGTGACCACAAACGTCATTGTTTTGTTTCCACTAAATACTGGAATGACAAAAAAAAATTGTTGGCACCACAACATCTTTTATGTCTTATCGACGAAAGAATTTTGTTCTCGCCAACAAAACTTTTTTGGTACACCACAAAACTGTTTTTTTTTCAGTGTGTTTACATTTGTTTATTTCTTACAATACGCTTTAACGATAAGGGGATTAATCATGACACGTTATCACAACTGATGATTTCGCGGCGATTTCCAGACAAAGTTTTTAACCAACAATTTTTTTTCTAAGTATTATTTAAAAGAAATGGAAATTCGCATACTGTTCTTATACGCAGGATCAACAGCATGGATTACAGGAAGATGGCCCTAACTGGTGCCGACAGTCTTACACGAATAACACGTGAATAAGCCAGCTCATATAGGCAAAACTCACATCCCCATTACGAAGAGAAATGTCATTTTCAACACCAGCCAAGTTAAAATGCATTTATAAAAGTTAATGTAAATTATTCGCGACCCGCTTCATGTTGATACGCTAGTCGAAAAGCATCTTATGCACTAAACTAACAACCTTAAATTTAAAGGATACAGACTAGAAACAAAATTGTGGTAGCAAGGTAATGCCTTGAAGACCTCAGCAACAGAGGTTGCCTTAAGAGGTTGTACATTAGCGCCGTAGATTATAGAAATGTTCTGTCAATTACACAAGTGATTCCCAATATCCCGAGAGCTGTGAACTACTTTCCGCTTTTTAAAGGCAAGTCATGTAGCTCAGACTTATTTTAAATACACCATCGGTAAATGTGTTTCAAAAAGTTAAATAATGTGAACCTTAGTCTGTAACAATGTATTGAATTAATACGTTTCTAGCAGTTTTATTTTAAATAATTGCACTGCCGCACTGCAATAATAAGCGCATTTTAGAAGTGTTTTGTTTATATATGTGTAACTGACGCCGTGGACCCTCCTCAATTCTACTAACATCTGGGAATCCAAGTTGGGAAACCTGATCTGCACAGTTCCAGACAGTTATATTTATACCGCCATAGCTTGGTCTTACCAGGGTGCTGACGGAAGGACATAATTGTCACAGGCCTGCGATTGGTTACTGATAAGGAGGTTGACGGACGGATGATGAACTCACCAAACGGGTTTTTGTATTTCTGGGATCAAGTTTAGGGGTACTTATCTTTACTATATTTTGTAATCACTAACTGCATAAAATCTGAAACCGAGACAACGCTTCCTTAGTAAACAAAGCTCCCTGCCTCTGAAGTAAAGTCGCGGTTACGTTACTGTAGTACGAGTTGCAAAGTAATTCGGCACGGGCGGCGCCTATCAGGCGTTTGCAAATAATCTCAGATACGCGGATGCCAACACATGATTTGCCGCTCAGTAGCGGTGCCAATACGCAAGCCAGCCACCAAAAAGTATATGAAGTAGCCGGATTAACTTATCCATCCATCAATCAATCTAGGAGTGAAGTACCAAATAAAATCCAAGGTTTTGCATTTAAAAAAATTTGGTCTGGGAACTACAACGCTAAATGACGGTCAGGTGGGTAGCAATTTAGATACATTTCTACGGTCTTAGAAAATGCCAAAGTAGTCAACTTTCAAATGCGGCCGCCTGAAACGCAAACTATAAAATACCATTTTCGTACTTAAAAACAAAAATGTTGATTCCATTTGGCACGGCCAAAAGCGGCATCTCCATACGGTTCGCCGTGCCCATTGTCCTGTTTTCAGTGTTAACAAGTTCAAGGTTCAACGTGTTTCGCGGCTGTGCCAACAGATAGTAACAAAGTCTTAAGAAAGTTAGGTACGTCAATTAATTTAAATGGGTATTGCTGAAATTTGAATTTTTATAACTAAATAAACGAAACTTTTATTGCTGAGATTTTAACTTTTTTATATAAAACAAACTATTGTAAAAATAAGTATTTAAAACCTAAAGTAATTTCCTTATGCTAATAATTAAATATAATGCATTTTATTAAAAAAAATTGTATTCACATCCCAACATTAGTNGTTACTGTAGTACGAGTTGCAAAGTAATTCGGCACGGGCGGCGCCTATCAGGCGTTTGCAAATAATCTCAGATACACGGATGCCAACACATGATTTGCCGCTCAGTAGCGGCGCCAACACGCAAGCCAGCCACCAAAAAGTATATGAAGTAGTCGGATTAACTTATCCATCCATCAATCAATCTAGGAGTGAAGTACCAAATAAAATCCAAGGTTTTGCATTAAAAAAAATTTGGTCTGGGAACTACAACGCAAAATGACGGTCAGGTGGGTAGCAATTTAGATACATTTCTACGGTCTTAGAAAATGCCAAAGTAGTCAACTTTCAAATGCGGCCGCCTGAAACGCAAACTATAAAATACCATTTTCGTACTTAAAAACAAAAATGTTGATTCCATTTGGCACGGCCAAAAGCGGCATCTCCATACGGTTCGCCGTGCCCATTGTCCTGTTTTCAGTGTTAACAAGTTCAACGTTCAACTTGTTTCGCGGCTGTGCCAACAGATAGTAACAAAGTCTTAAGAAAGTTAGGTACGTCAATTAATTTAAATGGGTATTGCTGAAATTTGAATTTTTATAACTAAATAAACGAAACTTTTATTGCTGAGATTTTAACTTTTTTAAATAAAACAAACTATTGTAAAAATAAGTATTTAAAACCTGAAGTAATTTCCTTATGCTAATAATTAAATATAATGCATTTTATTAAAAAAAATTGTATTCACATCCCAACATTAGTNAAGTAATTTCCTTATGCTAATAATTAAATATAATGCATTTTATTAAAAAAAATTGTATTCACATCCCAACATTAGTCTGTATTCATGCAATCGCTCCATAAAAATCCTGCAAATACAATAGACTCGTATGACTTGAGTAACGTTTTTTTATTACACATGGGATTTTTAACAATAAATATTGCTGGTTGCTGAGTAACAGCATGTGTTGTCAGCTTGATATAAATATTTTTACTTCACGAATATTTTCCGCCATCTGAAATTTACCACAGTCACTCGTTCAGAGCCTATAGAACACGTTCCGATTGGTCGGTTGGTGGTAAAAGTTCAATGTATTCCAACTCGCCAACACCAACCATCAATCACAAGTTGAAATGATTTCAGGACCAACCACCAACCATCAACACCAATCGCCAATCATCAACACCAACCGGACATTGTGCCATATCACATAAATTGCACTGATATTCAACAGCCGGTAATATCTACCACCAAGGGGCCGCGGTGGCTGAGCGGTTAAACTGCTTGTCTCCCACCAAGGCGAACCGGGTTCAATCCCCGGCCGGGTCACTCCGGATCTTCAAAAGTGGACGATGCCGCTGGGCCGCGGGCTTTCTCAGGTATCTTCCGTTTCCCCCGCCCTTGCATTCCGGCGCTGCTCCATTCTCACCTCATTCCATCCTCATCGGCTGTCAGACCTCGCTAAGAGCCGGCCAAACCTCTCAACTCAACTCTTACCGTATATGGAAACTGCATAGGCAAGCTTTAAAAATGAGATATTTGACCATTTCCNAACCTCTCAACTCAACTCTTACCGTATATGGAAACTGCATAGGCAAGCTTTAAAAATGAGATATTTGACCATTTCTCGAATTTATTTCTCCATGAACACAATATGATGAAAGTGAAAAAATAGGGGCATAGATATTTGTATCTTGCCTTTTCTGGCAAAAAGTTNAACCTCTCAACTCAACTCTTACCGTATATGGAAACTGCATAGGCAAGCTTTAAAAATGAGATATTTGACCATTTCCACGAATTTATTTATCCATGAACACAATATGATGAAAGTGAAAAAATAGGGGCATAGATATTTGTATCTTGCCTTTTCTGGCAAAAAGTTNTCCATGAACACAATATGATGAAAGTGAAAAAATAGGGGCATAGATATTTGTATCTTGCCTTTTCTGGCAAAAAGTTATCTTATTTCCAGAACATTTATTTGCCGAGAGACGCGTATTCGCGCAAACGACTATTTCACATCAAATATGCCAGTACATACTCCTCATGGTTGGAACAGGACAAATGCATACGGAAACGCAGGTGAAGCGGCCGTGGGTGAGCACGGGACCCAGCATGCGGTGGTTGCAGTTATCCGCCGTATCTTTCCTCTCTCGAGCAAGCGCACTTTGACCACGACTGGTCCAACCAGGCCCGCTGTAGGCTGTTCGCGGTCAACTGACAACTTTGTATCTTCTTTACCCTTCCACGTACGGGGAAATTATCACTATCAAGTTATTAGCGACTTGGACCCAAGTAACTTTAGTCTGAAACATTTTCTTCTACCACTGAAAATGGCAGTGTTATTCAGGTGGCCTACATTATGTGCCTCGCCCTGAATACTCCTTTGATATTGCAGTTCGCAGTTATTCACTCATCTGAGTGATATAATATGCCTTGTCAAAGCATATATTTAAATAATGAACGCTGAATACATTTTATGGTTCCAATACTGGTAGGGCCATAATGACTTCTATCTCTCCATTAACCGTGCAACAGTAGACTACCCTAGTTTGTGCAGTGGTGTTCATCACATTTCATGCTTGAAAATTTTGTAACTTCCAGAAGTATAAAATTATTTAATAAATTACTAAAATAACCTAGTTATTTTTTCATTTCAGTTATTCTCTTTTGTACTTGAAATGAAAGAATTTCTGTGTATACTCGGCATTTCTTTCACAAGGCTTGGTTGTATATTTCTTAAACCTGGTTAAGTAGATAGGTAGGTAGTTGGGCTTAACGTCTCAAGGTCATTAAAGATGTTGNTTGTATATTTCTTAAACCTGGTTAAGTAGATAGGTAGGTAGTTGGGCTTAACGTCTCAAGGTCATTAAAGATGTTAGAAATTGCACAAGGAAGAGGGCTTGGGGAAGGAATTTGATGAAATCGACCATCTTGTTAGGGACCCATCACAACATTCGCATGGAGTGATTTCGGGAAACCATGGAAAACAGAAATCAGGATGAGCGGACCGGGAATCGAACCCGGGTCCTCCCAAATGTAAGTGTAGCTGAGTTGCCACAAATAAAGTTGCAATATTAAAATAAAGCTAACCTTTTTTTACTCTGCAATGTCGTCGCTGAAACATACGAGAAAAAATCTGACATAGGGGAAACATGATGCGAAATAGGGAATAAGTGGGTTAATGGGGTAGAGAGAGAAACCGACAGCTTAAGTTGTGTTAATTAACTTTAACATTGAGGGAGACAAACGGTTCGCGGGTTAGCAGAAATTATCAGTGAGTGATGAGTTTTTTCAAGCATTACGTAAAATCCTCTGCGATTTCTTTTGGAGCGTGGATATGACTGCCTTTCATCGAGTGTAGTGATTAATGAATTTAATGGTCGCCTAGGTATAGTTTCCATACAATAAGTTTGGTTGAATGTGTTCGGTTTATAGGGAATTATAATCTAACATATATATATATGGCCATCACTTTGAACATAATTACCTGGTACATTGAAGTCAAATTTGTTTGATATGGCTTGCAAAANTTGTATATTTCTTAAACCTGGTTAAGTAGATAGGTAGGTAGTTGGGCTTAACGTCTCAAGGTCATTAAAGATGTTGGAAATTGCACAGGGAAGAGGGCTTGGGGAAGGAATTTGATGAAATCGACCATCTTGTTAGGGACCCATCACAACATTCGCATGGAGTGATTTCGGGAAACCATGGAAAACAGAAATCAGGATGAGCGGACCGGGAATCGAACCCGGATCCTCCCAAATGTAAGTGTAGCTGAGTTGCCACAAATAAAGTTGCAATATTAAAATAAAGCTAACCTTTTTTTACTCTGCAATGTCGTCGCTGAAACATACGAGAAAAAATCTGACATAGGGGAAACATGATGCGAAATAGGGAATAAGTGGGTTAATGGGGTAGAGAGAGAAACCGACAGCTTAAGTTGTGTTAATTAACTTTAACATTGAGGGAGACAAACGGTTCGCGGGTTAGCAGAAATTATCAGTGAGTGATGAGTTTTTTCAAGCATTACGTAAAATCCTCTGCGATTTCTTTTGGAGCGTGGATATGACTGCCTTTCACCGAGTGTAGTGATTAATGAATTTAATGGTCGCCTAGGTATAGTTTCCATACAATAAGTTTGGTTGAATGTGTTCGGTTTATAGGGAATTATAATCTAACATATATATATGGCCATCACTTTGAACATAATTACCTGGTACATTGAAGTCAAATTTGTTTGATATGGCTTGCAAAANATATATATATGGCCATCACTTTGAACATAATTACCTGGTACATTGAAGTCAAATTTGTTTGATATGGCTTGCAAAAGCAGTGATTACATGCCAAATTCGATGATAATTGGTAGAGTGTATCCCGAGATGTGATGTAATAGCATTACTTTTTCATTTAACGCTATCTTTCAAAGTGGCGACCAACAGAGGTTGTCAGTCAGCATATTTGATACAGTCAACATACCAAGTTCAGTTGAAATTAGTCACACTATTATGTAGATATGGCATTCCATGTTCCAGTGTCCATTTGTAATTCACTTTCAATGAGGACACTAATCAATGGTTCGATATGGTGTATACCGAGCGGGTGGACACCATGCAGAGTTAATCTGCCGCCGCGGGCCGTGAGGATGATTGAGGGCAGAAACCCAACCACAACTGAAGAATGCTAAACTTTTTAATTCATGACTTAATTTCTTTATTACACGATTATACAATTTACTAATATTTTATATTTTAACTGATTACCCATTAATTATGAACGAAGGAATACGCTGCCAAGAGACAAGTCAGAAGCTCGAGCATGATCAAGCTGTGCATTATGCTGGCTTAGTCCGCCATCTCACAACCGCGCCTAGTCCCGACGTGGCGTGTCTGCTCTCCTTCTCTCCTCTCCTCGCTGCGTGTCCTCCTACATCAAGCGACCAGAAACCATCCCTTCCACAACTTCTTGTTTACTACATTACTTCGNCCTCGCTGCGTGTCCTCCTACATCAAGCGACCAGAAACCATCCCTTCCACAACTTCTTGTTTACTACATTACTTCGCGTGTACAAACTTCACGACAGTACTTCTGGAACACTTTGTTTGGTTACTGGCCGACTCCCCGGGGACAGATCGCCCCGCTAAGCAAACTCACGTGACTTACTATTTGCCTTGAAATTACCGCTGACTTCCGTCTGTACTAACAATTCGTCAGTTCCGACAATGACTGATCTCGAGCATCTGGCTTGACTCATTTCCTCCATTTCATANCCTCGCTGCGTGTCCTCCTACATCAAGCGACCAGAAACCATCCCTTCCACAACTTCTTGTTTACTACATTACTTCACGTGTACAAACTTCACGACAGTACTTCTGGAACACTTTGTTTGGTTACTGGCCGACTCCCCGGGGACAGATCGCCCCGCTAAGCAAACTCACGTGACTTACTATTTGCCTTGAAATTACCGCTGACTTCCATCTGTACTAACAATTCGTCAGTTCCGACAATGACTGATCTCGAGCATCTGGCTTGACTCATTTCCTCCATTTCATAACATACAAGCTCTGTAAGAATACTTTATGATATAAATTCAAAGTTATATTATATCAGCAGAAAAATGTTCTTAACACAAAAATTAACAAGTACAGCGCAATAGCCTATTCGCAGTATATTCAACTTTTGAAATAAAACATTTGAAAAATCACGCCATGTGACGTGTTTGGTTGTTTCCTAAATATGTAACGTAAATCAGTTTAATACGAATTGAAACAGAGAAAAAACAGGTGTGTAGGCAACGCCTAGTAAGAAATAGTTCTCGTGCAAAATATTATTATAGCCTATTCACGGTTTCTTAACATTTCTAAATTCAANAAGTTTAATACGAATTGAAACAGAGAAAAAACAGGTGTGTAGGTAACGCCTAGTAAGAAATAGTTCTCGTGCAAAATATTATTATAGCCTATTCACGGTTTCTTAACATTTTTAAATTCAAAACTTTGAATAATCACCCCGTATCTCGTCTTTGGTTTTTCCTAAATACGCCATGTATCACGCTGTTTTATACTTGTGTTGATATAAAACTACCGCATATTTTGTTGAATTAAATTTTTTTATATTCCGCTTAAAAATTATTATATCAAATTTATAAATAATATGAAGAAAAAAAAACAGTGAGAAAATAGGTATGTTGGTAATGCCTAGCAAGAAATAGCTGTGCGCTGTCCCTTTCGTGTAATTTACAAGACTTAGTTAGGCTCTGTCTGCATGAGGCGGAGGGATATCATGAAAGTAGAAATTTAGTAAGGCTTCAGAAAAGTATGAAGTAACCATGAATGGACTACAACACGGAACCTTTTCCAGTGGGAAAGACTGCGTTCAGTTCACTTCCGCCGCGCCGGTTACTGTACGCACGCTCGGCGCCAAGAACACGAGCTGTGACGTAACTGCACGATAATGGCGGAACGCTTGGCCTCGAGAGAAACTCACGGACGAGATAAGGCGGGAGCGATTAGACACGACTGTAGTACAAATACCGCACGGCAGTGACAAAAATGAATGACGTGTGCCTCGAAATCACTTCGCACGAGTGTCAGAGAATGTTGGATTTATGTGCTAAAACCGATTGGTTTACTGAGAATTCAACGTCGTCATCCTCGAAACGGCTATGTGAACTTAAAACGTCAGTGGTTGAACGTATAGACCCCCACGTTTCTTTGCACGTATCAGGCATGTCTAACGGCTGCATATTGAAGAACTTCGCAGAAAGAAATGCGGCGGAGAGTTGTACAGAAGCCTTATTTTGTACGCGACGAAAGCAAACGAGGGACAAATTTCAGCTTTCAAACAAACTAAATGAGACACCGAACACAGAAACTAGAACACAAAGGTGAAAAATTCATAACTATCTAAACAAATGTTAATTTTTCTTTTCTTAATATGTACCTGGCAGATAAATAATTCTGGGTCCAACTAAATTTTTATGCTACATTCTGTGAACATGGGTTATTCTTAATCCATTTCAAATTTTCAGTAAAAAAATAAAAAATTTAATTTCGAAAATAGTTATTTAATAAAATATTATAGGTTAGGCAATTCTTACGTAATTAAATAGGATTATCTCTATTGTTTCCTTTAGAAACTGGAAGTTGCCTAACCGACAAAGCTTACAAGCAAACTACAACATCAAAGTTACGGTAAATCCCATAGAAATCAATAACTTACACATATTGCCAACAAAACGGCCATCCCTAGGAGACGTCGAAGTGGAATGAAACTTGGCACAGGCAACTGGAACGATACAAATAACTGACTACAACATCATAACAAATTAACCCTTTATTTGGGCAAAATTATGCAGTTGCAAGTTCCTTCAGTACACTATTGCGCACTGCTATATGGTCTAACATGTAATCATAGAGACGTTTAATGCTATCGTGTGAAAGGTCGTCCTATAGTTGTTACAATTACCGGTCCAAATGTTGCAGACCCATTTATGGCTGAAACTGCTGTCTCAGCCGTGGGTACGAGTCTGGAGACCTAGATGGCCAAGGAAGGTTGTCTGTCCAAACGAAGTCCTGGAAACCCGTGCTTTATGCGGATGGGCATTGCCATGTCGAAAAATTGCCCTTTGGAGCCGTGGTATGTAGAGAAACACAGAGGCTTCAATATATCCTGACTGTATCACTGTCATCAGTGTTCCTTTAATGACTCCTAGGGACGACCGATAATAACAGAGATTGCTCCCCACACAACGGCACCACCAGTTCTGGCAGTGTGACGAGAAAAATGAATTCGGAATCGTTTGCTGTCCAGTGCTCCTATATACTCGCGTACGGATATCATCCGCGCGCAGACAAACCCTCGATTCGTCACTTACCGGCCCTGCCAACCAAGCCAGCAGCCGCGAACTTCAAACGGGGAATCAATTTTAAACGAAATTCTTTTTCATTGCGTCAATTTTGAAGACAACTATTTCAAACAAAAAACAATTTGGCGCGACTTTCACAGAAAACATTGCTATATAAAATTATTTATTCGTCTTTTTTTGTTTTACATAAATTTCAATACATCTTAAAAAAATTCATTACACAAATCAATTGGCAGTATATCTTAATATTGCAACATTCCTTAAGAAATTTCACGTATGATACTTGCTGTTTTAAACAGTTATCATTAAAATTGACGCAATGAGAAGGAATATACTTTAACATCGATTCCTCCATTTAAAGTCTGCGGCTGCACTCGTGGTAGGCAGCACCCTTAAGCCACTCCCCAGTCTTCCATGCAGCCCGATTTCGTAAAACTGAAAACGAAGGCGTCACTGTTGGGGCGGCAATGAATGGCAGCAGAAGGGACGTCGAAAATGCAAATCATCTTGTGCAAGTCGCTTCGCAACTGTGCGGGTGGAAACTGGGATCACTAGTGATGCCTGGTTGGTGGGAAGACAGTTCGTTGGTCGAGTTCTCGCCTGTCTTGACGACGAAACTCTTGTGATGGCCATCCTGCGTCGCTCAGAGCCTTCCCGGCGTGTACGTGTTCCCTCGTGTCCCTACAGCTCCCAACACCAACGCAAAGTTCGCTCACAACGGTCCCGGTGGCGGGCAAACTGCCTGTCGTAGTCTAACCATTCGCCCTCTCTGAAACTTTTTAAGTTGTTTAGACATGTGTCGAATGTGTAGACAAGGCCTGCTTCCTACTCAGTGCTGTTCACTCTACGTGCACACTTATTATACTGCACACAGTATTTCATGCAACCTCCGTTGATGTTCATATTGTTATGATTGGTCCCCTTCAAACTTCCTAACCAAGCAAAACCGAAGAAAATGCGCCAAAGAGTTCACTAACGCCAAGCCAGAACGATTGCAGACACGACAGAATAATGGCGTGAAGACGCCACAAAACTGCTTGAATATCAAAACATCAGATTAAGAATTATTGCAGCAAGTCTACAGTAGTGATGGGTCGTTCGCGAGCGAGTCGTTCACAACGAACGACTCGCTGTCGAGAGCGACTCGCGAGCTGCTCTTTTTTAAAGAGTCGACTCATTCACGAATGACCAGAGCTACAGCTCGGCAGTTCGCTCNCAAAAACCGAAACAGCCCGCCTCCAAAGCAATAAGGGAACCAATCGGAGCAAATTTCGTCAACGGTCTCGTGGTGGGGCGAGAAGTGTGAAATAGACGTCAACGACCAGGACCGGCGTCGTCTACTACGAACTTCAGACCAGACAGCGGCTGTTCCTTGTGGGTCCGGGTGCGAGGCTGGGGTAAGTTCCCTTACTTTATATGTGATCCTCCTTCTTAACTAACAACCTTCCTTAAGTCCTTCCCTTTCACTTCCGTTGAACTTAACTTTAATTGAATAACATTGTATACTTTCCTAACTTTAAATCAAGTAAAGTCTTTATTAATCATTTCAACCAATCCTTTTAATTATCTGAGCTTATCCTGTTTTCCTTAAACTTAACCTTTCCTAAGAGTATTATGAGCCACCCAGGCTCATAACAATATGCGTACCTTAAGGGGGGGTCAGCTTAAATTTCATGTAATGTAAACTGAAATAATTATTTTACACATGTGTGTATATATATGAGCGTATGTGTGTATATATATATATATATATATATATATATACATACATTAAAATACATATTTTTCGAGTACCGCTAAAAGTTTTTTTTTAAATTCCCCTTACCTGCAGATTAGAGGGAAGCTTAAAAAAATCATTTGTTGAAAGTACCGTGGTTGGTGGTGCCATTGCCATTTGGACGTTCCATTACCTACGCACTACGCAACATGTGATATGAAAGTTATTCCGATCGCTCTGCCAAATGTGTCAGTATGTTTCCCATGTCATTCTATTTCCTGTCAATCTGGCCATGAACATACAATATTGAAGTTGAAGTGCTTCATTTGGAGACAAGACTCGTGCACGATTGTCTTGTTATGAAAAGTGCATTTACTAAAATGACTAATAATTGGTGCACCGAGTAAAATGGCGAAGAAATGTATTGAGGTAAAAATCTGACAAAGCAAATATAGGATAGACTAAATTAACCAAATCATGAAATGCCAATACGCAGGTTACACTGCGTATTGAAAACGTGCACATTAATTTATTCTCGTTACGTAAATAATTTCCTAATACGAGGTCAAATCAATAAATAAGTTACACTTCCATGTTATGGCCATGTATGAAACCGTCTATGCATAGGCAACACGGCTATGACAACATGCAATGTAAGTTCACTTTTCCACATAGTCCCCAAGAGACTGTAAACATTTCTCGGAACGGTCAACCAACTTTTCGATTCCGGATGCGTAGACATCTCCTCCAGCGCTATGTAACCACCCGGAGACAGCTGCTTTCACCTCCTCATCGTTTCGGAATCGTCGTCCACCGAGATCCTTTTTCAGATTACCGAAAACATGAAAATCGCATGGCGCTAAGTCTGGACTGTATGGAGGATGTTGCCATACCTCCCACTTGAATCGCTGCAGCAGTTCGGACGTTTGGCGGGCAGTGTGAGGTGTTGCGTTATCGTGCAACAAAATCACGCCGACTCTCAATTTTCCGCGGCGCTTCTCTTTAATTGCTTTACGCAACCGGTTCAACGTTGAGGAGGTGAAAGCAGCTGTCTCCGGGTGGTTACATAGCGCTGGAGGAAATGTCTACGCATCCGGAATCGAAAAGTTGGTTCACCGTTCCGAGAAATGTTTACAGTCTCTTGGGGACTATCTGGAAAAGTGAACTGACATTGTACGTTGTCATAGCCGTGTTGCCTATGTATAGGTGGTTTCACACATGGCCATAACGTGGAAGTGTAACTTATTTATTGATTTGCCCTCGTATGTATAACAAACTAATACATTGTTCCCATAACTAATGTCGTAGATTTTTTAATGTTGAGCTACACACAGAAAAAAATTGTCAAAAGGGCATGAACTCTCGTAGAAAGTACGCTTGTTCAAATGTCGATTGCACTTGTTTTTTTCTTTTTGTGCACATGTTTTATGATAAGGTCACGATGTCTGGATGCACGCATTTCAAACGAATATGCAAGATCATCTCTTACGACATGGTAATTTTTTCCTCTGCCTCTACTTTAATCTTTAAGTGATATGAATTGTTTCGCCAATTGAACACTACTAGCCTATAAAGATAAATTATTTAAAAACCGAAGATTCTCAAGTTGTGCAAGCCGTTTATAAATGATGAAACAGCACAAATTTCATACATTTAAGTACAAATTTTCTAATAATTAAAAGGCATGTAATTGTTATTTAACTCTGTAATACTCCTCTTTAAATAATATCTTCTAAATTTATTTGCGAGTCTTACATAACGAAGATTACAAATTTTCAGAACTTCAAATACACCATTTAAACACAGTTTTAGAAGTGCAAAGACAGGAAATTAAATTGTGAGTCAAAACAGACACACACACTTTCTCAAATTATGTTAAAAAGAATGAAATGGACCCATGCGAAAATATACATGCATGTCAGCAATTTGGTTATTGCACGTGGTAGAGGGCCCGGGAGGTGTTTTCTAAGTTCCTTGACGAAAATATAGATGCAACATCTGCCGAAGTTTCAAACTGTATTAGTATTCCGTCACGACGAGCTAAAATTATTTCGTAAAAACAACGTTAAGGGTTGAGCAAACTTGCTTCTCTGCAAGAATTATAAATAGGCCTAATGATTTATTAACTGACGTAAAAATGTATCAGCTTATGGGAGATGCGTCTTTCACTTAGCCTAATGTGAGGACGTAAAGCACCCGGACGTATTCTAGCTTGCACTGCATAGGTCGCTGGTTCGATCTCAGCTGGAGGCGATTTTCCCCATATGGTTTCCCGTACCTACTACAAGCGGTTTCTTATAACGTGCTTCTCGCTCCATGAATTACACATTAGATTAAATACGATTAAATATTAACTACCTTTATCCTTATGCATAAAAAAATTACACCTGTTAGCAATCATTGTGAATGACAGTACGAAATATTTCAGGTCGAGTGTATTTAATAAAAAAAACTGCACCGATAAATTCAAAACGCAACTAGCCCCAGAAAGAATGCATACATTTTTAAGCACACCAGTTTAGCTCACGAAGAACGCTTAATATTATAAACAATGCAATTTGATAAAGTCACCTGTTGAAGTCATCCGCGCTTTTATTGAAATTTCAATTAATCTTATGTAGCTAAATGTGTTGCTGGAAATATTGCTTACTACACCAATATGCAGTTTACATAAGATTACGTGCGGTTATTTCCTTATTTTCCATTCGTAGATATTTCCATGGGATATTTTAATTATTTAAAATAAAAATTATGTCTTTCGTAACGATGAAGGTTTTTTTTCCTCGCCAAGCACACACAGGTATCTGCTGTTCACGGTAAAGCGAGCACTTTTGAGGCCCTAGTTACTTTTTCCTTTCAGCCATTTTTTTATCCTTTAACCACCTTTTAAAATAAATATTGCCACGTAAGTAATAAACACACTGTGTATATATATGTTACCGCACATGGAAGTTAATGTCTAAGTCTAATATAAAAAAATATTTATTGACTATTATTTTTAATGAGAGGGCTTTCCAAAGTGCTCACTTTACCGTAAATGGCCTTTATCTGCATCCCGTGTACGCTGCAGCTATTGTTATTGACATATGTAATATATGAAACGAGTCTACTATTTCCAACAGGTCGTTCAGAATTCGATATGGCTGCTACAGTTCTGAAAGTCTTTGGTTTGCGTAAATACAACTGCGCCTTTAAAAAATTAATAAATAAAAAAAGTTTGCTAGGTTTTGGAAAAAGACGTACCTGTATAGTACTGAGCGGTCCGGAGACTTTCCAGATAAACCCGCTGCATTCAGCTTTGTGACTTTCTCAGGGATTACTGACACGTTAAGAAATTTCCACAATTTTTATTTGTAGAGTGTAAATTTGAATGTAAAATTTCAGAAACAAAATATTACACATAAAAATTGGCAAGATTTATTAATTTGCTAGTAAAGAAATGTCACGTAGAATACTTTTTGATTGAAACGGTTATCTTTAAAACTGATACATTGAGAAGGAATTCCTTTAACATTGATTCGCCATTTAAACTGTGGTTGCAGGCTTGGTAGGCAGCTTGTCTGGCTCTCTTTTCCTCGTTTGAGGCCGAGAAGCACGGGAGCCATACCTGGAGCTTTTTTCCTCGTTTGAGGCAGAGAAGCACGGGAGCCGCAAGGGTGACACTGCCACGCGCATCAGGTGCGGCATCGCCGCTAAGCGCAAGGCTCTGAAATGGCGTGCAGTGTTCTCGTCGCACTGCGTGTACCTATGGGACTTTCAGCGGTGACCCTATTATTTTATTGGTGGAAAGTCTGTAGGAAGGTTCAGTGTAGAGCCCTTGAGCTGTTTTGTACGTATTCGACGCGTATATTGTGAGATATAGCGCTTTGAAAAAATGGTGGTTCTAGCGTGCGTGACATTTTGAAAGTAGTCAACAGCCCTCGTATGAAGTGTGTTCTTTTCGTAGATGAGTACGTGGGACGTACGTTTAATAGTGCCGAGGAAAAACTTGTATTTCAAACACACTGCAACGCAGTTGAAGCACCATGCAGACGGGAGCCTTAAGCATAAAAGCGGAAAGGATAAGCAGACACTTACTTGCGGTACTGGCAAGGGTCGCCGACGATGATGTAGCTGTTGCTGTGGTCGAGCAGCGGGGGAGGCGCGGTGTTGTTCTCGTCGCCGTCCATGTAGTCTACGTCGTCCTCCTCGAGGAAGGGCCTGAACTGCAGGTCACTCGGCTGGCAGCTGCCGTCGTCGTCCGAGATACTCTGCCCCAAGGGGCAGCACTTGGGCACGCACGGCCTGCCGGCGGCCGTCGCCTCGGCGCAGGACCC
>NQII01000255.1:1226390-1308841 GCA_002778355.1 Clitarchus hookeri
GCCGTCGCCTCGGCGCAGGACCCCACCGTGTTCGCCGCGGCGAGCGCGAGGCACGTCGACCACACTACTGCCACCTTCCCGTACGTCATCTCCACTTGGCGCGTGAGCACGAACTGCGCTGTTCCGGCCGGCACCGCGTCTACTCGTCCGTCGCACCGCGCCGCTCGCCTGACGTCTCGTGACGTCGTGTGACGCGCCGCTCCGTACCGCGCATGCGCACGACTGTCTATATCTGCCGGCCGGCTCCCAACTCCTCTCTTAGCAGGATTGTGATTCCCCTACACCTCGTGCCACCTGCATACACAACATGCTTTCCATAGGCTGTTCACGATAGACTGAGCACTTTTCAAAGCCTTGCTTAAGATCTTCTTGTATGCCCATTGTGTATTCTTCCACCACATGCAAAATGTAACGTTGACACCGACTTCATCACTTTATTCGAAATTATTACAAAAATTAATATTTTACAAAATGCTTGTTTTTATATTTACATGGATAAAATAAAACAGAAAACAAAAGAAATAATTTCAGCATTCATAAGTGTTTACCTAAAACTTTAAATTCAATGTTAATAAGTGAAACTTCTTCCCTTCCGTCGGTACCAACCTTACTGGGCGTATGCCACTTAGTGTGCCCGTTAAAATATATGCAGCTAAGGGTACTAAAATTTTTAAAAGGTTAGTTTCAAAAGTACTCAATTAATCGCGAACAGCCTATACACCGAACGCATCCAGAAAAAAGTTTGAGGGGCTGTTAAGAAGCTCCCACTCCCCTTCCCTTTGTTGAAATGATGTTGTAATGTTTTAGTTCAAGGTTAAAATTGCACATAATATTGCATAGGTATATTTAAGGGGTACCTTCCCCGACATATGCATTCTTGATTTTTCTTGCTTGTTTATATTTTTAAAAAAGAAAATACCGAAAAATACTCTATACCCAACTAGCAATTAACCTTACATAGCAGTACAGACATAACGACTAAGCTACGGCTCATATTTACAGCGGCTCCAAAAAGTATTTCCACGTCCATGAAATAAATACGCAAGTCGCAACAAAAATAGTTTATTCCATAACATACCAAAATAATGGACATAGTACTAAAGGCAATTGGTCAATGTGGAATCCCCGTCACCTAACACAAATAAATGCATACTTCCCTCCTCAAAAAAAAAAGTATTTGCATAATACGAGTACCGAAGAGAAATACAGTGTAATGTACAAATCTGAGATAAAGGCTGTTAACGATAAAGTGAGCACTTCTGAAATCAGCCAATGAAAAAAGTTTCTCGCCATGCCTGCATATGTTTTAACGTGCGCACTGAGTGGCATGCGCCCGGTAAAGTTGGTAATGACGGGGAGAAAGTTGTTCCATGTTTCAACGTCGAATTAAAGGCGTTAGGTAAAACATTTGTGAAAACTGAAATGATTTCTCTTGCTTTCTGGTTTTTTTAATACATCACAGTGTAAGAATTAGCAGATATGTAAAATATTTACTTTTCTAATAATTTCACAGTTTTACTTGGTCGACCTATGAATAAAGTGATGAGGCCAATGGCAATGTTAATTTTACATAAGGCGGAAGAATACGCAACAGACATACAAGTAGATCTTAAGCAGGACTTTCAAAAGTGCTAAGTTTATCGTGAACAGCCTTTATCAATATTTGGTATTCATTCCATTGGCATCAATCGTGGCTTGCAACCATCTTGGTATTGACTGTACCAACCGTTACGTTAATTCTTGAGTTATTTTTCCTCATTATTTCAAGTGAACATTCTTAAACTGGATTTGGCCCTTTTTCGCAAGTTCGAATTCACCATGTGCCAAAAATTCTCAATAAAGTTGATATCTGGTGACCGCGGTGGTTTGTTCAGTCTTCGGGGCGTGTTATGCAACAACCACGCCCTCGTTTTGAAAGCGTCGTGCTTGGGGTGTGGTCTTGCTGGAAATAAAACGTACCCTCGAGACCCATCTTATGAACGCTGTCTGGTAAATTATGGCGCAATACATCAATGTACATCAGAGCGTTCATAGCACCATCAATGAACGTCATATTTCTTACGCCTGTGGAGGCAAAGCATCCCCAAGCCATCCCATGACCCCCGTCGTGTTTCACCGTACGTTTCACATTTTGTCTTTGTACCTAATTCCACGTTTCGCTTGCGCCACACGTACGTTTTCCCATCAGAGCCCAATACATTAAACTTGCAGTCATCCGAAAAGATTACGGTGTTCCAAAATTCCAGGAGTTTTTCAAGGTACGTTTTGGCAAACTCTAAGCGCCTTTGCCAAATTCCCTCGTTAATAAAAGGCTTCTGCCGTGGAGGCCAGTGGAATACAACGTGTTCCGTAGTGTTTGCGCACTGACCTTTTTGCCCGACATTGATGCGATGTCAGCAGCTACGGAGGTGACACTTACAGATTGTGTTTTCGTGACTTGCCAAACGATGTACCGCCGTTAGTGCTTTTGGCCTCCCTGGTCGCGGTTTGTTTTCTGTTGTTCCGGTCTCTTTAATATCTTTATTGTGTGCCTCACACTGGCGAAACACAGCGACATTATTTGTGCATTTCGCGATAACTCTAACCTTCAGCGTATTTCCAAAAATATGATATACATTTTTTGTGATCAAAGAAGAACACCTTAAAATTTCAAATTGTTTGATACCACGTTACGTTTATTTGGTTTAGACTGTTTCTTCAGGCATAAGATTTTGAGTTATCTTTCAGTACGTGTCTGAACTACTTTTTTCGGGATGCATAGCAACTTAAAATCGTAAAAACTTGTAGCAGGCTATTACCCAGGCTTACCTTACCTTTGTTACTTTAATGAAGTATTCAGTGAAATTGTGCCGATTAATTTTACCTCCCATCGTCACGAATATAACATAAGAAAAATGAAATCTTATATTTTAATTGGCTGAGATGTAAATGGAAATGTACACACAGTCACACAGTCTTTTCGACTTCACGTAGGGCCTTCAACATGGACAAGGAGAGACTGTTGCTAAACTGGGCCGGCTGCCATACTCGAAGACGGGTCTGTTGTTCCCGCCAGCTAAAAGAACGAATGCAGTGTGATAAGCCGTGGCAGAGATGCGGTGTAATGAAGACGGTAAAGAAGTGTGGTAGATATGAACCTGATTGGGAACTACATTTTTACTCAGGACAATGACCCAAAGCACGTGGATCATAATACCAGGATGTGACTTCATAGCACCCCACATTACATGCAGGCTCCATCTCAGTCATTGGACGTCAGTTCGATCGAGCACGTGTGGGATGTTCTGTAAAAAAACATTAAAAGAAGACCCCCCATTTACAACAAGTATGATTTAAAGACAGCTTTGCTGGAAGAGTGGCGAAAAAATTCAAGAGAAACGACTGAAAAGTTGGTGAAGTCAATACCAAGAAGACTGGCATAGGTTGAAATAAAATGTGTTGAAATAAAAAGAAGGCACAGAAAGAATATACTTCTTGGAGGTTACATTTAGAACTGTTAGTGTGTTTTGGAATGTTTTGTTAGTTAACTCAGTAAAATATTACTTGATTTATTTGCTGTTTTAATATAATGAGTAACATAATATATATTTTAATAGGGACCAACATGTTTGTAGTTAAATTTTATATATAACTAGTGGACCCGGCAGACGTTGTCCTGCCCGAACGTTGGCTTGCCTGCTATTAGAGGTCATATTTTTATTAATGTAAAAAATTAATGTAACAGTCATATTTTTATTAATGTAAAAAAGTAAAGTATATTGAAATAAATGTTGAATCTTAATACTAAAATAAATAAAGCTTATTTTGTTTTTATCTTAATGTGAGTTGATGAACCACGTTTTTCGTCAATCCCTGAGGTGTATATATGAACAAACTTGATGGTTTGCCAACGCGAGAACACGTGACATATACACTGAAGAGACAAAAAAAAACTGGCATAGGCGTGCGTATGCAAATAAAAGAGGTATGGAACCAATCAGAGTAACGCAATGCGGTCGGCAGCACCTACATAAGACAACAAGCGTCTGGAAAAGTTGCTAGATTGGTTACTGCTGCTACAATGGCAGGTTATCAAGATTTAAGTGAGTTTGAACGTGGTGTTATAGTCGGCGCACGAGAGATGAGACATAATATCTCCGAGGTAGCGATAAAATTTGGATTTTCCTGTACGACCATTTCACGAGGGTACCGTGAAAATGGGGAATCCGGTAAAACATCAAATTTTCGACATCGCTGCGGCCGGAAAAAGATCGTAAACGAACGGGACAAACGACGACGGACGAGAATCATTAAACGTGACAGACGTGCAACCCTTTCTCAAATATTTCGCAGATTTCAATGCCTCCTGCATACCTTCAGACATTAGTCGAGTCCATGCCATGTCGTCTAGCGGCACTTCTGCGTGCTCGCGGCGGCCCTACACGATATTAGGCAGGTGTACCAGTTTTTTTTACTCTTCAGTGTAATTGGCCATGTGAGAAGCACGGATTTTCTAGATCCAACCCACAAATGGACATTGTTTGGCCTTGTGACTTATTAATAGTCATTGCGAATGCCAAGCGAATTGGAAATTGCAGGCGTCTGAATGGAATGGGCGAGTCTGAAGGGATCATTAGGATCCGTGGCAGGAGAACATCTTCATCTTGAAACTTTCCGTTCAAAATGGTAGCTTCAAGAACATTGCCCATGATTTTTTTATGACCAATCGCGTGCCATTGCATAGCTTTGGTGCATTTAAATTCCGAAGAAAAATTATTGGTGAGCCAATTTTTAATCGCAAGTTATGTGGTGGCATTCCCGGTAAATCCAGTGAATTGAAGAATTCAACAGGATAGTTGACTGCTTCGTCAGGATCGACATCAATGTCGATCGATTTGAACGACATCTCATTGCCAGGCAATGACTGTTGTATTTTGAAATTAATAGCGTCAACATCGATATATTTTGCGGCCAAAATAGCTCGTTCACGTAGCCACGCATGATTAATGTAATTAGCGCGCAAATCTGGGAATATGCTTTCAAATAAAAGCATCTTTCGTTGCTACCATGTTGCAAAAATTGTCTGGCAATTTGATGCATTGTGTATTTCCATGCAATATAATTTTTCCATTGCCAATGTTGAGCAATTGTTCGGAGAATGACAGTGCTAATGGATCGTTTTGCAGTTGAACACGCATATTTATGGTAAGGCGTAATGTATTGACATTTCTCCACAGGTATGATTGTTTCAAACATGCGTTAATTTCGTCCGCATATGTAGCTCGTGGAATGACCAGCAATGTCTGTCTGAAATTACCGNGTTAATTTCGTCCGCATATGTAGCTCGTGGAATGACCAGCAATGTCTGTCTGAAATTACCGGACAGCAGCAGTAGAGCGCCACCGAAAAGTCTGGTATTATCGTTGATATCTTTCGTCGTTCTATCGAGAGCTTCAAGTGAATGCTTGTGGGCCATAGTGCATTCATCCCAGATAATAATTTTTCATTTTTGCAAAACTTTAGCCATGCCGGAATGCTTCTTTATGTTGTNATAGTGCATTCATCCCAGATAATAATTTTTCATTTTTGCAAAACTTTAGCCATGCCGGAATGCTTCTTTATGTTGTACATTGCGTCTGGATTTGTGTGAACGTTCAATATCAACTTGAGTGCTGAATGTGCAGTCCGTCCACCATCAAGCAAAGTCGCTGCAATGCCTGATGAAGCAATTTCCAACGCAATATGATTTTGTGATCGAATGCGCGCAAGTATCAGTGAGATGAGGAATGTTTTGCCAGTGCCGCCTGGTGCGTCCAAAAAAAGAATCCGCCTTGTTGTGCTGTAATTGACAAATTAATACAAGCGTATATGTTCTTTTGCTCAGTAGTGAGCAGTTGCTCATTGTTTGCAACAAAAGTAGTCAAAGATGCCGCATCGAACTGTTGTTCGCGCTGAACATCGCTGTTAATGACGTATGTTGCTGGGTGGTTAGGCGATGGCATACCTAAATGAATGAGTGGCATATTTGAAATGAGAATGCAAATATCCTCAATATTTATTAACGCCTCGTTATATATTTCCAGCGAAAAATCGATATTGGGATCTTGATCAGCGGTCCGAATGCGATGCAGAGTGTCTTCGCTCATAGAATCTTTATATTTGTCACAGATAGCAGAAGCTTGCGACGGAAAACATGTCAACAATATGGTGAATAATTGGCGAATTTGACGAGGAGAGGAACTCAGTACTGCATCCGTAAGTGTGAGATCCCAATGGTTGCCATCTTCCAGCAAATGCAATTCGTGACACGTATCGTGGTACGCGTCGTACAAAATACCATTGACTGTTCGTAAGTATTGGAAGGACGTCGTTCCAGGAACGTTAACCAACAACAAAAGCAAGAAGAAGCATTCGCGTTGCTTTGTATGGACTCTGTATAATCGGCCTAATGTATTTCCCATAAATATGCGGTCGTATCCTTGGACTGGAACGCCTCGCTTTCATGGGTCCCACATTTTTGACTGTTGGTTTCACGTGAAAAATCGTGGCACATCAGTATACATTAATGTCTTTGCGAATTGACCGAAAATACCTGGTCGGTTGCATAGTTCGAAAAACTCAGTTAGTGGTTTTTGGGGCAGTTAATGCTCGTTATATAGCAGTCTCTTCAGTGAAATTAACACGCTGTCCATTTTCAAGGCGCGCGGCCAAATATAGAACAGCAGGGTCTCTGTTGTGTATTGGAAAACTCAAGATGCACCAAACTGCTTCATTGCTGCTAATGTATCGGCCCATTTGATAACGTGTTATTTCGTCGTTATCATTTACATTTTGAACAGAAAATACAGCCATATCGCTGCCCTTATGAACGTATTTGCAAATGTATTTGATGGACTTCACCAAACTGCATAACTCAACGTTTATGTGTGCTTTGAAGGTTTTGGACAGCAATGGCGAATACGGAACCACCCAGCGATTGTCAATGCCAACCGGATTTCCCCCGTTTGACATGCGCAATTGATATGTTTGGCCACCATTGTCTGTGTGTCTACGACGATACAATGGATAACCATCGATATTAGTGATAGTATCGTTTATACACATTTTTGGGAAACGTTTCGTGCATTTTCCATTGTCCATGCACGGCGCCGTCATGTTGAGATCACCGCATGGACAATGGATAATGATAGCGGTAACAATGTCAAACAACTCTTGATCTATATTCCGATCCGGAATTTCTGCTGAAATAATTTTATCAATTTCTTCTGGCCGTACTTTATCGACCAACCAAATCAAAATATGTGCATGTGGCAAACCTCGTTTTTGCCATTCAACAGAATACAGCCAGCAACGTGTTTCGCCGAATACATAGTGATGTGTAATCAAGTTCATCAACGATTTTAATTTTTGTTTGAAGACACGTGCAGTAATATCATGGCGATGCATTGCTGTTTGACTTGGCAATAACGAAATTTTAATTTCATTCCAGTTTGGATTGCACGCAAATGTAATGAACAAATCTGGTCGGCCGTACGCGCCCATGCAAGTCATGGCGTCTTGAATGTATTCTTGCATATGACGCGGACTACCAATATATAATGATGGAAGAATATATGCGTTACCGATGTCGTTGATATTAGTTGTTTCATCTACGTTACTGACAATAGCATCACGCAAATGAATGTCCTCCTCAGAACGCAGTTTCGCCTGATTATACTTGATGTACCGTAATCGCTCGCTTTCAATTTTCGCATATATATCAACGATGTATTGGTGAAACTGCTGGCGGCATTGGAGAATGTTGTTGTCTTCATTTACACGAATCATCAACCGATATGCGTAGAAGTTCATCGCGCTCACTTTCTTGTCGGTTTCTGCACCTGCAAAGTAAAAATATAAATAAGACAACAAGAAATTAATCGTACATAAAAATAGAAAATAAAATAATGTGTAGATTGTGCCTGTCGCTGGATTTCTTTGTTTGATGTTGAAATGATATCCATCTTCTCCTTCCCAAAATATCAATGGATATTGCAAAGCGTCGTAAGAACGACGACTGTCTTGAATTGTCTGCACCGTGTTATCTCTGCATTGCATCCGTATATCTCGACGTTCGTGTGCGTCGCCAACCATAACAACTGCAGCTTCATTAACGGTTGGTGCATTGTATCAGCCTGAGTGCTCTCCTGATGGCACTTTGTCTGCTTTGATGACGATCATGTAGCTGTCGTTTTGCAGTTTGTTTTAAACAGTATTGAGCAACTGGACCAACTGGTTGTGATTTCGCAAAAACTGTTCCAAAATTGCCACAATTTCTCGCTCCTCCATCTACTCGATGTTGTTGTATTGGCAGCATGTGTTTATTTGTTACTCTTCATCGCCCATGAAGTGATTTGCAAGAATTTTGGATCGGCATAAGGCATTGACATTAAAGAACTAATTTGATTATACACTTGGCCCTGAATCTTAAACGTTGATTCAAAATTGCGACCATCCTGATTCTGAAAGATTTTTGTTGCTCCAAATGATGTCATTTGGAAGCAAGAATTGAATTTACGAATTTAACGCAAAAACTATTTTGATTGAGGTATGGCTCCAGCCAATAGTGTTTTCAATGGTTCTGGAGGCGAATTCAATGGTGGCAGTACAACTTTTCCAGACGCGCAGAAGAAACCGGCCGATTCACCTTTGTATTTGAATGCATGGCAGTGTTAGCATTCTGTCCATAGCGCCGATGACAATTTGTGAATGTGACGAATAGTCGATGTCCGACTCATATTGGAAGGCAAGGCGGAGAAGTGATGCACGTGTCAATGCGCGATGTACTTGCAGGCGCTGTCGTTCATGTGCTCTGTGTGCGTCGGTGGCTCGTTGACGCGCCTGTCTTTGTCTCAATACATTAGCTCGAAGGCGTTCGTTGCGTTGCTCTTGACTTTCATTTGCACGTGTGTTTGCAACCTGGTCTCTTAAATTTGCATTGTCCGTCAATTGATCTTCTGCCGTTCTATTTAACCGACGGGTCTGGACTATTTGTGAATTCCGTGTACGTCGACCAATATTTCCTCCTCGTCTACGAAGACGAGGCATTGTTCTGTAATAAACACTCAACACATAAATATAAGTAACTTATATTTGAATTTTATGGATGTTATAATTTGTTGAATAAACTTACATGTTGTTTAACACTCCGTAAATTTTATATGTTCTATATGCGAAAAATCTTATATATCAAAACAATGTCAATTATTCATGAACTTATCGTTTTTTTTTTCATTTTAAAAAATAGGGGGTTGTGGGGGGCTTAAATTTTGTGGTTATATGTTCTGATATGCGAAAAATCTTAAAAAAAAAAAAAAAAACAATCTCGTCGAAAAATAAAATAAAAATTCCTGGAATCCGATCGCAGCGCTACCTACCGGGTCCAATTGTGAATCTAAGCCATCTAGGGACCTACTCAAACACACACAAAAAATTTCATCAAAATCGGTCCAGCCGTTTAGGAGGAGTTCAGTGACATACACACGTACAGAAGAATTATATATATAAAGATAAATACTTTATAATTATTTGAGCCACTGTACATGGAGAGTAGGAGAATAAATGTGGAGTCATATGACATCCGTAATATAATTATCTATTTTTTGGAGCAGGATTTCAGGAATATGAGGTAGGAGTTGTCCGCAATCTTGGTAGGTGCGGCCGGCGGCCACGTTGGTCAGTGACCTGGGACAGCCATGTTATCGTAAAACTTACTTGTTTCCCAAAAATCACTTATGAAATTAATTACATTGCCCAAAAATCACTTTAAAAAAAAAATCCAAAAAAAAATAATTTAAAAATGAGGAGAGCGGATTTGAAGCTCCTCGAAGCAAGAGCCCAAAAATCCTCAGTCGAGCAAGAGGATTAGAGTCTCTTAGCGGAATTAGCCACTTAATCCTCAAAGGAGAGGAGGATTCGAGACTCCGAATTAGGTCAAGCGGACCGGGGAGGTTCGCACTCGCACCCGGCCCTCATCCTGCACCTACCACTTCCAGACCCCGCTTTCAAACCACCTCTACCCACGCCTCATCCCCCTCGCAATCTCTTCGTCAACATACTCACCAATACACCAACCTCAACCTCTCGCCACCTCGCCCATTTGGAACCACAAATCACTCATCACCCCCTTCCCATTCGCCGCTCATCACCACAATCAACCACCTAACCGCCCTCCCCAGACCACCACACCAACACCACCACCCTCGCAAAACCTTCACCCCGTCATATAACTCACCGTACGTCACCCCTTCCCCACTCGCTGCACTCGCCAAACACCCTCCTCCCCAAAAACCTGCCTGTCGAACCCCGTAATCTCGTCACCACCCTCCCAACCAATCCCTTCGAACCTCTTCGGCACTCAAAATTCTAAAAATCGAGGAACATATAACATTTACCAAACACACTAGCACCGCCACCCCCACCCCTCCTCTCGTAGAATTAATCATTGGCCTTACATAACAGAAAATATCGCTCCACCCATATCAATCAATGGCATATGCCCATTGGCCACTAAATTACGACTTCAACACAAATTTTGCCAGTATTTGACATTATAGATTCCGCTAGTTATTTTTTTTTTGCATCTACCACCAGAGAGCTCTCATATGGTTAATTTCCAAACTTTTTTTCTCGACTCCAAACATAAAGTATTTACTGATAATATTTTAATCAAGAAAAA
Source organism: Clitarchus hookeri (assembly GCA_002778355.1). NCBI lineage: Eukaryota > Metazoa > Arthropoda > Insecta > Phasmatodea > Phasmatidae > Clitarchus > Clitarchus hookeri. Next base: position 1,237,087 of record NQII01000255.1, read on the forward strand.
CCTCAAAAAAATTAGAAAAAATACTAGAAATCGAGGAACATAGAATATTAACCTCACACTCATCCCACTACCCTCACCACCCCCTTTCCACACCAAAGCCCCACCCAATCCTAAAAAATCGAGAAAAACCGCAAAAATTAACAAAAAATCTAAAAAATCGACGAACATATATCGTTAAACTCACACTCGTCATCATCATCAGCCTCAACCGCCTCCCCCAAAATCCGGCCCACTATAGCACCGAACCCCCTCCAGATAATGAAAAATTGAGAAAAATCGCAGAAAACTAAAAGAAAATAATCAACGTTTAGGAAAATATTACATCACTGACTTTGACACCCTTGTTGGATATTGATAACCTTGGCCCAAATGACCTTAAACTCGGAAAATCAAGAAAAGATAGCGAAAAATTTTAAAAGCACGTAAAAAATTATCGAGTAAAAAATAACATACCTAATACGAAAAACCAAGTTGGATGTGTGTGACCCTAAAAACACGATTCTCGTAAAGATGGCAGAGCACAGCCACTGCCTGGTTCGACGATCAGCAGACGTCTGAACCCCCACCTCTATATTTCATTGGCTATACAGACGATCAATCTTACGACCCCTAAAGCGAATTATTGTCTTTACGTAGAACGTATACTCCCTACCCCCCTCGAGGACCCAAAAACACACCTATCGACGCTCTCCTTGCCACTCCATTTACTTACTATAGCTCAGCCACCATCAACATTTACGCACGTCACCATCTNCACTTCCCCCAAAAAAACCAGCAATAGATCGTCCCCTCGCAAACCTACCACGCCATTAACAAAACACACGATTCTCCACCCCTCTCCCTTTCTCTTAAACGAAACCTCAACTGGTTCCTGCAAACATGGCCAGAACAGTGGTAAACATCAACCCAATATACCACCCAACTATACCAACAGTCGATGACAACCAATCTCGAAAAAGTCGACTAATATGAATGACCAGACTAACTAACCAGTTGGGAAACATTCATGAAAAATATTCCCCAGTTCATTCGTTCACCTTATATAACTCCGCCGACTTTTTAATCGACCTGAGAAAGGCACAATATTTCATATCGTACCATGCCTCCCCCCCCCCTCCCGCACACACCCGCATAAATTTTTATCTAAAACCGACTTCCGCAATCTACTGAATAAAAAAGTCGATTTTCAAGTGACGCGTTTAACGTATGCGAAGTAATGAAGGACCGAAAGACGAATTGTGGTACTCAATCATGCATATAAAATTTCGCACATTTATATATATATATATATGTAAGTCAAAAAGTAAAACAAACGTTATATGAATTCAGTGTCAAGACAAATCGTATCAAGACAGAAATATTCTGTCAATTGCAATTGGCTTTGAAATGATTCTAAAAGAATAAGAGAGTAAAAAGGATAAAATAATATATACAAATATGCAGATTAAAGTTAGTAATATCTCCTAATCTAGAGTATCAGGCAAATCTATCTTTTTATGACCAGACGAAAAAAATAATTAATTAATACTATACGAATATGTTTTGCGCAACTTCGTTAATTTATTCTCAGATCGTTTCCTTTGACTGACTTTAGATGACAAAATCCATCGAACTTAGACATTTATGTTTCCCATTGCAATTGAGCTAGTCAACATTTTGTTAATAGCGGTTTCTTTGAATTGAAAATCTTTTTTGAATGTTTTTCGAAATATACAAATATATCAAAAGCAATGCATTCTTAGCCTCCTAAATGAAAGTTCCTTAACAAGCGCTCGCATATAACGGTAGAGGGCACAAATTCCATTCCGCATACTCCCTCGATCTTAGCAACACCGCTGACGTCACGAAGGAGTAACGAATAGCGCTGAAGTGCGTCAGTCCATCGTCAGACCACCCGGGAACATTGGTTCTCTCAGCAGTCTGAATTCTGACGCTGGGGCTGTCTGTCACTATGCTAGACACTCGTCACCACCGATACACAGTTGACGCTAGACGCCGACTTGCTGCGTAGTTTTATCAGAGCTGTGGACGCATGCATCGTGGTATTCCATGGTTGTTACGAAAGATTCACCAAAAGCATGAAAAACGCCCATCATTTGTAAGTGAATCAATAACGGACAGGCAGAATTATGAGGTCAACATTTACGTGGCGTGATTTTAGGGAGCTCTTAACCTTTAGACGAAAAACGTATCATCACAGTGTAAGTGGAAAAAGGGCATGTGTGGGCGAATGAAAATACTTAAGCGCAACTGGTTCACGGCAGTCATTGAGCATTCCGCGTTAAAATTTGCACTGTGAATGTTTCTGAGCATTTCATTGGGCGGTATCTACTGTCAAATAGACTCAATGGCTGCTATACCACGTAATCTTAAAGTATGTTTTGCGTACACAGCTAGGTTACGCGCCACTGTGGTAATATGGCCGCAATACGACGGAGCTGCACTTCACATTCACTCATTCGCAAGCAAATAATCACCCTGAAGATGCCATCGCAAAGGAATGTAAGTGTGCACAGGCTCATATTATAGTAGTAACAGAAAAAATCAAAATATTGTACCATACCAAGCATGTTTTTCAGGGAACCAGTTCTTGGAGGATACAGTTACTATAGTGTTAGACCACCCGTAACACAGATACAGGTGGCAATACAAACGTCAGATGCTCTCTTGAGAACGATCCTGCGACAGCTGAGGCAACTGACGCTCCGAATTCGCCATACTTGCCCCTGGCCGAATTTGCCGTCCAATCTAGTCCCAAAAACTATCGATGGACGGGAAGTCTGAGGAACTTGCAGGCCAAGGAAGCATAATGACGTTACGAAGTCAGGCCAAATATAGCCGTGCTGAGTGAGGCCTAGCATTATCCTGCTGAGAAATGGGGTTGTCAAGCAGCACCTGGAAAAGGAAGCGCACAAGGTCACTGAATTTCCCGGATGTATCGCCACGTCGTCAGAGTCTCTTCAATCGCCATTAGTGGGGTGAAGTTATCGTAGGAAATGACACTCTACGCCATGACACCTCTCGTTGGGGTGGTGCGGTGACATGTTTCTGGATGGTGTACTGCGACGCCCGTGGAATGCTTCCAGCCGTTCGCACGTTAAAAAGATTAACCCCGCTGGTGGACTACTGGGGTCGAACCGAGCCTATTTTACGGGTGTGGTGTGTACCCTCCTGTTTCCACTGTACACTGTGATCAACACCGTCTCGCAGTGTAGGCAGAACGTTTCAAGTGGAGAGAAATGCGTCGAAACATCCAACCTGACTCCCGGTGGCCTTCGATGCGACTTCTCTCAGACTCATCCAGTTGGGCAGCGTCTTGTGGAATGCACCGTCGGAGCATGTTACATGTTCACTGAACTTGGCTCTGTGACTCACACACTCCTAATACGACTTTATTCGGTATCTTGCAGCTATTCATTATGGATGGACATATATGCTCCCTAGTGGCTCACCCACTCTAGCAGACCGCATAAAACACAAATGGGACAGTCTAGCTATGACGATACTGTGTAGTAACCTTCGTTGTACTAGTATTATGCGTTAATGGTGATCATTTTTTTTGCAAATGAGTGTACCTACTTAGCACACAACCAGGCACCTTGTACTGTGTGTGCTGATCTCTGCACCGTCGATGCACGCTTCGTAATGAAGATGGAGGTCGACAATTCGAACCCCTTTGGCAATTAATGAAGTCACGCTCTTGTTGTGTTAGTGGGGATGTCCTACTGATTAAATTTGTAGTTAACCACGCCTATTATGTACGAAAGACTGTATTCTATGAAGCCCCAAAGTAGCCGAGATACGCATTTACGGACATGGGTTTCCTCTTGTCAAGGGGCCGCGTTGGCGTTGTAGTCAGACTTCCGGCCTCCCACGTTGGCAAACCGCGTTTTATTTCCGGCGGGCAGCTCCCGGATTTTCGCATGTGAGAATCTTGCCAGACGATTACGCTGGCCAGCGGGTTTTCTCGGGAATCTATCATTTCCCCCGTCATTGCATTCTCGCTTACTCCATACTCACGTCAATTCAGCCTCATTGGTTCTCAAGACATCGATGTTAAGTGCCACCCAAATCTCGCCACTCCACTCCTTTCGTAGATCTTCAATTGGTTGACCTGTGCGCCTACCACATACTGCTTGGTGTTTGTGTTCTTGTGAAACATCATGCTGATATTCATAACAGGTTTCCAAATTCTCTATTGCAAATGTATCAAAAATTTTCTTATTTATCGAGTGATCGCGTTTAGTGATTTGAGGTTATATATGATTGTCTGAATTGTTAACACTTAGAGGTACATAGGTGTATGAAACTAAAATTTATTTTGGGTATTGAAACCTCAGGTACTCAACTGTGTAATATTGCTTCCACACTTTTGTACCGTGCTCCACTCTTTTCTCTATTTTGTCAGTACTCTCTTGGCTGAACCTTCCGTATTTCGACTTCGATTCTATTATCTTCCAAAGGATTAGAGAACCTTCTTTACATTATAAACGTAAGAATACTTTTCAATTTGAAGAGGAGACTAATACCTGAATTACGGTTAAGCAATCGCCTAAGGGAAGAAAATAATTAAATATGGCAGACCTAGTTGTCAACAGTTCGAATCTAAATGCAACATGAATATTAATTTTTGTTAAATAATTCCGTTTGCTAATAATATCTGCGTACTGCGGGCCATCTGTTGGACAACGCTACAAACAATGACGAGTGCTAAATAGTATAATGATAATGTCACGGTCTCCATTGTTGTCACACTGAGCTACCGCAACAAAGCTGTACTTTATATAACTCTTAAAGAAATTATAAATCCTAGAGGTCGGCGTGGTCATGCGGTAATGGGCCGGCTACAACCACCTTAGATCGGAGATAGGGACAAAAAAGAAGAACTATAGCTAGGCGCGATGGCACGAATAGGTCGATGTAAATAGGGGGATAGCCGAAGACAACGTTGACCTTTTATAACTTTTCTATTAATTAAATAACTTGTCCCATTATTCTATAATTGCAGTTTGAATCCATGTAAAACAGGCGCGAGTTCGATCCCAGATTTGTCTGAAAATATTTTTTTTCGGCGTTGTTATTTTTTGTTTGTTTACTTGATATAATTGGTAATGCAGGATTATACGAGTTTTCATAACGTGCTCAAAGTAACGTATGAATATATTGTAATCTCGCATTTAAGACGATTTTGAAAATAATTTATATAGTTTTGGTATTTATGGCACGGAGGTTGTGAGAAAGGGAAGAATGTTTTCAAGGAGCGACATAATTTTTTTTTTGGGAAATTAATACGAAAACAGAAAATTTTTGAGAATTGTAAACATTTTCATGGCAAGTATTAATGGCAATGATTACAAAAACTCCATACCTGTATACATTAATGCAGAAAATTTTTAGTAATTACCTTTCTTCATAAAAGATTATTGTCTTAGTCAGTTAAATTTATATCCTCCTTAAAATCCTTTTCTTGAATTACAATACTTCATCATGTATGACTTAATGAAAATGTTTCAGGAATTTTATTTTTGAAACATAAATGAAACAAACTGTTATTTTAAAAATTACAGAATTCTCGTTAAAGAGTACGGGTAAGTGTATACAGTACAATATATAAGAAAAGTTTGTTCAGCTGTCTCATATTTTAAAACGGATTGCATTTTGAAATACAACTAAGATGCCCCATTTCGTAAATATATTTGAAGAAAATCTTTTTATTGAATTATCAGAAAGAATACGGCAAACTTCACAAGCATGTTCTAAGAGATTGCGTTATTTGCAAATATGACTCGTGTTCATACGGGAAAAAAAAATTTATATTGTTTGCTACCGAAAATTGTTAGAGGGGTATGTACTTTCATAGGAAATAATTTAATAAAAACAATAATTTTCAATTTATTTAAATATATTTGTAATACTTTTGTATAGGTTTTTGTAAACGTTAATAAATCTAGTATCATTATACAGGGAGCGGCAGAAATAACTCCCGAATTTGAACGGCTAATAAAAAATACACAAACGATTCTAGTCAAAATTTTATTAAACCATCTAAAAGAATTATTTTTGCCATTTAGTTTCATTTAATTTTTTTTTTCATTTTCACTTAATCTTTAAACATAATATTTTTTTAATTTTCACTTTATCTTTAAAAATAATATTTTTTTAATTGACACTTAATTATTAAACATAATCTTTTTTTTAATTTTTACTTTTTAAAAATAATCTCACTCAAATGCCAACCGTGACATGTCTGAAGCCCCATTCTGAAATTACGCATTACTCTCCTCGTCATCTCTTGTGGAATTTCCGCGACTTCGTGTCGGATAGCAACTTTGAGTTCATCGATTGTCGTCGGTTTGTTTTTGTAGACTCTACTCTTCAGGTAACCCCAGAGAAAGAAGTCACAGGCGGTAAGATCGGGTGAACGAGCTGGCCACGGGATGTCGCCTCGCAGTGAGATTAAACGCCCTGGACACATTTGTCTTAGGACTGNTTTTTGTAGACTCTACTCTTCAGGTAACCCCAGAGAAAGAAGTCACAGGCGGTAAGATCGGGTGAACGAGCTGGCCACGGGATGTCGCCTCACAGTGAAATTAAACGCCCTGGACAAATTGGTCTTAGGACTGCCGTAGATTCTATTGCTGTGTGAGCGGTGGCACCATCCTGTTGAAACCATACAGCAGGATTTACACGTTCATTCAGTTTCGGCTCCAGGAAGTTGTGTAGCATCTCTACGTAACGATGAGACGTTACTGTAACTGTTCGTCCTTACTCCTCAACAAAATACGGGCCTATTATTCCAAAGTCTGCTACAGCACACCAAACAGTGACACGTTGGCTATGGAGAGGTCGCTCACGAAGTTGCCGATGATTATTTTCTGTCCAATATCGAAAATTCTGTTTGTTGACGAATCCTGATAAATGAAAATGTGGTTCGTCACTTGAGAGCACAACTGCGTCTGTTGGAAAGTTTTCCAGGATAGCCTGTCAAGATGCATTACGGTTGGCCCAATCACGTTCACTAAGTTCCTGCACAACCATGATTTTGTACGGATGAAAGTGGAGGTCTTGGTGTAAAATTCTTCTCACACTACGATCAGATATTCCCAAGCTGGCAGCGTGCCTACGGGCTGGACGTCTTGGAGATTTGGTAACTGCTTGTTGGAGTAATTGAACGTTCTGTGGAGTTCGAGCGCTGCGAGGTCTACCTGGCGGTGCATTTTTTAAAGCCGAACCTGTGACTCTAAAATTTTTAACCCACAATAGAACGGTTTTCCTGTCAGGGACTGCACCGTGCCGACCTATTCCGAAGCACGTACGAAATAATCTCTGCGTTGTGATTACAGAATCGCCATTTTTAAAATAGGTTTCAAGGACGAACGCACGATGTTCACCACTCCATGCCATTGTGGCGACTGAAATGGCAGCAGTGGTGCTGCACTATGACACAACCCCGGGCCGCCTACCACCACTAGCGCCGAGCCCATGGCGGTGGCAAATTCGGGAGTTATTTCTGCCGCTCCCTGTATTACACGTTCAATTTTTGTATTCATTAAGTTCCTATAATTTCATATCTATGAATCAATATTTGTAAACCGTAATAAATCGAACAGTATTTTTTTGTAATTTTGAAGTTCCTCGTTCTAAGAAATTGAATGAAAAAACGCAACACATAAACTTTATTTATCCTCCAGGAACCTATGTTTTCGAAAATATTGATGTAATTATAAAAACTTTTACCAGACATTTTGGTACTCAATAAAAACCGTTTTTAATATAAAATGGTGTAAAACTCCATAAAATATGGTCACTTGTTTTATATAGTTTCAATATCTCACTCCACTTGAAGTTGGTATTATGGAAATAGTATTAGAGGGAACGCGAACATTTCGCATATTTGTCTGAGAGCGTACTATACTTACAAATCACGTGTGATACACATTTCAGAAAGTTTATTTTACAAATGAATGAGGATTTATAAGACGTACCCTGGATAATTCTGATTCAATAAAAGCCTGCAAGGAAACAAGTAGCGTATCCAGCGGTATCTGCTTCGACATAAACAGGCCGCTCAGTGGTNAACATTTCGCATATTTGTCTGAGAGCGTACTATACTTACAAATCACGTGTGATACACATTTCAGAAAGTTTATTTTTCAAATGAATGAGGATTTATAAGGCGTACCCTGGATAATTCTGATTCAATAACAGCCTTCAAGCAAACAAGTAGTGTATCCAGCGGCTGCTCCGACATAAACTGGCAGCTCAGTGCTGCAACTTCCAATGAACAATCATGCGAGGCTAGAGTTTTCAGATTACTGTGGACTCTAGCCTACAGGTCAATGTAAGAGCGAAATGACCGGACCTCTAATTATTAGCGTGTGGAAAGTTGTAATACTTACCCAACATTCGCGAATTTCGACCCTAAAAAAGAAAGTGACTAATTTATAGCATATTTTTTCTTACATATTGACTTACGCCAGTGATTGTATGTGAAGCACCCCGGCTAATTCAAAACCTGAAACCATGTTTTAATCATTATGTCGTGAACTATAATTGTTACTTCTTTAGTCACAGTGTATTTTTATGAATTTTAATTTTTTTTTCGCTAGGGTCAAGAGAAGGCCTATGTTTCTACACTTAGACAAGAAAAGGGTTTTGAAAATTAAACTGAAGTTAATTGTGATGACTGAACCGAGTTTTAAATAAATTATTATGAGATATAATAATTAAAAGCTATTAAAGGGGGAGGACTTAATCAATTACAATATTTGACCAACCTGAATGATACTGACGCCGTAGGCTGAGGCCGTGTTCCAATTGGCACTTTTTGTCAACAAAATTGTCACATGACCCGTTTTGTCTACAATATTTATAACGCATTTTATAAATTGCATTTTGTATTTTGTAAGTTGAAAATCTGAGATATATAAAAATACAATTTAACAAACTGCCACAGTATTTGTTTTGCATGTTTAAAACGTTTAAATACTCGTATAGGCGAGATTATTGGAATAAAAAAACCTGGCATCGTACTCGAAATAATTATTTAACAAAGCAAGTTGCTGAAATAATTTTTAAATAGGTATTCAATCACTGAACAATATTTTTGAAGCAACAATTTCACATCATAATTGTGTTATATACATCGCAGGAACACATCTAGAACTGCAAAGGTTCGTATACTGGAAGACGGAATGTGAGATCACCAATACCAGATGCCGCAACGGCGGGTATTGATTCGTCAGGCGATAATGATGAGACAGTTAATGCGAAAGACGGGATGAGTGCTGTAGAATAGGTTTTTATAGAATGTGCACTTGCATGACTTTCACGTGAAGTCGACGAACTTCAAAATAAACTGTTGTTGGCTCTAAATACTGATGATGACCATGCGACTCCTACAAAGAAAAGTAAACTTGATATTGAGGATGAAACAGTAGGTGAAGACGATTATGAAGACCGCATTGATAATAATGACAATGAAGACAGTGTTGATGAAGAATCTTATGAGGAGCATGATGATTCTCTCGACGTTCCCACACATTTCACCAGCTAGTTTTCTTCGAGAAGTGGTGTGAAAAAGCCTGAAGGCGTCAAAAACTTTCGTTGATTTGCTGCAACGAGCGAAATGGAGAAGGCAGAAGATTCTGAGGAAACTGACTACATGTCTATTGAAGACCCGAATGAACTTGTTGATAGACTCAGACATTTGATTGCTTTGCAACAAGATGAAGATTTTTCGCACATTAACGAGAATTCTTGTATCACTAGTGAACTCATGGATCGGAGCTATATCAGACGAGACTGTTGGCTACTAACCATGATCTACAAACATCTGATAAATATAAAAAACACAGAATGTATGAAATAATTAGAAAGATAGGATGCATATAATTAGTAAATAAATTAAATTTATTTATACATTATAATGTCAGTTTAATTTTTTTATCCAGACCATTCTGCTTCTCTGAAAGACTTATTAATTTATAGATGTGTGCAATAGATTGTGAGAGTCGGTTTTAGATAAAATTTATGCGAGTATGTGCAGGAGGAGGGGCCATGGTAGGATCTGAAGTATTGTGCATTACTCGGGTCGATTAAACAATCGACTAAGTTTTATAATGCGAACGAATGAACTGGGGATAATTTTTCAGGAATGTTTCCCAACTGGTTAGTTGGTCTGGTCATTCCTATTAGTCGACTTTTTCCAGATTGGTTGTCGTCGACTGTTGGTATAGGTGGGTGGTATGGTGGGTTAATGTTGATCACAGTTCTAGCCAATTTTTGCAGGATACAGTTGTGGTTTCGTTAAGAGAAAGATAGAAGTGTGGAGAATTGTGTAGTTGGTTGACAGCGAGGGTGGTTGATGAGTGGACGAGCTATTGCGAGGTGTTGTTGTTGGATTAAAGGGAGGTGAATAGTTGGAATGGATGGTGACGTAATTAAATATTGATGGTGGCTGAGTTATGATAAGTAAATGGCGAGGGAAGTAGAGCGTCGAGAGGTGTGATTTCCAAGAATCGGGGAAAAAAGGGGGAGGGGGGTGTTAATGTCCTACATAAGTTCAATAATTCGCTTTGGGGGTTGTAAGATTGATCGGCTATATAGCCAATGAAATATAGAGGTGGGGGTTCAGACGTCTGCTGATCGTCGTACCAGGAAGAGGCTGTGCTCTGCCATCTTTACTAGAATCAAACTTTTAGGTTCTCACATATCCAACTTGGTTTTTCGTATTAGGGTATGATTTTTTACACCATGTATTTTACGTTTTTTATTATTTTCGCGATTTTTATTGATTTTCCGAGTTAAAGGTTTTTTGTGTTAAAATCAATGTTACCAACATTCAACATTGGTGTCAGAGTCAGTGATATAATATTTTCCTAAACTTTAACTTTTTGTGCCTTTTTTTTCTTCTATTTTTTTATGATTTGGAGGGGTGTTGAGTGTGGAGAAGTGGTGAGGTGATGGTAATGGGATGGTTGGGAGTTTAAGGTTATATGTTCCTTGATTTGTTAGATTTTTTTTTAGATTTTTGCGATTGTTCTTGATTTATATATGATTAGGTGGTTTGTGTATTGGGATAGGGTCCGTTGAAGTGGCCGGTGAGGGGGTGAGGTGAAGGTTGAGGGATGATTGTGAGGTAAATGTTGTATGTTACACGATTTTTAGAATTTTCGGGGCTGGAGGATTAAGAGGATTAAGGGTGGGGTACGATTTGATGAGAGGGGTGACGTAAATGATGGTTTGATGAGGGGGAGGTAGGTGAGTGAGAAGGGTTGGTGAGGTGGTTAAGGGGTTAGTTGGTGAGGTATCACTCGGGCCCGCGGATGTTGGTTTCTTAGGAGTACGGAGTTAGCGGGGTGTGAACTTGGTTGATGCAGGATGATGTCCGGGTGGGGGCCAGATTTTTCGACTCTTGCTTCGAGGAGCTTCAAAACTGCCGTCCAAATTTTCCCATTTTTTTTGGACATCGTTTAGTGATAAAACTAATTTTTGGGAAAAATAATTAGAATCAGAAGGGGGGTTTTTTTGTGTAAAACAAGTAATTTTGTCAATAACATGGTCGTCCCTGGCTGCTGATCAACATGGCCGCTGGCCGCCACAATCAAGATGGCGGACCACTCCTACATCCTACTCCTGAAATCCTGCGCCCAAACACAGCTAATTATAATACTGACATCTTCACAGATAATACAGTCGATGTGCATTAATAAGTAACTTCGTTGACATCGTTAAGTCGTCCCAAAACACAACTGCTGCATTGTATAGCTTGGAGTACGAGACACTAAATTATAACATGAAAACGCTCGAAAAGTGAGAGAGAGAAATAGAGACACACACGCGCACAGACTGCCATGAAGTATACATGAACATAGTATCTGGAGTTAGAAATCAGAGGGTAACCAGTTACATAGTGGAAAAGTGCTAAAATTTTATACTGCTCAAATAAAATTTTAGAGTATTTCCCGCTGCTCAAAAAACTTTCGCCAACAATTACGTAATATTTATGTTTCTAGTAGGAGTGTATCGTACCCACGTTGTTTGAATCATGTAAACATAGGCGTCTTCCCCTCTATCGACATGCCTATTACACGTTCACAAACACGCACCTCATTCCTTAAAAACCACTGTAATTGAGGAATGGGACAATTTGCCCCAGGAAATGTATAATGGCCTCGTTGTTGGCATGTCTCGTAGGACGCAACGTGGCTCAGGAATCTTGGAGGTCCTACACGCTATTGAAGTTTGCCAGTGCATCTGAGAAGACCTCTTTGTTGTTATTGAAACTGATGAGATTCCCTTATTTTAAGGTGTTTTTAAGTTTATGCCTTTTGTCTGTGCCATACTGGGATGATGTAAACGAGTAAGGTGTTTTTTCCCCCACTTTATGTAATATTAGGAGTACAACATAAATGTAAACTATTTTTATTCAAAATAACTTCCTCGATTCTGATGTATGCTAAACTTTCGGTGAGTAGTATACTAGTTACATAAGTCGCCACTAAGATAAAGTATGTTCTCGTTCAGACCACTGGTGTTTACCAGTCTAAAAATAAAATTCCAGCAAATTGATGCGAGCACTACGCCAGGTTAAAAAACACTGCTTGTACATCAGACTACTCGCAGACGTTTGTGTGTTCTATCCTAGAGCGCAGAAGCATTAATGAAGTCACATGAATTTGTATCAGATGACACATTGCCTTTATATGGATAACTTACATATAGAACATATACAATATTCCTGCTGATAAAGTGTGTATGTACTTGTAGAGGTGAACCTATCTCATATGGATGAATTATAGAACAGATGTAAGCTGCAATTCTGCATACTTCATGAATATTCGTAGTACAATCTTCATAATCAACAGTGAATATAAAAAAATCCGTTGAGTATTTCTAGTCTAAAAAATTCATATCAGAAAACTATTGAGGAAATTGTGCTTGCATACGTATGTGTTAATTTTCCATTAACACATTGCAAGTAGAATTCATTCAAAGATAATTGAATGAAGCGCAAATTTTAAAAGATGAACATGTTATTACTTGTCACTAGCACGCCACCACACACGTATCCGTACCTACTGAAACAGCACAGTATGTATAAACACGTGAGCGGTTATGTTGGGCTGGTCGCAATAGTGGAGCAGCGACAGTTAATGGGCAGGTAACTGAAGTCAAAAATGTAATTTAAAGAATTTTGAGTAAACTGGAATAAAATGGAAAGAAACTCCTATCCTAAAACTAATGGCACACAAAAAATTATAATATAAATTTTTATGTTGTTCCTAAAGTAAATAAAATATCCATTTGTTCTCACGAAACTACGATACCTTCTTATGAGCAGGTGTAATAAGCTCACAAACAAGAGTCAGATAATTAACCCTCTAAGCCCGATTCAGTGGTACCATTCTCTGAAATAATATTCACTGAAAGTCAGTTGATAAGTTACCGCCGACTGGCTAATCAAGCAAATTAACTGGGAGCAAGTGACTTATAGCAGTGTAATTCTCGATATTCAGTGGGAATGAGAAATAAATAAGTGAAATTCAGTCATCATTTTAATAAGTTATATGGCACTGATTATCAGTAGCTCAATTTTCACTGTTGTCCCTTATTTGGCTCAACTCTCACTGTTTAAAGTTTATCGCAACTCACGTCGGCCTACTGGGACAAGTGTTTGCTGAGTGGGGAGTCGTTAGTATTTACTTCTTTTATTCTTGTCCTAGAATTAATCTTCGGCATAGGCGCAGTTGACTGAAAGGGAAGGGGTGTTAAATGTTACAATTGTACAAAGCCTCATGGTAAAAGAAGCTCCTTTATGAACGAAGTAGGGTTAAAAATAATACCGTTTCTAAGGTAAATAATTAAAAAAGAAAAGTGGAATTGCGAACAGTATGTTATNCTTTTTAAAAATTTTGCGATTGTTTTGATTTATTTATGATTGGGTGCTTTGTTGTCGGGAGAGGCTGCGTCGAAGGGACCGGTGAGGGGGTTAAGTGAAGGTTGAGGGATGATTGGGAGGTTAATGTTATATGTTCCTCGATTTTTAGAATTTTCGGGGCCGGAGGTTTAAGTGGATGAGGGTGGGGTACGAGTTCATGAGAAGGTCGACGTAAATGACGGTTAGATGAGGCGAGTGAGAAGGGTTGGTGAGGTGGTTAAAAGGGTTTATTGCTGAGGTATCACTCGGGGCCGCGGAGGTTTGTTTCTTAGTGGTACGGAGTTAGCGGGGTGTGAACTTGGTTGATGCAGGATGATGTCTGAGGAGGGGGCCATATTTTACGGCTCTTGCTTCGAGGAGCTTCAAATCCGCTTTCCACATTTTTACATTTTTTTGGAAAATGTTTTGTGATAAAAGTGATTTTTGCGCAAAATAATTAATATCAGAAGGGCTTTTTTTTTTGTAAAACAAGCGATTTTGCAATATCATGGCCATCCATCCCTGGCCGCTGATCAACATGGCCAACCACCGAACATATCAAGTTGGCAGACAACTCCTACATCCTACTCCTGAAATTCTGCGGCCATACACAGCTAATTATAATACTGACATCTTCACAGATAATAGAGTCGATCTGCATTAATAAGTAACTTCGTTGACATCATTAAGTCGTCCCAAAACACAACTGCTGCATTGTATAGCTTGGAGTACGAGACACTAAATTATAACATGAAAACGCTCGAAAAGTGAGAGAGAGAAATAGAGAAACACACGCGCACAGACTGCCATGAAGTATACATGAACATAGTATCTGGAGTTAGAAATCAGAGGGTAAAAAGTTACATAGTGGAAAAGTGCTACAACTGTATACTGCTCAAATAAAATTTTAGAGTATTTCCCGCTGCTCAAAAAACTTTCGCCAACAATTACGTAATATTTATGTTTCTAGTAGGAGTGTATCGTACCCACGTTGTTTGAATCATGTAAACATAGGCGTCTTCCCCTCTATCGACATGCCTATTACACGTTCACAAACACGCACCTCATTCCTTAAAAACCACTGTAATTGAGGAATGGGACAATTTGCCTCAGGAAATGTATAATGGCCTCGTTGTTGGCATGCCTCGTAGGACGCAACGTGGCTCAGGAATCGTGGAGGTCCTACACGCTATTGAAGTTTGCCAGTGCATCTGAGAAGACCTCTTTGTTGTTATTGAAACTGATGAGATTCCCTTATTTTAAGGTGTTTTTAAGTTTATGCCTTTTGTCTGTGCCATACTGGGATGATGTAAACGAGTATTGTTTTTTTTTCCCCACTGTTTGTACTGTCAGAAATACAACATTAAATGTAAACTACTTTTATTCAAAATAACTTCCTGGATTCTGATATATGCTAAACTTTCTGTGAGCAGTATACTAGTTACATAAGTCGCCACTAAGATAAAGTAGGTTCTCGTTCAGACAAACACCAGTCTAAAAATAAAATTCCAGCATATTGCTGCGGGCAGTATGCCTTGTCAAAAACACTGCAGGTGCATCAGACGACTGACAGACGTTTGTGTGTCCTACCCTAGAGCGCAGAAGCAATAAGGAAGTCACATGAATTTGAATCAGATGATACATCGCCTTTATATGGATAACTTACATATAGAACATATACAATATTCCTTCTGATAAAGTGTGTTTGTACTTGTAGAGGTAAACCTATCTCATATGGATGAATTATAGAACAGATGTACGCTGCAATTCTGCATACTTAATGAATATTCGTAGTACAATCTTCATAATCAACAGTGAATATAAAAAATCCGTTGAGTATTTCTAGTCTATAAAATTCATATCAGAAAACTATTGAGGAAATTGTGCTTGCATACGTATGTGTTAATTTTCCATTAACACATTGCAAGTAGAATTCATTCAAAGATAATTGAATGAAGCGCAAATTTTAAAAGATGAACATGTTATTACTTGTCACTAGCACGCCNAAGCACGTCACCACACATGTATACGTATCTTCTGAAACAGCACAGTATGTATAAACACGTGAGCGGTTATGTTGGGCTGGTCGCAATAGTGGAGCAGCGACAGTTAATGGGCTGGCAATTAAAGTCAAAATAGTAATCTAAAAAAAAATTGAATAAACTGGAATAAAATGGAAAGGAACACATATCATAACACTAATAGCTCACAAAAAATTATAATATAAATTTTTATGTTGTTCCTAGAGTAAATAAAATATCCATTTGTTCTCACGAAACTACGCTACGTTCTTATGAGCAGGTGTAATAAGCTCGCAAACAAGAGTCAGGTAATTAACCCTCTAAGCCCGATCCAGTGGTACCATTCTCTGAAATAATATTCACTGAAAGTCAGTTGATAAGTTACCGCCGACTGGCTAATCAAGCAAATTAACTGGGAGCAAGTGACTTATAGCAGTGTAATTCTCGATATTCAGTGGGAATGAGAAATAAATAAGTGAAATTCAGTCATCATTTTAATAAGTTTTAATAAGCACTGATTATCAGTAGCTCAATTTTCACTGTTGTCCCTTATTTGGCTCAACTCTCACTGTTTAAAGTTTATCGCAACTCACGTCGGCCTACTGGGACAAGTGTTTGCTGAGTGGGGAGTCGTTAGTATTTACTTCTTTTATTCTTGTCCTAGAATTAATCTTCGGCATTGGCGCAGTCGACTGAAATGGAAGGGGTGTTAAATGTTACAATTGTACAAAGCCTCGTGGTAAAAGAAGCTCCTTTATGAACTAAGTAGGGTTAAAAATAATACCGTTTCTAAGGTGAATAATTAAAAAAGAAAAGTGGAATTGCGAACAGTATGTTATNAAGTAGGGTTAAAAATAATACCGTTTCTAAGGTAAATAATTAAAAAAGAAAAGTGGAATTGCGAACAGTATGTTATTATTTTTGTAACGTATTGAGCATAGGCGTGTAATCTTTGTTAATGAATAGAAAGCAAATTTAATCTTAAAACATTTTCAAATGAGAAAATTGTATNGCATAGGCGTGTAATCTTTGTTAATGAATAGAAAGCAAATTTAATCTTAAAACATTTTCAAATGAGAAAATTGTATTATATAATCGAGTTCACTTAGCACAAATAAGCAACATTTAATGTAATGTTAGAAGAAAAATAACTGTTTCACACTGCCTTTGTATGGGTCAGTGTGGGTGCATAATAATCTAAGTGGAGGACATGAAAGAAAGGGATCCAGACAGGACTCGGGATGTGTGTTGCAGGCGTAGCTTGGTATATTTAACAAGGAATCCGCGAGTGCGGAGAATGACTAACAGTGTGCAGCGTTCCGCCGCTGTTTCAAACTCATCTCTATTCTATTCTTCCACTCTTCAATTTGACCGCATGGAAAGGTCTCGCTCTCAGGAACAGTAGCAGGCTCAACTACCGCGTAGCCGCGGTGGTGTAGTGGTTAGACTACTCACCTCTCACCTAGGCAAACCGGGTTCGATTACCGGCGGGGCCTCTCCCGGATCTTCGCATGCAAGGATCGTGCCGGACGATGACGAAGCGGCTCATCGGCGGGTATTCTCGAGGATTTTTCCTTTACTCCCGCTTCTTGATTCCGGTGCCGTCACATACCAATCTCAATTCACCCTTATAGGCTCTCTAGACTTCGATGATAAAACCCTCCCAAATCTTTTCTCTCACTCACTTGGCCACCGGTAACCTTCCGTTAAACTTGTTGTCCAGCAAGTAAGCGGAACTGAGTGCATATTTACATTTATGCTTAAGCAAACGGCATTTTTGTATTCGNACTTGTTGTCCAGCAAGTAAGCGGAACTGAGTGCATATTTACATTTATGCTTAAGCAAACGGCATTTTTGTATTCGTTCTGCTTATATTCTAGACGTTCGAAGAAATAATCAGCTGTCTTTTCACCAAGCACTCATGGAAAAGTAAATATGTTAATATTTCAGAATGCATNGTTCTGCTTATATTCTAGACGTTCGAAGAAATAATCAGCTGTCTTTTCACCAAGCACTCATGGAAAAGTAAATATGTTAATATTTCAGAATGCATGTTCTTTGAGAATTTTTCAGGCCAAAATGGTTTTCCGTTAATCATGAAATATTTATTACATCATACACAAAAAACCATCACAATACACGATTACATTTAAGGTAAATATTCTAATGTTTCAGAAGTACATTCGTTTTAAACTCCTAGTCTTTCCAGCGGGACATTTTTGTAACTTATTAGTAGAGTCGTTTATACAAAATATGGTAGTTGTCAACAAATGGGAGAATTTACATGGACTCTTTTTATTTCACATCGCATATTCATGACGGAATGTCGAATACGACGGAACAACTTGACAACACTAGGCTATGTGCTTCTATGACATACCGTCCTCAACACTGGTTAATAGGAATCGTCACGAATCGGATATTCTCACCACAAGCCTGTGACTACACTATGGTTCAAGTACACATTTTTAATGGTTGAAATACCATTAAAAATGTTGTTGAACGTACATCTAAAAATATTTTAGGTACCTATGTATTAGAAATAGAGATAAACAAAAGTTTATCTTACAACTTAACCGGAACTCGAACCCAGAATCCCTACCATCTTAAAGCCGGCACTAAGAAACTGTGCCAAAAAGACATACTGTACAAATAATCACGTAACACTTAAATCGGCGTTACATTTCTTCGAAACCAGAGTTCACACTGCCATTGAATAAATACCTATAGAAGGAAAACATTTTGTGTTGAACAGAGCTGTGCACGTATAGTGAGATGTATATGCGCGTGTATATTAACTTGACATGAACGCAGAACACAATACTGAAATACTAGACTAGACTATAACAATACGAATTAATATATATATAAGCTCACTCACCAAAAATGTATGATAACGGTTCTCAACATCATTGGACAAGTTTTTTACGTGATCATTGTTTTTACCAGCTAACAAAAGAAAACAAGCGACGTTAGAAAAATTCATATATATTCTAACATGGTTCTGGAATCCGTGTTGCGCCGTGTCAAATTTTANAAACAAGCGACGTTAGAAAAATTCATATATATTCTAACATGGTTCTGGAATCCGTGTTGCGCCGTGTCAAATTTTTTTCAATTTGGTTATTTATCAGTAGACTTTTTTTTTAAATTAAAATCTGTGTTCCCGTTAATGCCGGCGGAAGTGTATTATTACTGGAAATATGTGGGTGTAGAGGAAGGTGTAAAATTAATATCGTGACCCCGTATACAAACAGAAAAATATCGCATGTGTCTTAACGTAAACAAAAATGAATCACGTCTTTACAATTTTTAATGGCTATACAGAGGTATTCTTTATCGCAAATTGTGGGCCATCCTACGCGGATATTCGATCCTGTATTTAGGTATAAGAAGTGATTAAAACACGAATTAAAAGTGATGCGTGTATCGTATGCAAAGTGATGAATGTCCGAAAGACCAATTGTGGTTCTCAATTATGCATACTGAATATCGCACATTTAAATCTACGTTAGTCAAAATGTATAAGATACGTTATATGAAATCAGTGCCGAGTTAAATCGAATCATGAAATAAAAAAATTGTCTGTCAAATGCAATAGACTCCTAAATAGGCCTAAAGGGTTAGGAGGGTTAAAAGAACAATAAATCTAAACATATATTTAGATTAAAGTTAGTAATATCTCCTAATCTAGAACATCACGCAAAACTATATTTTGATGATCCGACAAAAAAAATAGTAAATTTATACTATACTAATATGTTTTGCGCAACCTCGTTAATTTATTCTCAGATCGTTTTCTTCGACTACCTTTCGATGTAAAAATCCATCGAACATAGACATTTATGTTTCCCATCACTATAGAGCTAGTCAAAATTTTCGTTCATAACGGTTTCTTTGAATTGAAAACATTTTTTATCGTCTTTCGAAATAAACAAATATATCAAAAGCAATACATTTTTGCTGCCTAAATGATTGCTTGACAGCAGCCTTCATATAACGATAGAAGGTACAACATCCATTCCGCATCCTTCCTCGCTCAAGACCACACACAGCCTGGCCGGTTGTCCTCTGCTGGAGCTGGAATATCCGGGGACAACAGGAGCTGCAGCCGGTATCTCAGGCCTCTGTCCTCACTAAGTACGACACCGGGAGAGTTTCTAAATATTATAGTACGTGACAACAATGTCTGCAAATGTACCGCCATCTTGTGGATACCTGTCTAAACAATGACGAGTGCCATCTAGCAGCAGAATGCTGAAACGACCATTGTTATCACACTGAGCGACATCGACAATTTTTAAACAGCTGCAGTATTGATTATTGTAATATGTGAATCGATATTTATCCTTCTAATCTTTGTAACATGTTTCCACTGTTCTACTCTTTGATACAATTAAGGATCTCTATTTCGAAAAACTGCAGATGAAATTTCGTTTCATGCACTGGCATTTGTTTTAACATGAATGCAAATGTATTATTTTCTCCGTTGTAACATAATTATGGTTAACCCATTTTTGCGAGCACCCATCTATTAAAGCGCGTAATACATTATACGAAGTTCTTGTATGCACGTATCTGATATGTGCGGAGTTATACTCTATTGACGAATAATGCTGTATTTTTCTTCTTCATTTCTCTGCGTTGTTGTGTAATGTGTCGTAAAATTATGCTTGTCCTCCATACTCACCTAGAACACTTCATTTTGAGGAGGAAGTGTTGGTGATATTCGAAGAGGAACCGACCACCGGCGCCCGCCAAATGTAGCGTGACTTAGTCACGTGTCATGCAGACATGTGGCATGTGGTCCACGAACAGTAGTTCCAGTCCTACTATCCTCAAACAATCCAGGCATTACGTGTGGAGACTACCCACAACGAGTATAGTTAGTGCAATAGTATCTCCAGTGCTGCATAACGCTGCGTACGTTACCAACGAAATTGTGATAGGATAAAATTTATCTTAAATACCAGAACTAGAATATATATTTTGCAAAACTTTTGTATTGATGCTTCTTATATTTGTTTTTCAGTTCAGAAGAAACTTTATTATACAATTTTAGAACACCTTGTCCCATATAGTAAATCTATTAAATAATTTGCCAACTTACTAAAATTTTCTTTGTCTAGAAAGCAATACTACAATGGAAACTAAATATTTATGAATATACCAGATCGAAAAGTACGAAAAATACACCCAAGTTCATATATCTTACAAACTGCCGCATTTCAAGAAACAAACATATCTTTACGATCTTACCACCAACTCCTATTACAGAAATTTTTGGCCAATACGAAAAAAAACAGTCAAACCAAATATGACTTCTTTTAATAATTTCAAAAATATTTTTTATTTAATAGTGCCCAAAACTAGGCACATGCTTCAAATATGTTATTTTGGTTATTGCAATTTAATTTTTTCATCAACAAAAGTATATTTAAAACATTAAAAAATATTTCGGCGCCATAATTAATTCATAAGATTAATTTTATACTTGATAACTTCAACGCTACAAAATAATATTTTAAAAACTTGCAAATTTATAATACACTTATGGTGTGGACTCCAAAAGAGTTTGAGAACCAAGCGCATCGATAACATTCTCTCTTCAACTGGACTTCTTTGCAACACCGCTGACGTCACCAAGGAGTAACCAATGGCGTTGTAGCACGTCAGTCCCTCGTCTGACCGCCCCGGAACACGGGTGCTCTCAGCAGTCTGGATTCTGACGCTGTGACTGTCACTTTGCTGGGCACTCGTCACCACGCCGAGAGACAGTTGACGCTAGACGCCGACTTGCTGCGTAGTTTTATCGGAGCTGTGGACGCATACAACGTAGTCTTCCATGGTTGTTACGAACGATTCACCAAAACCATGAAAAACGCCCATCATTTGTAAGTGAATCAATAATGGGCAGGCGGAATTATGAGGTGGAAATTTACGTGGCGTGATTTTAGGGAGCTCTTGACCTTTAGACGAAAAACGTATCGTCACAGTGTAAGTGAAAAAGGGGCATATGTGGGCGATGATAAATACCTATGCGTAACTGTTTCACGGCAGTCAGTGTGCATTCCTCATTAACATTTGCGTTGTGAATGTTTGTGGCCATTTCATAGGGCGGTATCTGTTGCCAAATATACTAAACTTCTGCTATACCACGTATTCATAAAGTATATTTTACCTAATCTACTAGGTGGTAATGTGGCCGCAATAAGACGGAGCTGCACTTCAGTTGCACTCATTTGTAAAAAAAAATAATAATAATAATCACCCTGAAGATGCCATTGCGATAGCACATAAGTGGGTACAGACACAGGACATAGTAGTTTGTATATAGAAAATAAATATATTGTACCATACCAAGCAAGAATTGCAGGGCACCAGGACTTGCGGTATACAGTTAGTATGATGTTGGAACCACACGTAACACAGAGACAGGTGGCAATACAAACGTCAGATGCTCTCCTGAGAACAGTCCTGNGGATGCTTCCCTGAGAACGATCCTGCACCAGCTGGGGCACCCGATGCTCTGAATCTGCCATACTTGCCTGGCCAGATTTTCCGTCCAAACTGGTTCCAAACACTATCGATGGACGGGAGGTCTGGGGATCATGCTGGCCAAGGAAGCATAATGACGTTAGGAAGTCAGGCCATGTATAACCGTGCTGTGCCAGAGCGGGAATTGCCCCCCTGAGAAATTGGGTTGTCAAGCAGCTACAGGAAGGGAAGCGTACAACGGTCACTAAATTTCCCGGATGTATCGCCACGTCGTCAGAGTTTCTTCAATCGCCATGAGTAGTGTGAAGTTATCGTAGGAAATGACACTACACTATGACACCTCTCGTTGGGGAGGTGCGGTGACATGTTCCTGGATGGTGTACAGCGACGCCCTTGGAATGCGTACAGATGGTCGCACGTTAAAAGGTTTAACCCAACTGTTGGTCTGCCGGGGTCGAACCGAGCCTTTTATACCGGTGTGGTGTGTACCCTCCTGTTTCCACCGTACAATGTATCCAACACTGGCTCACAGCGTAGGCAGAACGTTTCAAGTGGAGAGAAATGCGCCGAAACATCCAGTCTGTTTCTCGGAGGACTTCGATGTGACTTCTCTCAGACTCATCCAGTTGGACAACGTCTTGTCGAATGCGCCGTCGGAGCATGTTGCGTGTTAACTTAACTTGGCTCTGTGACTCACACACTCCTAATACGACTTTATTCGGTATCTTGCAGCTATTCATTACGGATGGACATTTATGCTCCCTAGTGGCGCAATGGGGACCCAAACAGAACAGTCGAGCTATGACGATACTGAGTAGTAACCTTCGTTGTACTCATATTATGCGTTAATGGTGATCATTTTTTTTGCAAATGAGTGTACCTACTTAGCACACAACCAGCCGCCTTTGACTATGTGTGCTGATCTCTGCACCGTGGATGTACGCTTCGTAATGAAGATGGACGAAGACAATTCGGACCACTTTAGTAATTAATGAAGTCACACGCTTATTGTGTTTATGGATGTATCCTACTGATAAACTTTGTGGTTAACTGCGTGTATTTTGTCCGAAGCGCTGTGTTCTTTGAAGCTCCGAAGTAGCCACGCCACGCATTTACGGACATGGGTTTCCTCTTGTAGGAGCCGCGGTGAATAGCAGTCAGACTACTAGCCTCCTACATTGGTGAACCGGGTTTGATTTCCGGCGGGATCGCTCCAGAATTTTCACATGTGAGAATTGTGTCTGAAGATGCCGCTGGTCGGCGGGTTTTTCTCGGGGATCTCCCATTTCCCCCACCCTTGCATTCTGGCTTACTCCATACTCCTCTATCTTCATCCTCATCAGCTCTTAAGACCTGGATGTTAGGTGCCGCCCATATCTCGTCACTCCACTCATTTCGTAAAATGTTTAATTCGTTGACCTGTACCACACACTGCCTGTGGTCTGTGTTCTTGTGAAACATCATGCTGATATTCATAACAGGTTTCCAAATTCTCTATTGCAAATGTATAAAAAAATTTCTTTTTTATAGAGTGTTCGCGTTTAGTGATTTGCGGTTATATATGATTGTCTGAATTGTTAACACCTGGAGGTACATAGGTGTATGTAACTAAAATTTTGGGTATGGAAACCTCAGGCACTGAGGTGTGTAATATTGCTTTCTAACTTTTGTACCGTGTTCCACTCTTTTCTCTATTTTGTCAGTACTCTCTTGGCTGAACCTTCCGTATTTCGACTTCGATTCTATTATCTTCCAAAGGATTAGAGAACCTTCTTTACATTATAAACGTAAGAATACTTTTCAATTTGAAGAGGAGACTAATACCTGAAGTACGGCTAAACAATTGCCTAAGGGAAGAAAACAATTAAATAGGGCAGACCTAGTTGACAAGAGTTCGAACCTAAATGCAACATGAATATTAATTTTTGTTAAATAATTCCGTTTGCTAATAATATCTGCGTACTGCAGGCCATCTGTTGGACAACGCTACAAACAATGACGAGTGCTAAATAGTATAATGATAATGTCACGGTCTCCATTGTTGTCACACTGAGCTACCGCAACAAAGCTGTACTTTATATAACTCTTAAAGATATTAAAAATCCTAGAGGTCGGCGTGGTCATGCGGTTATGGGCCGGCTACAACCACCTTAGATCGGAGATAGGGACAAAACAGAAGAACTATAGCTAGGCGCGATGGCACGAATAGGTCGATTTAAATAGGGGGATAGCTGATTACAACGTTGACCTTTTAAACCTTTTCTATTAATTAAATTACTTGTCCCATTATTCTATAATTGCAGTTTGAATCCATGTAAATACGGCGCGAGTTCGATACCAGATTTGTCTGAAAATATTTTATTTCTGCGTTTTTTTTTTGTATGTTTACTTGATATAATTGGTAATGTAGGATTATCCGAGTTTTCAAAACGTACTAAAAATAACTGACGAATAAACTGTAATCTCTCATTTAAGAGGAATTTTAAAAATTAATTATAGTTTTCGTATTTATGGCACGGAGATTGTGAGAAAGGGTAGAATGTTTTCAACGAGCTACATATTTAATTTTTGGGAAATTAATACAACAGCAAACCTTGAGAATTATAAACATTTTCATGGCAAATATAGAATTATTACAAAAATTACAAAACTTTATAAATTAATACAGAAATATTTTTATTATATTTACCTTACTTCATGAAAGAAGATTGTCTTAAGTCACTTAAATATTTACATCCCCGTATAAATCCTCTTAGTAAGTTATAGTATATCATCATGTATGACTTAATGAAAATATTCCAGGAATCCTATTTTTAAACATAGACGAAACAAATTGTTATCATAAAAATTACAGAATTCTCGTTAAACAGTTAATGGGTAAATGTGTACAATACAATATACAAGAAAAGTTTGTTCAGCTGTCACATATTTTACTACGGATTGCATTTCGAAATACAACTAAATTGCTTCATTTCATAAATATTTTTGAAGAAATCCTTTCATTGAATTATTAGGAAAAATATAACAAACTTCACAAGAATGTTCTAAGAGATTGCGTCATTAGTACATATGACTCATATTTATACGGTTTTTTTTTCTTCTGTTGTTTGCTACTGAAAATTGTTAGAGGGGTATATACTTTCATAGGAAATAATTTAATAAAATCAATAATTTTACCATTTATTTCAAAATAATTGTTAATAAATATAATATAATTATATAACGTGCTCAAGTTTTTGGTTCCATTAAGTTCCATGAATTTCATATCTATGAAAACATGTTTGTCAACCGTAATAAGTCTAATAGTATTTCACTGTATTTTGAATTTCCTAGTTCTAAGAAATTGAATAAAAAAAACGCATCACATACACTTTATTTATCCCCCAGAAACTTATGTTTTCGGCAATATTTATATACTTCTAAAACATATTACCAAACATTTAGTTATTCAAAAAACGTTTTTAATATAAAATAGTGTAAAACTCCATAAAATATGGTCACTTGTTTTATATAGTTTCAATATCTCACTCCACTTGAAGTTGGTATTATGGAAATAGTATTACCAGAGACGCAAACATTTCGCATATTTGTTTGAGAGCGTACTAGAATTTCAAATCACGTGTGGCGTACATTTCAGAGGTTTTTTTTCTTCAAATGAATGAGGATTTATAAGACGTACCCTGGATAATTCTGATTCAATAAAAGCCTTCAAGATAACAAGTACTGTATCCAGCGGCTGCTCCGACATAAACTGGCAGCTCAGTGCTGCAACTGCCAATGAACAAACATGCGAGGCTAGAGTTTTCAGATGACTGTGGACTCTAGCCTGCAGGTCAATGTACAAGCGAAATGGTTGTACCTCTAATTATTTGCGTGTGGAAAGTTGTAATACTTACCCAAAATTCGCGAATATTGATCTTAAAAAGGAAAGTGACTCTAATTTACAGTTGTTTTTTTTTCTGGTATATTGACTTACACCAGTGATTGTGTGTGAAGTACCCCGGCTAATTCAAAACCTCAATACCATTTTTTAATTATTTATGTCGTGAACTATAATTGTTAATTCTTTAGTCTAAGTGAATTTTTATGAATTTTTATTTTTTTTACTAGGGTCAAGGGAAGATTTATGTTTCTACACTTAGACGAGGGAAGGGTTTTGAAAATTAAACTGAAGTTATATATGATGACTGAACTGTGTTTTAGTAAAATTATTATGAGATACATAAAATAAAAGCTATTGGAGAGGGAGGACCTAATCAATCACAATATATGACCAACCTGAGTGACACAGACGCCGTAGGCTGCGGCCGTGTTCCGATTGGCACTTTCTGTTAACAAAATTGNCTGCTGAAATATTCTTAAAATATGTATTTTATCATTAAATAATATTTGTTAAGTAACAATATTACATAATATTTGCTTTTTTTTTGTTATTTTTTTTAAATTTCAAATGGCCTTCTAAAAACCTTCGGGAATAATTACTGTTTTTTTTAAGACTTCGTGGACTTCTAATTTTGGAATCACGATATCACCAAAATAATATCAGCATGGCAGAACTACACGCTAGCCATCACTTGGGATATAAATTTAGTTGAATGAAACCTGCCGTTGTAGTAGACTTTCGTCAGTTGCGATAAAAATGTTTGCGTCATCGAAGTTGGGTTATTTCACCTGTATGTATANAACCTGCCGTTGTAGTAGACTTTCGTCAGTTGCGATAAAAATGTTTGCGTCATCGAAGTTGGGTTATTTCACCTGTTCGTAGAAATGAAAGAAACTAAGTCTTAAAAGAACTTCGCTAGGGTTGACCAAATTTTGTAACTTTTCAGGCGAAGTAAATGTTGATCATCGAATGGTTCTTTTTCAGAATTTAAACTAACAATTTTAAATGATACATTTCCATAACAGTGGTGTATGCCAATGGTATAAATGTGGAAATAATTTTCAATTTTAATACAGNACATTTCCATAACAGTGGTGTATGCCAATGGTATAAATGTGGAAATAATTTTCAAATTTAATACAGTGTACACTATTCCCTTTGTACTATATTTTTTAGACTTGCGTTTTTTATCTGACATTTTTATGTGCATCACTCCACCGGGTAGCCGATCAGCTGAAACGTTGCTGCCATTGAGTTGGCTGTTTTCTGTTAGCACAGATCCTTTCAGACTTCCATCTAGTTAAGTGACACTTTTATATAGATTTGCAGGTGTCTTGTAGATCTTTATTAAGAGTCTCCGTCACCGCATGAGATTGTGAGATTGTCGGCAGGCATCTTCGCAATCGACTTCACAATTTCAATGAAATTCTACATGCTGCAGAATGACTGCTGCATTTCCTGTGAACGCTATGTTTCGTGATCGTAGTGTTCTCTTTCCCGATTGTTCCTTTTTTTTTTTTTGTAAGGTTTTTATGTTCTTCGGTAAATTACTTATTTTTACTTCTCAAATTGGAGTTAACAACAAAGGGATTCTAAAAATCTTTTCCAAAACCAATTTTTAATGTTGACTATTAAATCTCATATACTTACATGGAACTTTTCATGGTGGTCAAAGCGTAATGGTTCCTCTTGTATACAAGTTGTTCGGAAACTCCGCAAGGTCTTCACAGTCGTTGTGTTTGCATCTTATACAACGTCACACTGATACCTAGTGCACAGAACATTGTGTTTCAAAGATTTTCTGTTTCCGTTTAATTTGATATATTCGTATTTTGATGCCACACTTTCAAGACGTTTCTACCCTTTTGAGTAGTTTATGAACACATGTAAATCAGACATTATTATAATAAATTTCCTTGAGTGACGCATAATAACAGCCAAGGGAGTTACAAATCATGGGATAACATAGTTTTTAGTTGAAAAATACAAAAAAAAACTTGTTTCATATGTCGTTGCTACGACAAAGAGCGATCAAATTCAGAAAAGCATCAGTGTTAAAGTAATGTCTCAGCACAATACTGGGGGCGCTATGACAGACAATTGAACACTGCAAGTACGTCACATGTAGTATAGAAGTGCGGGAGTAATAAGGAAGACACGTGGATGTGTATCAGGCGACGCATCACTCCTGCATGGAAAACATTGTGTACTACCCTGCATTCCAGCTAAAAAAAAATTCTGCCTTTATGCACTTTTAGCGGTGACCTTATCACATTGGCGTAATAATAAAACGAATGTGTTCTCAACGTCTGCATACTTCTTGAAATCCTGGTACCGAAGTTTTCGTAAATACTAGTGGCTATGAAAACTCCAACTTGAACAATTATCAGTCAAGAAAATCCACTTCAGATAACTATTAAGGGACTGGAGCTTGCATACATTTGTGTAAATTTTTCAACACTACTTTTTAAGTAGAAGCCATTAAAAAATACTCGAAGTTTTTATTGAAGTTCTTATTACTGTCAGTCTACACACTGTTGTTGATTAAGGCAACGGAAAACTTGGGCGGTAGTCCCGTTATTTCTTGTTATGGCTGCACCACACAGATAACCCCCTGCCTACTGAAGCGGCACAAAATGCGTAAAAACGCAAATTATTTGTTCGACTGGCCGAAGGAGTGGAGTAGTAAAAATTAATGGGCATATAACTGTTGTCCATAAATCTAGAATTAACTACAAAATTGAGTAAACTGGAATAAAATGAAAGTAAACTCCACATTAAAAATGTTTAATTATATAAATTGATGTGCTGTTTTCAAATCAATATATTCTCGATTAATTCCCATGAAAATAAGCAATGTTTTAAGGGCAGGTGTAACAGCTAAGTACACATTAGGGTTTAAGATATATTCACGCAACTCACGTCAGACTACTGAACCAAAGAACCAAATATTGGCTGAGTAGTGAATTATTGATAATCTCCCATAGCCTTGGTTCTTGCCCTTCTAATGAGGGCTTCATATTAAGGCCGTCGAGCACTAGAGAAGAAGGGTGGAAAGGTGTCAAGTGTTACAACCGTACCACACTCTAAGTTTAACAGTCGCCGGCTGATGTGAGAAGGCGAGGGTTATCACCATTGTTAAGGAAGCAGTAGAAAAATTATCAGGTGTACAACTTTGCTTCCGCTGTTTTTCTATCGATGGCTGCAGCGGTAAGTGCTGGTGGAAATATGTACATCAATAATGTCACACATTAAGCTTGGACATCTGNGCAAGAACGTCACATGGCTGGAGGCGCTACGCGTGTTTGTAGTATAGAATTGCGTCTGTAATAAGGAAGACACGTCGATGTGTATCAGTTGACGCATCACTCCTACATGGAAAACATTGTGTACTATCCTGCATTCCAGCTAAAAAAAAAGTCTGCCTTTATGCACTTTTAGCGGTGACCTTATCACATTGACGTNTCTGCGTTTATGCACTTTTAGCGGTGACCTTATCACATTGACGTAATAATAAAACGAATGTGAATACTTCTTGAAATCCTGGTACCGAAGTTTTCGTAAATACTAGTGACTATGAAAACTCCAACTTGAACAATAATCAGTCAAGAAAATCCACTTCAGATAA
The DNA here is from genome assembly GCA_002778355.1 of Clitarchus hookeri. Lineage (NCBI taxonomy): Eukaryota > Metazoa > Arthropoda > Insecta > Phasmatodea > Phasmatidae > Clitarchus > Clitarchus hookeri. The sequence continues at coordinate 1,267,038 of NQII01000255.1, forward strand.
CTATTAAGGGACTGGAGCTTGCATACATTTGTGTAAATTTTTCAACAAAACTTTTTAAGTAGAAGCCATTAAAAAATACTCGACGTTTTTATTGAAGTTCTTATTACTGTCAGTCTACACACTGTTGTTGATTAAGGCAACGGAAAACTTGGGCGGTAGTCCCGTTATTTCTTGTTATGGCTGCACCACACAGATAACCCCCTGTCTACTGAAGCGGCACAATATGCGTAAAAACGCAAATTATTTGTTCGACTGGCCGAAGGAGTGGAGTAGTAAAAATTAATGGGCATATAACTGTTGTCCATAAATCTAGAATTAACTACAAAATTGAGTAAACTGGAATAAAATGTAAGTAAACTCTACATTAAAAATGTTTAATTATATAAATTGATGTGCTGTTTTCAAATCAATATATTCTCGATTAATTCCCATGAAAATAAGCAATGTTTTAAGGGCAGGTGTAACAGCTAAGTACACATTAGGGTTTAAGATATATTCACGCAACTCACGTCAGACTACTGAACCAAAGAACCAAATATTGGCTGAGTAGTGAATTATTGATAATCTCCCATAGCCTTGGTTCTTGCCCTTCTAATGAGGGCTTCATATTAAGGCCGTCGAGCACTAGAGAAGAAGGGTGGAAAGGTGTCAAGTGTTACAACCGTACCACACTCTAAGTTTAACAGTCGCCGGCTGATGTGACAAGGCGAGGGTTATCACCATTGTTAAGGAAGCAGTAGAAAAATTAGCAGGTGTACAACTTTGCTTCCGCTGTTTTTCTATCGATGGCTGCAGCGGTAAGTGCTGGTGGAAATATGTACATCAATAATGTCACACATTAAGCTTGGACATCTGTCAACATATCGACATCACCACATTAGTGAATTTGTGTTTGCATTATAAATTTGTTCTCGAGAGAATATATCAGTTTTCGAGCCAAATTCGGCATGTGCGGGAATTGTTGATTTTCTGCTTCCATTTCAAGAAAACGTACGGCGAGACTTCTCTAAGTGAATGAACGTGTCGTGAGTGGTTTCGACGCTTTAAGAGTGGTGATTTTTACGTCTAGGACCGACTTGGCGGTGGCAGAGAGAAATGTTTCGAAGATTCCGAAATGGAGGCATTACTTGATGAAGACTCGTGCCAAACGCAAGAAGAATTGGCAGAATCATTGGGAGTGACGCAACAAGCCATTTCAAAACGCCTCAAAGCCATGGGAAAGATTCAGAAGCAAGGAAATTGGGTTCCGTGCGAGGCGTTTCTTTGCTTGTGAACAGCTGCTTCAAAGACAAAATGGGAAAGGGTTTCTATTTCGCATTATTCCTGGTGACGAAAACTGGGTCCACTACGATAATCCCAAGCTCNAAGCAAGGAAATTGGGTTCCGTGCGAGTTGAAACCGAGAAATGTTGAACGGCGTTTCTTTGCTTGTGAACAGCTGCTTCAAAGACAAAATGGGAAGGGGTTTCTATTTCGCATTGTTCCTGGTGACGAAAACTGGGTCCACTACGATAATCCCAAGCGCAGAAAACCATGGAGAATACCCAAACATGCCTCCAAGTAGACGGCCAGACCGAATATGCACGGTGCCAAGGTCACCTCAGCGGGGTATCTTATGAGCTGTTGAAACAGAGTGAAACCATCACAGGGGATCGGTATCGNGACGGCCAGACCGAATATGCACGGTGCCAAGGTCACCTCGGTGTGGTATCTTATGAGCTGTTGAAACCGAGTGAAACCATCACAGGGGATCGGTATCGAACGGAATTGATGCGTTTGAGCCGAGCTTTGAAGGAGAAACGGCCTCAGTACAAAGAGAGACACGACAAAGTTATCCTCCAACATGACAATGTTCGGCCACATGTCGCAAGACTGGTCAAGACATACGTGGCAACGCTGAAATGGGAGGTCTTACCCAACTCGCCGTAATCTTCAGACGTTGCTCCTTCCGAATACCATTTGTTTCGATCTATGGCACAAGGCCTGGCCGATCAGCATTTCCTCTCGTATTAAGAAGTCAAAAAATGGATCGATCCGTGGGTCGCCTCAAAAGACGCATCGTTTTTTCGAGATGGTATCCGAAAATCGCCAGAAAGATGAGACAAAGTAGTGGCTAACGACGGACAGTACATTTAATCATAAATATGTAATCACGTTTTAAAAATAAAGCCTCAAATGATGGGAAAAAACGGTGGGAGCAAGGTTGTACACCTGATACTATACTATATTTTATGTGTTCATGTTAAATAATTTAAAACAGTGAAAGTGCGAAGTGAATTATGCGATCTGTTTTTACGTTTTGATTACAGGTACATAAGTAATGTTTATTTACGAAAAGAAAGCAAATTTAATCTATAATCATAATTTTCTAGTAAAAGAAATGTACTGTATGTATAATATCAGTTGTCAAAATAACCAACCATCAATGTAATATTATAAGAAATATTAATGTTTTCCATGTCTTCAAGTCAGTCTCTGTACACAAAACATAGTATTTAACAAGAGTCAAGAGCAAAACTAGAAGGGCCTTGGAATGGCAAACCTAGGCTTTGAATGCGGGTGGTATATTTGACAGGATCCTTATCACCAATGGTGGTGATTGAAGGAAACCGGAACCCTGACACCGTAGCGATACGTCCAGGAAATTCTGCGACCATATGCGCTCTTCTTCATAATGCAGCTTGACAACCTCATTGTCCAGCAGCGTAATGCCCTGCCTTACGCAGCATAGGTACCTCTGGCCTTCCTTCGTGGTGTTAACATACATACTTGGCCAGCAAGGTCCCCAGACCTATCGCTCATCGATATCTTTTGGGACGGCGACTTCGGCCAGCGGCAACAACGACGGATTAGGAGGGTCAATGCGCTAGCTGTGGTAGGTTGTTCTTTAGGAGAACATCCCACGTCTGTATGTCTCCATTCCCGACCTTATCGCCGCCTGTATCCATGCTACGGATGGTCTAACATCATCCGGAGTGCATCCTGCAAGTGTTAGTCCCTTGTGATACATGCTTGGTGTAATGCAATATTTTGATTATTTCTGTATACATATAACCTTGTCCTGTGACTGTATTTAATAATGTACCCCTGCATGTATACTTAAGGGTTACTTTTTTTCACAAATGTAATTGGAAGTAATTTTATCCAAGGAACTGTTTGTAGAAAGTTGAATATTTCAGTCATGGTCTGTAAAGGATGACGCAGAATTAAGCCACATGTGTAAGCGAGGTATTTAAATTAACTGTACAATGACACCTCTTCGGATTAAACAGCTATTGACGAGTCTTAGAAAATATATTTCACCTCTTTTCACCCTCTTAACGATTGGATTTCAAACAAATCCTTTTTAGGGGTGGCCTGCGCCCTAGAGAAAAGACATTACTAAATTTAAGGCGTTTGCACCCAACGGTCTAGTCTGTATGTTGCGGTAAGTAACTTAGCAATTTGGTAACTTAATTTTTGTACACAACAGCTTTAATTCACGAATTTAAGATTAATTTCTAGTCTTCTTTGTAGCTCGATGAAACTGTACATTGTTATAACTAATGTCCAAATTTTGCCAAAACAGAAAATTACTTACACAAATGCATTTATTTTCTTTTTTTGAGAACGAGGAATATCTTAAAACTGTATCATGAGCAGAAATTTGCTTTTTAACTTCGTTTCTGGTCCAACTGCAGTATATCATCCTAAGTGCGTCCAGTCAGTCTGCTGTCAAAATCTGTTGTTTTCAGATACACAAAGTATGGCAAATGTAATATAAAAAGGTGTTGGACATGTCATTTACCCATGTAATTTCAGTCCTATTTTAGCGAATTTTAATACAGGATTCACGAATGTGGCTCAGAGTTACTAGCTCTTGATTTCTGATACTCTGTTACTTTGGTTCTGTGGTAGGCATACCGACTGGTTTTTGTGACCTTGAATTTGTAATATTTTTGTCATTGAATATTATAATTAGAAAAATCAAAGAAACAGACAGTTCCACATTGAGTTNAAGAAACACCAAAGAAACAGACAGTTCCACATTGAGTTCAAAACATTTCGATTAGATTAAAAAAACAGCTTTCTCTTTCTTTACATTTACGGTTCAATGGGCATCTTAAAATTAGTTGTTTATTACACGGTCAACGAAAACCAGAAACATTCCTGAACCATGCAGAGTGAAATGTTAACTGAAAAAAAAATGTGAATATTAGCTAACTTAATTTATTAATTAAAATGTATTTACATATGATCTAAAATACAGTATTGCAGGATAATGGTTATTATACCCTTTGCAATTCAAAGACGAAATTTTAGAGAATTGAGAATAATTTTTTGGCTATCTGTTAACTTAATTGCTGATATGAGAAATTCCGGACCTGGGAGTAAAATTGTCGATAAGATAAGATGTGCCGAACTGTATTATCTATTGTATATACAGTACAAATAGCAAACAGAAATATGAACAGAAAATTATGTTCCCAGGAGAATTGTTTTCCAACTCTTATATACTGTGTCAATTGTGTCTGAGTCTGAGAGAAGGTAGCGAGAACTGAACGTCACTATACTCCATGCCATCAACCCGGCAGTGTAACACTTGGATCTGCGAGGATTCCACGTAGACAGGCAGTCTTCTGCCACTGCACGGCCCACTTGACCTGCGCCATCTAACTGCTGTATATGCACTGGCACCTTCCGTGAGCTCTTCACACGGCGCTCCGTCGTAATAGTGACTGCACATAAGTTTCTTTACGAAGCCTGTATGTGTGAGGGAATTGCATTCCTAGATTTGTATGTTCCAAAAAACTAACCAATCATAAACATTGACGTGTAAATTCACCGCGATTATAAGCGAAATTACGATTTGAACATGATAACAAAGACAAGAATACTGTATATTGAGGATGAAACAAGAGGTGAAGGCGATCATGAAGACATCGTTGATTATAATGACTATGAAGACAGTAATAATGAAGTATCTTATGAGAATAGTGATGATTCTCTAGACGTTCCCACACATTTCACGGGGGAGTTTGAGGATTAGAGGCTCTTAACGGAATGAGTCACTTAATACTCAGAACAGGAGAAGATGATTCGATACTCCAAGCCATGGCACGTGTCCTGGTAGGGGGGAGGGATCAGCGCGTGATTGGCCCTCTCCTCCAAACCTACCACATCCACACCTCGCCACCACCTCCCCTACCCTAACCTCATCCCCTCACAGGCAACCTACTCACCCCTCAACCCCTTACAAACCCTAAATCTCATCTCGCCCTTCTCACACTCCGCCGCCCATCACTCTGCCAACCCTCACCAAACCCCATCTTCAGACGCATGGCCCGCACACCCCAGCATCTCTTCAACAAAGCACCACCCCCTCACAACTGTCTACCCCTCTGTTACTCACTGAACTCCCACTCCCCAACCCTCACCTTTTTCCCTACTGTCAATCCCCATCATCCCCTAATCAACCCACTCCCACCATCACCCTCTCACCCCATCTCATAGTACAAGCGTCCTAAATTCTAAAAATCTGTGACCATATAAACTTTGTATCACACACTCGTACTCCCCCCTCCCTCCAAAACCCCCCGCAAATAAATTATTTGCCTTATATGACAGAAATAATCGATCATCCCATTCCAATAATGGCATATACCCATTCGTCACTAAATCACGACTTTAACACAAATTTTGCTAGTATTCGACATTATAGATTCAACTAGTTATTTCTTTTTTTAGTATCTACCAGTAGAGGGCTCTAATGTCGTTCATTTACAAACATTTTTGTCGTCTCCAAACATGAAGTATTTACTGTCAATGTTATAATCGCAAAAAATTGCCAAAAATAAAAAATAATACTAAAAATCGAGGAACAGAAAACATCAACCCCAAACATTAATCCCACTATCTTTAACTCCCTNAAACTCCCTCCAACAAACCTCTACAACCCCCTCTTCACAAGCAAACCCCTCCCCCTTCATATCTGACCAATAGGAAAAATTGCAAAAATTTAAAAAAAATTATTAAAAACATATAATGTCGAAGTCACACTCATCCTATTGTCGTCACCTCGCCCCCTCACAGGAGGTGAAGACAATTATGAAGACCGCNCAAACCCCTACAACCCCCTCTTCACAAGCAAACCCCTCCCCCTTCATATCTGACCAATAGGAAAAATTGCAAAAATTTAAAAAAATTATTAAAAACATGTAATGTCGAAGTCACACTCATCCTATTGTCGTCACCTCGCCCCCTCACAGGAGGTGAAGACAATTATGAAGACCGCATTGATGATAATGACTATGAAGACAGTGTTGATGAAGTATTTTATGAAAAGGATGATGATTCTCTCGACGTTCCCACACATTTCTCCAACGAGTTTCCTTCCAGAAGTGTTGTGAAGAAGGCCGAAGGCGTCAAAAACGCTCCTTGAATTGTAGCAACAAGCGAAATGGAGAAGGAAGAAGTTTCTGAGGAAACTGACTACGTGTCTATCGAAGACCCGAGTGAACTCGTTGATAGACTCAGACATTTGATTGCTTCGCATCAAGACGGAGGTTTTTTTGCACATTAACGGGATATCTTCTATCATTAGTGAACTGGAGGATCGGTGCTATATCAGACGAGACAGGTAGCTACTAACCATTAAATACAAACATCTGATAAATATAAAAAACATAGAATGTATGAAATAATTAGAAAGACAGGATGCATACAATAAGTAAATAAATTAAATTTGTTATACATAATGGTGTGAGTTTAATTTCTTATCCAAACCAATCTCCTTCTCTGAAAGACGTATTAATTCAGAGGTGTGTGCAATAGATTGTGAGAGTTGGTTTTAGATCAAATGTACGCAAGTTTGTCCAGGAGAAGGGACCATGGTAGTATCTGAAGTATTCTGCATTACTCGGGTCGATTAGACAATCGACTGAGTTCTATAAGGCAAACGAATGAAATGGAGAATATTTTTCAGGAATGTTTCCCAACTGGTTGGTTGGTCTGGTTATTCATATTAGTCGATTTTTTCCAGATTGGTTGTCGTCGACTGTTGGTATAGGTGGGTGGTATGGTGGATTAATGTTGACCACATTTCTAGACAATTTTTGCAGGATGCAGTTGTGGTTTCGTTTAGAGAAAGAGAGAAGTGTGGAAAATCGTGTGGTTGGTTGACGGCGAGGGCGGTTGGCGAGTGGACGAGCTATTGCGAGTTATTGTGGTTGGATTGAAGGGCGGTGAATAGGTGGAATGGATGGTGACGTTATTAAATAGTGATGGTGGCTGAGTTATGATAAGTAAATGGCGAGGGAAGTAGAGCAACGAGAGGTGTGATATCCAAGGTATTTGTGTAAGAGGATTGGGGGGGGGGGATTTTCATGCGCTACATAAGGTCAATAATTCGCTTTGGAGGTCGTAAGGTTGATCGGCTGTATAGCCAATGAAATGTAGAGATGTGGGATCAGACGTCTGCTGATGGTCGTACCAGGAAGTGGCTGTGCTCTGCCATCTTTACGAGAATCAACTTTTAGGGTCTCACATATCCAACTTGGTTTTTCGTATTAGGGGTGTAATTATTTACACCATGGTTTTTATGTTTTTTGTTATTTTACGTGATTTTTTCTTGATTTTTCGAGTTAAAGGATGTTTGGGCTAAGAACAATGTCACTAACATTCGACATGGGTGTCAGAGTCAGTGATTTAATATTTTCCTAAACTTTAATTTTTTTTTTGTCAATTTGGTGGGGCGTTGAGGGTGGAGAGGGGGTGAGGTGATGGCAATGGGATGAATGGGAGTTTAACGTTATATGTTCCTCGATTTGTTAGATTCTTTTTAAAAATTTTGCGATTGTTTAAATTTATTTATGATTGGGTGGTTTGTTGTCGGGAGAGGCTGCGTCGAAGGGACCGGTGAGGGGGTTAGGTGAAGGTTGAGGGATGGTTGGGAGGTTAATGTTGTATGTTTCTCGATTTTTAGAATTTTCGGGGCCGGAGGTTTAAGTGGATGAGGATGGGGTACGAGTTCATGAGAAGGTCGACGTAAATTACGGTTAGATGAGGCGAGTGAGAAGGGTTGGTGAGGTGGTTAAAAGGGTTTATTGATGAGGTATCACTCGGGGCCGCGGAGGTTGGTTTCTTAGTGGTACGGAGTTAGCGGGGTGTGAACTTGGTTGATGCAGGATGATGTCTGGGGAGGGGGCCATATTTTACGGCTCTTGCTTCGAGGAGCTTCAAATCAGCTTTCCACATTTATACATTTTTTTTTCTTTTGGAAATAGTTCGGTGATAAAAGTAATTTTTGGGCAAAATAATAAATATCAGAAGGGTTTTTTTTTTTTTTTTTTTTGTAAAACAAGCGATTTTGTAATGTCATGGCCATCCATCCATGGCCGCTGATCAACATGGCCAACCACCGAACCTATCAAGATGGCAGACAACTCCTACCTCCTACTCCTGAAATTCTGCGGCCAAACACAGAAAATTACTCTAATGACATCTTCACAGATAATAGAGTCGATCTGCATTAATAAGTAACTTCGTTGACATCATTAAGTCGTCCCGAAACACAACTGCTGCATTGTATAGTGTGGAGTACGAGACACTAAATTATAACATGAAAGACGCTCGAAAACTAAGGCGAGAGAGAGAGAGAGAGAAATGGTGACACACACGCGCACAGACTGCCATGAAGAATAAATGAAAATAGTATAGGATGGTAGAAATCAGAGGGTAAAAAGTTACATAGTGGAAAAGTGCTACAACTGTATACTGCCCAAATAAAATTTTAGAGTATTTCCCGCTGCTCAAAAAAATTTCGCCAACAATTACGTAATATTTATGTTTCTAGTAGGAGTGTATCGTACCCACGTTGTTTGAATCATGTAAACATAGGCGTCTTCCCCTCTATCGACATGCGTATTGCACGTTCACAAACACACACCTCATTCCTTAATTAAAAACCACTATAATTGAGGAATGGGACAATTTGCCTCAGGAAATTCTTAATGACTTTGTTGTTGGCATGCCTCGTAGGACGCAACGCGGCTCAGGAATCGTGGAGGTCCTACACGCTATTGAAGTTTGCCAGTTCATCTGAGAAGACCTCTTTGTTGTGATTGAAACTGATGAGATTCCCTTATTTTAAGGTGTTTTTCAGTTTATGCCTTTTGTTTGTGTCATACTGGGATTATGTAAAGGAATATTGTGTTTATTTTCCCACTTTATGTACTATTAGGAGTAGAACATGAAATTTAAACTGCTTTATTTAAATATAACATCATCGATTCTGATATATGCTAAACTTTCTGTGAGCAGTAAACTAGTTACATAAGTCGCCACTAAGATAAAGTAGGTTCCCGTTCAGACAAACACCAGCCTTAAAATAAAATTCCAGCAAATATCTGCGAGCAGTACGCCAGGTTAAAAAACACTGCTGGTACATCAGACGACTGACAGTTATTATGTGTCCTACCCTAGAGCGCAGAATCAATAAGGAAGTCAAATGCATTTGTATCAGATGACACATCGCCTTTATATGGATAACTTATATATAGTACATATCCTATATTCCTGCTGACAAAGTGTGTATGTACTTGTAGAGGTGAACCTATGACATATGGATAAATTATAAAACGGACGTAAGCTGCAATTCTGCATACTTCACGAATATTCGTACCAGCACCTTCATAACTATCAGTTAATATAAAAAAACCAGTTGAGTATTTCTAGTCTATAAAATTCATATCAGAAAACTATTGAGGAAATGGTGCTTGCATACGTATGTGTTAATTTTCCATTAACACATTGCGAGTAGAAGTCGTTCAAAAATAATTGAATGCAGTGCAAATTTTAAATGATGAACATGTTATTATTTGTCACAAGCATGTCACCACACATGTATACGCATCTTCTGAAACATCACAGTATGTATAAACACGTGAGCGGTTATGTTGGCCTGGTCGCAAGGGTGGAGCAGCGACAGTTAATGGGCAGGTAACTGAAGTCAAAAATGTAGTTTAAAAAATTTGAGTAAACTGGAATAAAATGGAAAGAAACTCTTATCCTAAAACTAATGGCACACAAAAAATTATGATATAAATTTTTATGTTGTTCCCAGAGTAATTAAAATATCCCTTTGTTCTCACGAAACTACGCTAGCTTCTCATGAGCAGGTGTAATAAGCACGCAAACAAGAGTCCGGAAATTTCCCCTCAAAGCCGGCATCAGTGATACCAATCTCTGAAATAATATTCACTGAAAGTCAGTTGACAAGTTACTGCCGACAGGCGAATAAAGCAAATTAACTGGGAACAAGTGACTTATAGCAGTGGAATTCTTGACATTCAGTGGGAATCACAAATAAATAAGTGAAATTCGGCCAGAAATTTAATAAGTTATATGGCAGTGATTATCAGTAGCTCAATTTTCACCATCGTCACTGTTTTGTCTCAACTATCACTGTTTCAAGTTTAAAGTGTATCGCAACTCACGTCAGCGTTTGCTAAGTGGTGATTCATTAGTATTTACTTATGTTACTGTTGCCCTAGAATTAACCCTTGGCATAGGCGCAGTCGACTGAAAGGGAAGGTGTATCACATGTTACAATTGTACAAAGCCTCATGGTAAAGGAAGCTCCTTTATGAAAAAGGTAGGGGTAAAAATAATATCGTTGCTAAGGTGAATAATTAAAAAATAAAATAATAAAATGCGAAGAGTATGTTACGATTTTTGTAACGTATGGGAACAGGCGTTTAATCTTTATTTATAAATATAAAGCAAATTTAATCTTAAAACATTTTCTAATGAGAAAATTGTTTTATATAATCGAGTTCATTTAGCACAAATAAGCAACATTTAATGTAATGTTAAAAGAAAAAGAACTGTTTCACACTGCCTTTGTATGGGTCAGTGTGGGTGCATAATAATTTAAGTGGAGGACATGAAAGAAAGGGATCCAGACAGGACTCGGGACTTGCGTCGCTGGCGTATCTTGGTGGGCGGTATATTTAACAAGGGAGCCGCGTGTGCGGAGAATGACTAACATTGTGCAGCGTGGGTGTTCATTCGCAGTTCTCCCTTTTCATTCTCATGTTCCGCCGCTGTTTCTAAGTCATCTCTATTCTATTCTTCCACTTTTCAATTTGACCGCATGGAAAGGTTTCGCTCTCAGGAACAGCAGCAGGCTCAACTACCACGTAGCCGCGGTGGTGTAGTGGTTAGACTATTCACCTCCCACCTAGGCTATCCAGGTTCGATTTCCGGTGGGATCTCTCCTGGATTTTCGCATGTAGGAATCGTGCAGGACGATGACGAAGCGGCTGGTCGGCGGGTTTTCTCGAGGATTTCCCCGTTTCCCCCACTACTTTATTCCGGTGCCGTTACATACCCTTCTCAATTCACCCTTATAGGGTCTCTAGACTTCGATGTTAAGAGCCTCTCATATCTTTTCTTTCGCTCACTCAACTACCGCTAACCTTCCGTTAAACTTGTCCTGCAAGAAAGCAGAACTGAGTGCATATTTGCATTGACACTTAAGCAAACGGCATTTTAATATTCGTTCTGGTTATATTACAAACATTGGAAGGGAGAATCTGTTATCTTTTCACAAAGCACTTATAGAAAAGTAAATATGTTAACATTTTAGAATGCATGTTCTTTAAGAATTTTTCAGGCCAAAATTTTTACCGTTAATCATAAAAAAGTAATTACATCATATACAAATAACCATCACAATACACTATTACATTTAAGGTAAATATTCTAATGTTACTGAAGTAAATTCGTTTTAAACTCTTATTTTTGAAAGATGTACATTTTTGTGATCTATTAGTCTAGTCTTTTATACAAAATATAGTAGTTGTCAACAAATTAGATAATATACATGGGGTCTTTTGATTTCACATCGAATATTCATGCCGGAATGTTAATTACGACGGAACAACCTGATAACAGTTGGCTATGTGCCTCTATGACATACCGTCCTCAACGCTGGTTAATAGGAATCGTCACAAATCGGATATTCTCACCACAAGCCTGTGACTACATTGTAGTTCAAGTAAACATTGTTATTGCATTTTATTGTTGAATGTGCATAGGTACTTATGTATTAGAAATAGAGATAAACAAAAGTTTCTGTTTCAACTTAACCGGAACTCGAACCTAGAATCCCTACCATCTTAAAGCCGGCACTAAGAATTTGTGCCACAAAGAAATACTGTACAAATAATCACGTAACACTTAAATCGGCGTTACATTTCTTCGAAACCAAAGTTCACACTGCCATTGAATAAATACCTATAGAAGGAAAACATTTTGTGTTGAACAGAGCTGTGCACGTATAGTGAGATGTATATGTGCGTGTATATTAACTTGACATGAACGCAGAACACAATACTGAAATACTAGACTAGACTATAACAATACGAATATATATATATATATATATATTTATATATATATATAAGCTAACTCACCAAATTTGTATGATAACGGTTCTCAACATCACTGGACAAGGTTTGGTAACGTGAAAATTGTTTTTGCCATCTAAGAAAAGATAACAAGCGACGTTAGAAAAATTCATATGTATTCTCAAAAGGTTCTGTGAATCCGTATTGCGCAGTGTCAAATTTTATTCAATTAGGTTATTTACCAGTAGAATTTTTTGTTTTTTTTTTTTCAATTAAAATCTGTGTTCCTGATAAAGCCGGCAAAAGTGTGCTATTACCGGAAAAATGTGGTTGTAGAGGAAGGTGTACAATTTATATCGTGACCCCGTAAACAAATAGAAAAATATCGCATGTGTCTTAGCTAAACAAAAATTAATCATGTCTTTATTATTTTTAATGGTTATACAGGTGTATTCTTTATCGCAAATTGTGGGCCATCCTACGCGGATACTTTAACCTATATTTAGCTATCAGAAGTGATTAAAACACGAATTTAAAGTGATGCGTGTAACATACGCAAAGTAATAAAGGTCCGAAAGAGAAATTGTGGTTTTCAATTATGCATACAAAATTACGCACATTTAAATCTACGTTAGTGAAAATGTAAAATATACGTTGTATGAAATTAATGTCGAATTAGATCAAATCACGAAAAAAAAAATTGTCTGTAAAATACAATAGACTCCTAAATGGGTCTAAAGGAATAAGATGGTTAAAACGATAAAATAGTCTATACATATATTTAAATAAAAGTTAGTAATATCTACTAATCTAGAACATTACGCCAATGTATCTTTTGATGATCCGTCAAAAAAAATAATGCATTTATAGTATACGAATATGTTTTACGCAACGTCCTTAATTTATTCTCAGATTTTTTTTTTCGAATACATTTCGATAACAAAATCCATCGAACATAGACATTTATGTTTCCCATTGCAACTGAGTTAGTCAAAATCTTCGTTTAAAGTGGTTTCTTTGAATTGGAAATCTTCTTTTAATGCTTTTAGAAATATACAAATATATCAAAAGCAATGCATTTTTAGCCGCCTGAACGAAAGTTCCTTGACACAGCCTTCATATAACGATAGAAGGCACAACCTGCATCCCGCAACCCCCTCGCTCAAGGCCACACGGCCTGGCCGGCTGTCCCCTGCTGGAGCTGGGATATCCGGGGACAACCAGGAGCTGCAGCCGGTATCTCAGGCCTCTGTTCTCTCTAAGTAAGACACCGGGAGAGTTTCATAACATTATAGTACGTGACAACAATGTCTGCAAATGTACTGCCGTCTGGTGGATACCTGTCTAAACAATGGCGAGTGCCATCTAGCAGCAGAATGCTGAAACGACCATTGTTATCACACTGAGCGACATCGACAATTTTTAAACAGCTGCAGCATTGATTATTGTAATATGTGAATCGATATTTATCCTTCTAATCTTTGTAACATGTCTCCACTGTTCTACTCTTTGATACAATTAAGGATCTCTATTTCGAAAAACTGCAGATGAAATTTCGTTTCATGCACTGGCATTTGTTTTAACATGAATGCAAATGTATTATTTTCTCCGTTGTAACATAATTATGGTTAACCCATTTTTGCGAGCACCCATCTATTAAAGCGCGTAATACATTATACGAAGTTCTTGTATGCACGTATCCTATATGTGCGGAGTTATACTCTATTGACGAATAATGCTGTATTTTTCTTCTTCATTTCTCTGCGTTGTTGTGTAATGTGTCGTAAAATTATGCTTGTCCTCCACACTCACCTAGAACACTTCATTTTGAGGAGGAAGTGTTGGTGATATTCGAAGAGGAACCGACCACCGGCGCCCGACAAATGTAGCGTGACTTAGTCACGTGTCATGCAGACATGTGGCATGTGGTCCACGAACAGTAGTTCCAGTCCTACTATCCTCAAACAATCCAGGCATTACGTGTGGAGACTACCCACAACGAGTATAGTTAGTGCAATAGTATCTCCAGTGCTGCATAACGCAGTGTACGTTACCAACCTCGGTGTTATTGACGGGTGAGTGCACTTCCACTCGGGGCGGCAGCGTATTGACACGCCCACTTCCCTGTGTAGACTGGATCCTTAGGAAATTATGATAGGAAAGAAATTATCTTAAATACCAGAACTAGAATATATATTTTTCAAAACTTTTGTAATGTTGCTTCTTATATTTGTTTTTCAGTTCATAAGAAACTTTATTATACAATTATAGAACGCCATGTCCAATATACTAAATCTATTAAATAATTTGCCAACTTACTAAAATTTTCTTTGTCTAGAATGCAATACTACAATGGAAACTAAATATTTATGAATATACCAGATCGAAAAGTACGAAAAATACACACAAGTTCATATATCTTACAAACTGCCGCATTTCAAGAAACAAACATATCTTTACGATCTTACCACCTACTCCTTTTTCCAAAATTTTTGGCCAATACGATACAAACAGTTAAACCAAATATGACGTCTTTTAACAATTTCAAAAATATTTTTTATTTAATAGTGCCCAAAACTAGGCACATGCTTCAAATATGTTATTTTGGTTATTACAATTTACTTTTTTCATCAACAAAAGTATATTTAAAACATTAAAAAATATTTCGGCGCCATAATTAATTCATAAAATAATTTTTATACTTGATAACTTCAACGCTACAAAATAATATTTTAAGAACTTGCAAATTTAAAATACACTTATGGTGTGGACTCCAAAAGAGTTTGAGAACCAAGCGCATCGATAACATTCTCTCTTCAACTGGACTTCTTTGCAACACCGCTGACGTCACCAAGGAGTAACCAATGGCGCTGAAGCACGTCAGTCCATCGTCTGACCGCCCCGGAACACGAGTGCTATCAACAGTCTGAATTCTGACGCTGGGGCTGTCTGTCACTTTGCTGGACACTCGTCACTACCGAGACACAGTTGACGCTAGACGCCGACTTGCTGCGTAGTTTTATCGGAGCTGTGGACGCATACATTGTGGTCTTCCATGGTTGTTACGAACGATTCACCAAAAGCATGAAAAACGCCCATCATTTGTAAGTGAATCAATAACGGGCAGGCGGAATTATGTGGTGGTAATTTTTGACGTGATTTTAGGGAGCTCTTGACCTTTAGACGAAAAACGTATCGTCACAGTGTAAGTGAAAAAAAGGCATATGTGGTAGTTGAAAAATACCTATGCGTAACTGATTCACGGCAGTCAGTGTGCATTCCGCGTTTACATTTGCGTTGTGAATGTTTGTGGCCATTTAATAGGGCGGTTTATACTGCCAAATAGACTAAACTTCTGCTATACCACGTATTCATAAAGTATATTTTACCTAATTTACTAGGTGGTAATGTGGCCGCAATAAGACGGAGCAGCACTTAACTTGAACTAATTTGTAAAAAAAAAATTATCACCCTGAAGATGCCATCGCGAAAGCACGTAAGTAGGTATAGGCAAAGGTCATAGTAGCCTTTACACAGAAAAAAAATTGTACCATACCAAGCAAGAATTACAGGGCACCAGAACTCGCAGGATACAGTTAGTATGATGTTGGAATCACCCGTAACACAGAGACAGGTGGCAATACAAACGTCGGATGCTCTCCTGAGAACGGTCCTGCACCAGCTGGGGCAACTGATGCTCCGAATTCACCATAGTTGCCACTAACTAAATTTGCCGTCCAAACTGGTCCCAAACACTATCGATGGACGGGAGGTCTGAGGACCTTGCAGGCCAACGAAGCATAATGACGTTACGAAGTCAGGCCAAATATAGCCGTACTGTGTGAGGCCTATCTTTATCATGCTGAGAAATGGGGTTGTCAAGCAGCACCTGGAAAGGAAGCGCACAAGGTCACTGAATTTCCCGGATGCATAGCCGCGTCGTCAGAGTTTCATCAATCCCCATTTGTGGGGTGAAGTTATTGTAGGAAATGACACTCTACACCTTGACACAAAATTCTCCATAATCCTTGAAACAATGTGTGCCTTCAGAAACCTACAGTGAAACAAACACAAAAACAGTGCATCGGGGTTTTTTTACAGGAGGTTCTCCCCTTTTTCCCCAAAAATAAAATAGCGAAATCCTCAATTTATGATAAAAGATTCACCCTCAATCCCTAGTATAACTATAATAATAAACATAGAAAGTTAAGTAATATTATTTACACAGTAACTTACAAAGCCATGTACATTTATATTTGAATTTTATCTTTTATTAATTTTGCTGCAATAGAACTTAAAAACCTTAATTCTAATTATAACTTTAAATTTAAAAATGAATTAAGCCAGTGTTTTATTCGGTATGGCTTACCAAATAGAATAGCTTAGATTTAAACAAAAAAAAATGGTGTTCAACGACGCTCGTGGAATGCTTACAGCTGGTCGCACGTTAAAAAGATTAACCCCGTTGGTGGTCTGCCGGCGTCGAACCGAGCCTTTTCTACCGGTGTGGTGTGTACCCTTCTGTTTCCACTGTACAATGTATCCAACACCGGCTCACAGTGTAGGCAGAACGTTTCAAGTGGAGAGAAATGCGCCAAAACATCCAGTCTGCTTCTCGGAGGCCTTCGATGCGGCCTCTCTCAGACTCATCCAGTTGGGCAACGTCTTGTGGAATGCGCCGTCGGAGCATGTTGCGTGTTAACTGAACTTGGCTCTGTGACTCACACACTCCTAATACGACTTTATTCGGTATCTTGCAGCTATTCATTACGGATGGACATTTATGCTACCTAGTGGCGCAATAGGGACCCAAATGGGACAGTCGAGCTATGACGATACTGTGTAGTAACCTCCGTTGTACTCGTATTATTCTTTAATGGTGATCAATTTTTTTGCAAATGAGTGTACCTACTTAACACACAACCAGCCGCCTTTGACTGTGTGTGCTGATCTCTGCACCGTCGATGCACGCTTCGAAATGAAGATGGACGAAGACAATTCGGACCACTTTAGTAATTAATGAAGTCACACGCTTATTGTGTTGGTGGATGTATCCTACTGATAAACTTTGTGGTTAACTGCGTGTATTTTGTCCGAAGCCCTGTGTTCTTTGAAGCTCCGAAGTAGCCACGCCACGCATTTACGGACATGGGATTCCTCTTGTAGGAGCCGCGGTGGCGTAGTAGTCAGACTACTCGCCTCCCACCTTGGTGAACCGGGTTTGATTTCCGGTGGCGTCACTCCTGGATTTTGGCATGTGAGAATCGTGCCGGACAATGCCGCTGGTCGGCCGCTTTTCTCGGGGATCTTCCATTTCCCCCGCCCTTGCATTCTGGCTTACTCCATACTCACCTATCTTCATCCTCATCAGCTTTTAAGACCTCGATGTCAAGTGCCGCTCAAATCTCGCCACTCCACTCCTTACGTAAATTGTTCAATTCGTTGACCTGTACCACACACTATATAATGTCTGGGTTCTTGTGAAACAACAATCATAACGGTTTTCAAATTCTCTATTGCAAATGTATCAAAATTTTTCTTATATATCGAGTGTTCGCGTTTAGTGATTTGAGATTATATATGATTGTCTGAATTGTTAACACCTAGAGGTACATAGGTGTATGTAACTAAAATTTTGGGCATGGAAACCTCAGGTACTCAGCTGTGTAATATTGCTCCCACACTTTTGTACCGTTCTCCACTCTTTTCTCTATCTTGTCAGTACTCTCTTGGCTGAACCTTTCGTATTTCGACTTAGATTCTATTATCTTCCAAAGGATTAGAGAACCTTCTTTACATTAAAAACAGATGAATACTCTTCAATTTGAAGAAGAGACTAATACCTGAAGTACAGTTATACAATTGCCTAAGGGAAGAAAGCAATTAAATAGGGCTGACTTAGTTGTCAAGAATTCAAAACTAAATGCAACATGAATATTATCATTTTTTTTTAATACTTCCGTTTGCTAATAATATCTGCGTACTGCATGCCATCTGTTGGACAATGTTGCAAACAATGACGAGTGCTAAATAGTATAATGAAAATGTCACGGTCTCCATTGTTGTCACACTGAGCGACGGCAACAAAGCAGTACTTTATATAACTCTTAAAGAAATTAAAAATCCTGGAGGTTGGCGTGGTCATGCGGTAATGGGCCGGCTACAACCACCTTAGACCGGAGATAGGGACAAAAAAGAAGAACTATAGCTAGGCGCGATGGCACGAATAGGTCGATGTAAATGGGGGGATCGCCGGAAGACAACGCTGACCTTTTATAACTTTTCAATTAATTAAATAACTTGTCTTATTATACTATAATTGGAGTTTGAATCCATGTAAAGCAGTAGCCGAGTTCGATCCCAGATTTGTCTGAAATTTTTTTTTTCTGCGTTTTTATTTTTTATTTGTTTACTAGATAAAATTGTTAATGTAGGTTTATTCGAGTTTTCATAACTTGCTCAAACTAACGTGTGAAGATATATTAATCTCGCATTTAAGACGATTTTTAAAAAAAGTGATATAGTTTTGGTATTTATGGCAGGGAGATTGTGAGAAAGGGAAGAATAATTTCAAGGAGCTACATAATTTTTTTTTTTTTTTTTTTTGGGGGAATTAATACCACAACAGAAAAATCTTTAGAATTATAAACATTTTCATGGCTAGTATATAATAATTACAAAAACTCCAAACCTTAATAAATTAATGCAGAAAAACTTTAGTAATTACCTTACTTCATAAAAGATTATGATCTAAGTCAGTTAAATTTTTACATCCTCCTTAAAATCCTTTTATTGAATTGCAATAATTCATCATGTATGACTTAATGAAAATGTTTCAGGAATTTTATTTTTAAACATAGATGAAACAAATTGCTATCTTAAAAATTACAGAATTCTCGTTAAAGAGTTAACGGGTAAGTGTATATAGTGCAATATATAAGACAAGTTTGTTCAGCTGTCTCATATTTTAAAACGGATTGCATTTTGAAATACAACTAAGATGCCCCATTTTGTAAGCTGAGAAGCTGAGATATAACAAAATACAAATCATCAAACCGGTGCCATATTAGTTTTGCATTTTTAAAACGTTTGAATACTTATATAAGCAAGATTATTGGAATAAAAAAACCTGACATCGTACTCGAAATAATTATTTAACAAAGCAAGTTGCTGAAATAATTTTTAAATAGGTATTCAATTACTGAACAATATTTTTGAAGTAACAATTTCACATCATAATTGTGTTATATACATCGAAGGAACACATCGATATCTGCAAGGGTTCCTATACTGGAAGACGGCAAGTGAGATCGCCAATACCCCATGCTGCATTAGCGGGTATTGATGCGTCAGGTAGTAATGATGAGACAGTTAATGCGAAAGACGGGATGAGAGCAGTAGAGTCGGTTTGTGTGTAATGTGAACTTGCATGACTTTCGCGTGAAGTAGACGAACTTCAAAACAAACGGTCGTTGTCTCTAAATACTGATGATGATGACCACGCGACTACTACAAAGAAAAGTAAACTTGATGTTAAGGATGAAACAGGAGGTGAAGACGATTTGAAGACCGCATTGATGATAATGACTATGAAGACAGTGTTGATGAAGAATCTTATGAGAAGGATGATGATTCTCTCGATGTTCGCCCACATTTCACCAGAGTGTTTCCTTCGAGAAGTGGTGTGAAGAAGGCCGAAGGCGTCAAAAACGCTCGTTGATTTGCTGCAACGACCGAAATGGAGAAGGCAGAAGATTCTGAGGAAACTGACTACGTGTCTATCGAAGACCCGAGTGAACTTGTTGATAGACTCAGACATTTGATTGCTTTGCAACAAGACGGAGGTTTTTTCGCACATTAACGGGATATCTTCTATCATTAGAAAACTGGACGATCGGTGCTATATCAGACGGGACTGGTAGCTACTAACCATGAACTACAAACATCTGATAAATATAAAAAACATAGAATGTATGTAATAATTAGAAAGATAGAATGAATATAATTAGTAAATAAATTAAATTTATTTATACATAATAATGTGTGTTTAATTTCTTATCCAGACCATTCTGCTTCTCTGAAAGACTTATTAATTTAGATGTGTGTGCAACAGATTGTGAGAGTAAGTTTTAGATAAAATTTATGCGAGTATGCCAAGGAGGAGGGGCTATAGTAGGATCTGAAGTATTGTGCATTACTCGGGTCGAATAAACAATCGACTGAGTTCTATAAGACGAACGAATTAACTGGGGAATACTTTTCAGGAATGTTTCCCAACTGGTTAGTTGGTCTGGTGATTCGAATTAGTCGACCTTTTCCAGATTGGTTGTCGTCGATTGTAGGTATAGGTGGGTAGTATGGTGGGTTAATGTTGACCACAGTTCTAGCCAATTTTTGCAGGGACCAGTTGTGGTTTCGTTTTTCAGAAAGAGAGAAGTGTGGAGAATCGTGTGGTTGCCTGACGACAGCGAGGGTGGTTGGCGAGTGGGCGAACTATTGCAAGTAATGATGGTTGGATTGGAGGGAGGCGAATAGGTGGAATGGATGGTAACGTGCGTAAATGTTGATGGTGTCTGAGTTATGATAAGGAAATGGCGAGGGAAGTAGAGCGACGAGAGGTGTGTTGTCAGTGTGATGTCAGTGGCCTAGATGTTTAGCGTGGGGGGAGGGGGGGTGGACGTGATGAGCTGTGCTTCTTCGTGGTTAAACCATAGTTACGGATTTGCTTTCTAAAATGGAGGACATAGTAAAGAAACGTTTGCTATTTCTGATTTCTTGTCTTCTCCAGAATTCATTGCGTGAAACAGTAATAAATCACGTCGTCGGTCACCAATGTTGGAAGTTATAAATATAATTCCAAGCCAATATTGTTTAGTTGAATTTGTGAAATCTTTTCAATGTTTCTTCACTTTATACGAATTTTGGTACCAGACCGCTCTGAGCTCCGAGCAGCCTGCTGTCATAATTGTCAGATTCACAGGCGCAAAGGAGAAGGATGTACCACTGCGCCGCTCACCAGGTACCTCAACTTTTTCTTTGTCTCATTATATAACTACAATAACACTAAATCTTTCTGGACCTCATTACTGTTTCTGTACCCATGAAAGGCCCATTTCCCCTCCTGATGGATTACTGCACCCAGGGGCTTAGTTGTTACCAGTAAATTTCTTTCGCATTCCATGTCTTTTCCTCTGTTTCTGGTGGCCGCAGCCCTCAGTGTGTGAATCAGCTTCAGTGCCTGTTGTACAGGATAAAACATGTGAGTAAACATAATGATCTGTTCTCTGAGTTTTATTTCACAAGTCAGGCTGCTTCACGTCCTCTTAAGAGTATTCCTACTCACAACTACTCATCCTGACCTCATTAATGACTACTGTGAGTCAGTATGGCCGGGACCAGACATATCTAAGTAAAGACAATTCGTGGGGGTTTGTGGAATGGCCCTAAAGGTCTCACATTAGTGGCATAATGAGGGGCCCTATGCCATCATAGGTATGACCAGTTAAACACCTGCAACAATCATCGCCTGGAGTCAT
This sequence comes from Clitarchus hookeri, assembly GCA_002778355.1. NCBI lineage: Eukaryota > Metazoa > Arthropoda > Insecta > Phasmatodea > Phasmatidae > Clitarchus > Clitarchus hookeri. The sequence goes on from NQII01000255.1 coordinate 1,288,965, forward strand.
CACCATCACCAACACCAACCATTAACAAGCATCTTCAAGAGAAGGCGACCCGGGTGAAATGCCCACTGCCTGCTCTTCCATGCTCTAAAGCTAACCAGCACCCTAATAATTCACTTCCGCATCAGTACTCCTCCTACCACCTTTCCACCTGGAACAACTTCCATCAAAGTGTTGCCCCTCCATGTGGCTAATTCTCTTCAAAAGGCTGACTGCCTAATCATTTGCTACATCATTTTTCCTGGTATCAAAATGGCTTGCCCAAGCATGTGGCTATAATTACAGGTTTCATGCATGAAAACCCAAGTCTGAGCTGTTTCTTATTGTTTTAGGTGCAACACTCTCAACTCTTACATATCCTACTTTTCAAATTTTACCATGTAAAATTCCTTATTTTTTTGCTAACCTAGCCAAAATTATATTATCCCTAGCAACATCCTGAATTTCTAAATCTTCATTTCCATTTCCCAAAGGAGTGGACCAGAATATTATTCTATAAATATTCTATGTCACTTTGCAAGACAACGTGACAAGATGGTGCCATCTACCCTGTGATGCCGCTGTACCTCCAGGTGACATGATATTACAGCATGTGAATGCATAAGAGGTGCATGTTACTAGCCTCTGCTCGCCCGGGCAGTTTATCAGTTCCACATGGCCACAATGTATGGGAGGCGGCTGCGAGAAGAACTGCGGCGAAGAACTGCCAACTGCATGATGGATTCTTTTCACATACCGCACCGTAACGATTGCGGACTGATGGATGGCACACCTACAATGGGATCCTGGAACACTCGTGTCTGAAGTGTGTGCACCAACTACACAACCTGGACCCTTTCACTAAGGTACAACTACATACGAGTAAATGCCAGTATGACGATTCCATAGCCACATGTAGGCTCCATGAGGACATAGAGAGAGAGAGAGAGATAGAGAGAGATAGAGAGAGAGAGAGAGTGAACAGGGAACTGTGTGCGGGTGCATTCGCATGTACCACTGCATTATACCTCGACAGGTCCTGGTACCATCGAACCTATTTTTGGTCGATAGGGTTTAAGTACTCCATTCACGCATACAATGTACCTATGCCAACTCATTTTAGGCGAACCCTTCAAAAAAGTAATAAAATTACTTGTGATAGTATTGGCCAGGCCATTCTTGCATGCACTCAGTGTATGCGAGTGTATCATGACAAGTGTGTGTCACCGCAGAAACGTGCTACTGTGAACTCTAAAAATGTCTTTATCTGCCTCGATGTTGGTCAGTACATATACATCCATACTTCACATTCTCTGTGAATACACAACCTCCTGTCAACAATGCTACCAACCTAAACCGACCAGAACAATATCAAAAGAACTACTGCCGAGGTGTAAACACCGAACTGACTTGTTGTGGCAGTTGCAAAATGTCAGATCATCGTCAGTGTATTACCGAGAACTAGAGGTGTGGTCCAGAGAGGGGCAATTTCTGTGCCGACATTGGATACTGCAACTCAGTTTGCTGCAGCTGCTCACAGTAATATCATGCACATGCAGCCAAGCCTCGTCACCTGCGACTTCCCTCACCCACTCCACTTTGCTTCTTCATGTGGCATCTAGACAGAGTAGCGCCTCGTCCACTGTCGTAATAACACTGCCATTTGCTGCTTCCACCTCCTTGCCTGTGTCAACTCCGGACTGTTTCCAGTCACTTCCGACTTTTTCAGGTTTGCCATCAGAGGATCCTGAAACATTTCTCCATGACTATACAAACTGTCTGCAATAGTACGGTGTCGAAGAGGATGATTGACCTAACTGTGTTGGTGACTGGGTAAGTGGCAAAGCCAGACATTGATGGTGTGACATTTCTTATTATGGCATTACAAGGGGGAATTCGGTCGGTCGTTTGAGTGACTTTTAGCCAGAACTTTCTCATCCTTACAAACCTGCAGCCATGTAATATTGGATGTTCAAAATTCATTAACTATGTTTGCCACACAGAAAATTAATCTAGTGCAGACATACTAACCCCACATGATAACAATATAAGTGTTCTAGGTTGTGCCAGGAACAGTGCTTCCTCAGTTCCATAGTGTATTAGCTCCTCCCATCCACTAACCTGTATATAACTTGATGCATTCTCTTATTATTCTAGGACAAAGCTCCACTTCATCACAACAGCCATACCACGATTGTGACTTCATGCATCTGCACTGGTAAAAATACAGTAATACCAACAATCGTTCAGACACTTCACAATGCAACAATAGTTCGATAAAAATATTCAAAATCATTATAAGTTTCTGCCATAAAAAACAATGGTAAAAATAGTGGTGCTTTGAGCAAAACTGGCACAAAAGACTCCTTGCAAACATGTTCAGGATGTGGATCGCCACTATACGTATGTCGCATTTGTGATGGACTGACACAATGAGTGTACTATCGCATCAAAAATTCTGCAAAGTCACGTGATGCTAAATTACTTCCAGGAAACGACCTGGCATGATCGAGTGGCCAGATGTCAACTACCCCCAGGGTAACACTGACCATGCCGTGATGCCAAACTGCTTCCAGGAATTTACCTGGCAGAATAGAGGGGCCAGAAGTCAAATACCCCCAGGATAACACTGGCCTTCCGTACAGACACCACAACAAATTTTAATTTCACGAATTTGCAATAGTTCCAACCAAGTCATTAGCATACCAGTGCTTCTTAAACAATAAACAGTTCCATGCCTTAATAGATAATGCTGCTAGGCATAATTTTATTCGGATTGATTTGGTATGCATATGCCAAATTAAACTAACTGTGCAAACATTGCAGCTTGCCACAAAAACCCACATCGATGAAACGGTCGTTCAAGTTCAAATTACATTTCGCATCAGGTACATTGAAACCGTCAACACCATCTTTGTTGAAACGACTTGTGAAAATGTCATGCTTGTAATACTGTTTCCGCAAATAGTATGCACGATTTGTTTGTCTTGTTTGCACATTACCTACATTTCTGTACATGTGACCAGCAGTAGTTTGTATACAATTCAAGGATTGATTTGGATAAGGGCATATCTTTAAAAAAAGGAAAAAAAAAAAAAAAACAACTTCACAAGATAAATATTTTTATTTACCAGTCTCAAATACAAATCATAATAATTTTGAAAGTGCCATTATTTCAAAAATGTTAGTTATCATTGTGAAAACAAGATATATAATCATAAAATAACATCAATCAAATACATATAAAAAAAATTAAAAGCACGCAAACTAATTTTTTTAAATAAAATTAGCCCTTATCCAGTTAAATAATTCAATTAATTGCATGTCGTAAATTCTTGTATGTCGTATACAATTAAATGTATATCTTAATTTAATTCGCATTTCTTATACAATTATTCTCTTGTATTCTGTTCATTTCCTTGTAACCTACATGCTTTTTCATGCTATCTACTTTCTTCCTCTTTTCTATTTATCATCACCATTCACAATGTTGAGGGTACTGGTCACCGAAAAAATTTATTATTTGTATTTCTATGATATTATGTTCAACCTGTAGGCATTAATTACTAGGTCTATACGTGCTCATAGGATTTGTGTGTGTATACATGTACATACACACCCGTAGACAAAGCATGATTATTGAGAAGTTACTGCCCCATTCAGGGTTTTCTTTCCTAAGTCACTTGGAGTAAATTATGTAATATAAATCTGGCTATTATTCTCAATATTTACAGGATAATTCGAAAAATTGAAAAGTGTACAGCTCGTGATAATATGCTTCCTGTTTGTCTATTGAAGTGACCATCGTGTTTTTGACCACCGTATCAATGTGTACATTTATTGTGATTGTAGCCTTTGGTTGTGAGATATAGTCGTTGTGTTACAATGCCACATACATTTTCCACAGACTACACAGATATTGCTTGTGATGAACAAATCTCAAGAATACAGTATGATAAAAATAATATATTTTTTAACTCCTGAAAGAGTTATTTGTTATTTCGTCACCTTCAACATCTTTAGCATTACTCTATAAATATTGGGAATAGGACCCACATTTATATGTCATATTTTGTTCTAAATGACTTAAGTAATTCCTCGTGCATCATCCTATGTGTGTTTGTGTGAGAGAGTACCTATGTATATTAAATGCGATACACATATATACAAACACAGCTGCACTTACGTTTTTGTTGTAGCGTATATTCGTATTTTAGTTAGAATTGATTTAATTTTAGGATGTGTTTTAATGATTTAAAGGTTTAATTTTCTGAGTTTTTACGAGATATGTAGGCCTAAGTCACGAAAATTTAACTTTTGATATATTGAAATGGCCTGCATAAAACATAGTTCAGTAACTTGTTAACGATGGTAAAAAGTTGAGTATCTTTTCACTGTCTTTGGGATAATACATATATGTTTTTGGTGAATAATTATTTTTGTCTATACGATTTTATTAGAAGGTGTAATCACTAAAAAATGCTCACTCTCACACACTGCACTTATGTATGCTAATATGGAACTGTGTAAATCTTTTAAAAATAAAGCTTTATGCACTGTTGAACCCTTTTAAGATAAAAGTTTCAAAGTATAGCATAGGCTTTTATTTCGCGCGAAGCTTTACAAATTATGCCAGTACTTAATACTAAAACTGAAGTACATTAAATTTAATAGACATTATTTGATGAGTATTAAATCTTGTCAGTCCAGAGTTAAACTTTGTCACGGAACTTATGTTGTCAAATACCTGCTTCCCTTGCACATATTGTGGCCACAATCCGTTACTTATTAACTTTGAGATCACTGATGGTTTATCAGTTGTTGACAGTAATAAGAGAGCAGGCCGCAGTAAATAGTAAATATTTTGTATGTCAGTAAGCTCATAGTTTCGATACGCTCGACACTGGTACCAAATACATTAGAAACCAATAGCGGACAGTGTGAAAATTTTTGCAAGAAAATCCGGTGGTGTTGTCACACCCAGCCAGAAGAGAGCAGCACAAGTTTCTAGCTCTATAATCGATTAATATTATAAATTCGATGCCAACATGGGGGGAATGAAGACGAAACATTCTATCCTCTTTGCAAAGTTTATTTAATAATGTATAAAACCTAAAAGACAAAATTAAATCCAAATATATTCGTGTAATATTTCCAGAAATATAATTATAGTAACATATCTTGCCCTTAGGATATATATTTATAGTACCCATCCCTAGCTATTTGTCTCCAGTGTATTTTCTAATGCTTTTCAACACATCGTTCATATTCTAAGTTCATGGCAAACTTATCCTATTAAGACAATCGTATACCAACCCTTATATTTGCTTTCGCAGGCTTTGAAGAGAGAGTGCATGCATATTTTAGTCGCCATACTGCAGTCCGCAAAATAAATGATTTTTAGCAATGTTTACACGAGACTGTAACACTTGAAAAATGTGTTTTTGAACTGTTTTGATGAAAATTTAAGTGTTTATCTTATGTAAAAACTTACGCCAGAAACACTGTAAGGCAACACTTTTTTTCAGTTTCACTTGTCACTCAAGTTATTGTGCAAGATTTTTGAAGAAGAAACTACCCAGGTTTTTCGGGTGGCATCAAAACATCTCCCAAATATTGTGTGTCTGTAGCAGTTTTTATAGTTAAAGAAAAGTTGATAGTTATGGGGCATGTAGGTGAAATGTGTTATATGTATAGACGACTCAAAATCTTACCACTTATCTCGTGAATTAACAAGCTGACACGATGTAAGCACTCACGTGCTTGTTGCAATGTTATTGTACAATACAGATAGTTTCCAGGATTAATGGCAGGTTTTAGCATGTATACGAACATTACTTAATTGTCCAGTTGTCTTCCACATTTCGTTCCAAACCTAAATACAGTTATTTCATAGAAATTATTTTAATGTTTATTCCATCATCCTAATCAACTTTGTAATGAAGATACAATAAAACTAAAGTATTTTCAAATAGAGTAAAATTAAAATTTTTATGTTTCTGTATAAATTGCCACAGCAAATAATTATATCTGATATGAGGCATTCTTGACCTCACATCTGTACACTCACACACCAATGTCATTTTTTATTCAGAAAGCCTGATGAATTTCAAAATTATCAAATTAATTAAGAATGTATCAAAATTCACGATGTTGCCAGTAATTGTTAATAATAGCTAGATGCCTATAAATATATATTGACATGACCAGAGTGGTAACCAGTCGAGACCTTCTCTCGCATTACCAATTCGGGTTCCGTCCCAAGCACTCTACTGTGCACGCACTAGCACGAACAACCCGGATCTTGGATTCTGGCTTTGCTAGAGGGAAAATTTGCGGCATACTCCTTTTAGACCTGGAAAATGTGTTTGATTCGGTCAGATACGTCTTCCTCGCCAATGAACTCAGAGCGATGGGTCTGCCAATTTCACTACAGCACGTGATATGCTCCTTCCTCGCAGACCGATTTTTCCACCTGCGGGTAGAAAACGAGCTATCCCCTCTCAACAAATCGAAGCAGGAGTACCGCAAGGTTCTATTCTGAGCCCTCTACTCTTCACACTGTTTATAAGACTTATGCCAACTCCAGCAATTTCCAAGTTATCCCTATATGCCAATGGCACTGCGATTATTGCCACTGCCACCACAGAGCGTGAATTATGTCAACACCTAAACAGTGCCCTTTGCACACTCAAATGGTACTTCGAGGCGAGGGTAATCAAGCTAAACTCCGACAAAACCACAGCATTACTATTCTCCAGAAGGCGAGAAGAATACTCACCCAACATACGTATGGACGGCAGGAACACCCCGTGGTCTCAATCAACGAAATACCTCGGCGTAATCCTAGACCAAAAGCTCACCTACAGCGAGCACATTGAAGCAGTATGTGGAACAACCAGATCAGCCTTATATGCCCTGGCAAGTGTACTCCGGCCGAGCTCTCCCCTCACCGAGAACAACAGATTGCGACTTTTGATTATATACATCGTAACAATCTTCATGTACGCCGCCCCCGTCTGGGGCCACACGAAGCCGACTCATATGCGTCCATTGTACTCCATGTGTCACTGTGCTCTCAGAATTGTTCTGGGGAAGGAACTAACCACTATCATCATCGAGTAATCCAACACTTTCTCGCGAACTCTCATCAACCACGATAACCCGACAGTGCGCGCTCTCTGTCAACCCATCCTGCACGCCAGAGTGCAGTCGTCCGACACGTCGCGGATATGTGACCGTCCACCTCGCCCACGGAGATGACAACACACTTTTCACTGAGCTGTCACCACCTGAACGCTGAATGAGAACCAACCACACTGGAACAAGAGATGGGCGACCACAGCAGCTGAGAACACCCACCAGTGAACTACTCCTGTCCCCGGAGTTCTACGGGGCAATCACCAAATTATGGCCCAATACCTCTACCAGGCAGCCTCTCTGCACCCCCACTTGAAATTAAAGTAATTAAAGTAATAACTTAAAATCACCCACTTCACTCCCCCTTTGTAGTAATCCCATAAATTGCGGGTTTTTGAGGGGGTTCTCCTGTTTCCCCATCTTTTTCCACATAATGAATGCCAACCCCCCGAAGAGTACCCAATAGTCTAACTAAAGGGACCTTCGCAAAATTATGAAATTAAAACTGGGACTAAGAGTCTCAAAGTAAATTATCTAGAATCAGAAATAAAGCATTAGAGTTTAGATAGCCAGTAGCTCTTCATGCGGAAAGAGCCTTTCCCTACCTTGCATGACAACAGTCCTACACTACACATGGAACAAAAAAAACGCCATGCGTCCACGAGCTCATTTTGCCCACTCTGACCGCAGTAGTCACAACAACTACACCAGATACACCGAGACGCACCAACCACATCTGGCCACGAGTGCGTAGTGCAAGTAGTCAAGAACGGAACTTGCACCTTCTTGCCGACAAGGATTACGTAACTCTAGATACCGACCTACTTATTTATTACACAAGGTAACTCTTTTAATAAATAGTTAGGCGATCCGAAACCTTATTTACCTCAAAGCCCCTTCTCCTTGGTGAACTGGCAAATTGTTGTTGCAGTGTAACAGCTCGCACAACGACCTACGACACAATGTACCAACAAGTGGCATCAAACTGGCTTATGGGCCAAAGCTGAAGCTATAAGTGCCCCAAAGTGTCACCAGTAGTGTGCATTATTTTTACAAGCACATTAAACACAGTCACTGCATGCACAACCGCAGTCAGGGGTGTGTTTTATTGTGTTAACAGCTATTTAGCATGGTATTCGACACCGCTTTGCCCAGGTGGACTCGTCCATCCCTACGGGAGACAGCCACCCGGCAACACTGTAGCCAGTGAAATTCAGACACATCACCAGTTGTGAAATTCAAACACTTTTAATGAGAAACATAATAATGTATATAATATGTATTTATAAAATATCAATTTGTATTTTCACAAAGGGAGATTGCCTATAAAGGCCACCATCCTTGTAACATGTAATTAAGTGCGGTGACACGCCCCATCAACTTCACAACTACAATATTAACAGACATTTGTTAATAAACAAGGGTGTCACCAATATGTTGATATAATTTAAACAAATTTCACCATTGTGATCATATCACATAGTGTTCATTTACTGTTTCATCATTCGCAGTTTGACTTCGGTTCTCGTCACTCGTGACGGAAACCGAGGTCACTCCGCCAGTTCGTCTCAGCACTCGGACCAGCCCGGCAGTGTTGGTCGCCCACTCCACGAGCCTCCTCAGTACCTTCATTTAGGCTGTAATCACTTCACTGCAATATTTACATTAATTAACAGGAATATTTTTTTATATTTTTTTTGAGTAGCGAGGGGCGAGCCACCTGCCTCTCACCAGAGAGCTTAACACTATCACGTATCAACATAATATTAAGTTTATTTCTTGCTAAGGTCACAGGCAGGCCATAAGTGCTGGGTATATATTCTTGCATTATTCACCTATAAGCAAGCACAGTGAATAAACCGCTTTAAAAATTTAATGTGTGTCGATTAATTGTAGGTTACTACACCCTTTGTAGCATCACCCACAATTTTATAGTAAATTTCAGGCCTACGAGATGGCATATAGTCTCGTCATTAGGTATAAATGCCTTAACAGTAAATACAGGACATCATCATCAACAATCTGACTGAGATATCCAGGGCCCTCTTGGCGTCGACCGAACGACCACCATCATTAACTCTCTACTGGGTTATGGTGCCAAGCAATCCAAAACTCAACCGGCCCTGGGTAACCTCAACCATGTTTATATATATGTATGTATGTATGTATGTATGTATGTGCAACACACTCCACTATGTATCACTAGTACTAATCGTGGTGAATCATAACTGCATATACATATTGTTATATTCGCAGTACATACTTAAAATAGTGATTATCGGGATGGCTATGAAGATCAGAAATCTTGTGGGGTAAAAGTTGTACGACACGGAAAGAACTCTGCAACAAGAAATGTATAAAGATACAAATCATGTCATATACATCTGCAAATACTTCGAAAATTGTAAATTCACACAAAATCTGCACCACTGGAATTCTGCGACCACAAGCGATACTTGGCGCAGAGGGCACAGCGATTTACCTGCGTTATACCGGTTCACCAGTTACATCCAAATAGGGAAAAAAATGTGTGAAGCAGGTAGATCAGTATTCCCTCACACTCGATATCACTTGTGATTTACGAAGCAGAGTGGCACAGATTTGCGTAAATTAAAGTTTCTGGGGTTAATTGACTGTCAGTACAAAATCCGAACAGTTGCAAACCACAAATAAAATACAAAAAACATATTAGCTTAACACCACCAACATCTGTAACAAAATTGCTAAATAACTCACCTGAGGAGAGAAATGGCATACATGTTGACAATGCTATGCAATTGTTGCATAGGTGCTAAGTAATTATTAATCATGTTTCTATTTTCTAATAAAAGTAACAATCAACTCCTTTCTACCCACGTGACTGGGAAAAAGTACTTACTATCATTACACTGCACCTTTTTACTTTCTACTGGGACGTGTATTGAAGGACAGTGGGAATGGAAAATAGTGCTATGGACAATTAAATTATACTCAGTGATCTACTAAGTACTCGATAAGAAGAGGCCACAAATAGGTCTTAACTCAAAATTTGGAAATGTTCCACCCTCTGATGCAATGTATAATATATCATGACACATTCACACTTCTGCAAATTATTATTTAGCATAAACAGCTTATACAGTCAAATTCGAAAAGATCCATAAATGAATGCACCTTGGTATTATTTCCTCAAATTTTTGTCTATACTAAGGTTAAAACATATTGTAATGGCTGTACTAATTTGTATCTTTCATTTCAGTTTTGTTCACAGCAATTTTTATTCTATGAGAAAATTGACTAAGGTAATTTTGTAAACGACAGGTTATAACTCCTGGTACGAAATTAATTCTGATATTTTTTTGTGCTGTTGTTCCAGTTAGTGCACAATCTAACATGCAGGATATTAACACACAGCATAATAGATTTCTTGGGACATACTGATTTACTTACAGAACTGACTGACTTGCTGATTTGAAACTGCACATCACCAAAATTATGAAACAATTTTCTGGCCAAATACGACCTGTGGTGGTAACAGCATGTCGTATCGTATCTATAGTTGCAGATAACATGGTCCACGAAGAATTTTTTTGTAAGTTTAATGGTTGCCTGCGGGTTGACTTCAGCAGGTAAGAATATCAGTTCTGTAGGCAATTAAGTGTGTACCAAGTAAGCTGTATGTTAATATCTTCCATGTTACTTTTGCACTCACTGGATTTACGTAAAAAATATGTAGCAGTATTTTGGAGCTGTGTTCCATTCATTGTGCACAAAACACTCCAAAGCCATCAGATACATACTTATGGCAACATTGATGCTCAGGACATCGTCTGCTGGAAGGACTTTACTGTCAACGAGGAGACTTCATTTAATACTGCAGTTATTAAAATGGTTCAAACTTTGGTACTATTTGGATTAATAAAATATAATTTGAAATGGGAAATGAGCTTGGTTTATATACTGTTCAGGGTCATCTTGTTATTTGAGAACTTTTTAAATCAATCTTTGAAAAATGTCACTACTCTTTTACAGCATATATTCTAACTTGCACACTGACTGGCATGCATCCAATAAAGTTGGAAACGATGGAGGGAAACTAAAAAGTCATAATGTTGATTTAAGAATGTTAGGTAAACATTTGTGAATTCTGCAATTATTTATTTTTCTTCTTGTTTTCTTTTCCCCTGCATAAGTGTAAAAATAGGCAGATGTGGGAAATATTTATTTTTGTAACAATTTCACAGATTTACTTGGCTTATGCATGAAAATTATGGCCTAATAAATTTCAATATTAATTTTTCTTATGATGGAGGAATACACAATGTGCATACAAGTGGATCTTAAGCAGGGTTTCAAAAGTGCTCATTTCACCATGAACAGCCTATTTTCAGAAAACTGTTACTATGGATGTTAATGTTTTCCATTAAAAATTACTCCATTACACCATTCCACATGCTCCAAGAACCTAACTCCTTGCCAAACTTACAGAAAATGTGTAGTAACATATTGGGAATGTGAACGTGGAATGTTTATGTAGTTATAAGGGGATCACATAAACAATTACAATTTATTTTCAGGATTAGGTTGGCACTAAAGATATGTATTTGCAAAGTACTAGCCAAATTGAGCTTTTCCCCCAAAACAAGCATACGAATTTGCAGTGAATCGTAGAGGGACAGCATAAAAATTAATGTAATGATGTATAACTGCAACCATAGCTAGTCCACATGAATATGTGAATAAATGGTTTCCATGATCGCAAAAGGGTGCAACCCAAAAATAAACAGCTCAAAAAGAACTTGCTAGGTATTAAATAGTAAATTAAATAGTATACCTTCAATGCATCCAAGTATAAATGCAGGAAATTCTCATATATCAAAGAGCTATAGTAAATCATTTCAATAAAACAGAATAGCTCTACAACTACAGTATACACAAATGAGAACCAAATTAATTTGTGCCTTACAGTGTTGAATCCAACTACCATCCTGTGAGACTTAAATAATACAGAGTTGAAGTTAGCTTTGAATATCAGTTTCAAATGGTGACGCACCTAGCATATTTGTTAACATCCAATATCACTAATAGTAACTAGGGGCACAGTTCAGTGTTGAGCAATGAGATCGGGTCGTGGTTAATCACCCTAGGGGGCTCGAGGTAACACACCGTCAGATAATAGGAAAATTCGAGCTGTATGGCTGCTGCGCACACACGGATTAATGAACACACTATTGGTTATATGAAAGATGATTATTTTATTGAACACTTATCCGAACATACACGTGGTGACCGCGTGGTCGTACAATGTAACACACTTATGGATTACGATTAATTAAGGCCAGTGACGCTGCTCTCCCCTCGGTGCGATGTAACATAAAAGACAAGTTATTTCGTGGATGATGTGATGTTACGATTATTGAGTGAGGTTGCAGCTTCAGGGGCTAGCACCGGGTTCATGTGAAATGAGAGACTCACCACGTCCGCCCGCGTTGAAGTGATGAAGCGTACTGTTGAGAGCTGCTCCGGCTCCCGCTACCTGAGCCCAGGCGACGCCAAGCGGTGGAAAGATGAAACATAAATATGACTTAAAATGCTAATGAGATGTAAGAAAATGATATACCTTAGATTAACATAATCAAACATAATTACCCTATACAACTTACATAATAAAACACAATTACCCTTGCACAAATACACAATAAATCAGGGTTATATTAATATTAAATATAAGTATCGCTGCAGTCACTGTGTTGCCAACTTAGTAATGTCACATGTCCCTGGCTGGCTGGGTATGTGATGACTATCTATCAACACAATAAATATTATATAAATAAATACTGAATAGATCCACTGAACCAATTAATAATAATGATTAAATTATAAGCTCTGAATAATTAATGACACTGGTGCAATTTACACACATGGAACAAATACACTTGATAATTATGACACCTAATAACTACATATAACCCTGAATAACTATACTGATGTGCTCCCATCAATTATGCCGCACTGATGTAATTATATTGGTGAACTCTGATTAATTACATTGCACTGAATAAGAGATACTGACGAACGCTGAGTGATTATGACACTGAATACACTATCTTTCTTGCCCACATGCCTGTTGGTGTGTTGCATCTGGAGTGGAGGACACTACTGTGGCAGTCACAGTTGGTACAAAGGTACCAGTGAACGCCTGGTTCACGTCAACCTAAAGAAAGTATATAACCATGTCACAATAAGAAGGGACATGTATGTGGGATTTCTTTCGACTTTTTGTCTAACTGCCCATAATTTTCTCACTCTGAACAATATTGAAATTCTAGTTTGCAAATTTCGGGCCTCCTAAAATGAAAACCTTACAATGTAGACGAATAATTCCCATTGCAATCTTACCACCATTGGCATATGTACTACAAAGTGTATCAGATTAATGTATTCTGTGCTCCAATTTTTGTCCAAGCGCCGATAAATTTATAATATAGAACAGCTTGGCAATTCTGAGAAATAATTATATTGCATTATAGTTGCGAAACCTTTGATTGAAGCAGAAAAACGCACACAGTGTTGTAATTACAGTTTCCCAGTGTACTAGAAAATGTATCAGAATCCTTAAAACTGTGTTTCCAGTTTTTCTTTAAGAGCTGATAATCTGGCTATTCAGAACACCTTGGTGATTCTGGAAGACAAGTTTAGGCAATCATTTTCATTTCAATAGTTACTTCTTAAGTTTAGAACATTTCCTTTCTTTTTCGTGCGTAGGAGTCGACTGTCTGCCCCCTGTGACAATATCCAGGATTTAAAGTTTCACATGTACTTCATATAATTTTTCATGGCTTAGACCGGTTTTAGAGTGTTGGTTATACGGCAGAACGAGTGCCGAATCCGCTTCATAGTGTGCATGTAGTATAAGTGCTCATGTATCACCAGCCACAAATAAACGTCTAAAGCTCATGCTTTAGTTTTATTGTGTTAACCCCTTTTGGGTATTTACGGTGCTGCATCCACTTGCAGCAACACCAACATGTAAGTAAAACCGTACGAAGAGGCTCACAGTCTCACCAACATAATAGTGAAAACCACTAGGTATATGGAGGTACTGGTAACATCATCATCTACAAGCACCGCAGACAGACAGAGGACTCCAGTGACTCACAGGCCATCGACCGCACAAGCCTCATTGAGTTATGGTGCCGGAAAATTTATCAGTTTCCACTGTATTGTGGTTAGCAAGGTAAGGGACCCACATCATCAACTTTGAAATCCCCTACACATCAATTTTATAGTACACTGGGCAACTGTTATTACAATATAGTTTGAATTTTTTGCTTCATTTGAAGGTTTGGTTTCTAGAAGGCCGTAAACTTGCCATCTAGAATCACCATATCGTTGTGAGCCTCAAGTATATCAGTACTTAGGCAATAGCAATCTGTAATCTTCATTAAGCTAATACAGTTACAAATTCGAATTTTTTAAAAATATTTTAGGACATGTGCAGTTTTTGCTCGACACGTTTATTGTAGAGTAGAAACGTTCCTAATATTCTGTTAGTATGGAAGCATCGTTTCATTGAAGCTGGTATTTGATGCTAACTTCACGAGAATTAAAATAATCTGCAGTATAAAACAAGTAATATACAGTGTTTTATTTCTATTATTTAGTTTTTTAACATAAAAAAAAGACACATTAAGGTATACATGTGAAACTAGTGCTTACTGAGTGGCGAAAAAGTTTGTTGCCAAACTAAAATCATGAGCTCCCTAATGTTCAATAAAAGTATTCTTGGTGCTTTTGTTCTATGAGCCTCGTTCTTAGTATTTGTATGCAATACTCCCTTACTCTTACTGCTTTCTCATGTTTGTTTACTTCTGTTTGATTACTATTTACTCTGCCTTGCTTTGCGACATGTGGGCGACATGTGTAATGATGAACAGAAATAGTTTTCGAGCTTAGCATATATAAATTTTTATCTCGTACGCACGACGTTTATGAGATTTGTGTATTCCTGTGACGTGTGGTACGTGGGAGCGGGAGAACTTAATATTCCAGTTTTTACTGTAAACTGTTATGAATTTTTTGATTTAACCTATGAATTTATAAACGGTTCACTATTACTTTTTTTTAGGTATGTTGGAACAAAATGTTGGTAGCTCAAACGTTAGTAAAGTATTTTATATAAGTGTGTATCCAGAACCTGATTATTTTAGTTTCCGAGGTATTGAAGTCCTTGGGAATTTTAGCTTGGATAGCAAACGAAATTTCCAGGCAAATCTAAGCCAGTTAAAGTATGAAAAAATACCGCCGGACAGGGGAAATGTGCGGTATGATCTTAACCATAGACTGAGAGATGTGATTAAAAAGAGCGAAGAGGATGAAAAGCTGGACAATCTTCTCAAATGGATTTTGAATGATAAACGAGTTTGGAAGTCGGCTGGGACAACACAGGTTGATGAATGTGAAAGGTAAAATTATGTTAGTTGCTTGGCATTAAAATTAGAAAGTAATGTAGTTGTATCAGTACCTAATCCTAATATGGCAAAATTTGTCTTTATGTATTTGTAAAAGTATGTAGTTTATTGATAATCGGTAATTATTAAGTTGTAACTCTTCTGTAAATAAAAACTTCCCGGAAAATTGTATATATCGACATTACTTATCACACAGAACAGGAATTTACTAGGGGCATCATGATATTCACATTACTGTACATACAACCAAATGCAATAGTGGGGAGGACTATGAAGGGTAATTATGCAGAACACGAATATACTAGGGGTATTAACGTCAGACTAATTTCGTAATATGTGCCCACCTAACCAAACGGAACCTAACCCCACAATGAGTGAATCACTATTTTACATTTTTTTTAACTAACCTAGGATTGTAGGGTTTTAAACTAACCTAGGATTTTTGGTTTTTAAACTAACCTAGGGTTTTAGGGTTTTAAACTAATATACGAATTTAGTCAAATCTAGGATTTTAAGGATTTAAAGGATTCAAAAAACATACTCAAGAATATCAATTAACTCACCTAGGTAGCGGCGAGTACAATTCCTCTGTCCTCTGCCAATTCAACTGTTGTACACCTTACCTCACTCGATGAAACAAGTAACACCCGCCACACTGGCGAATATTATGCACAGAAGCACACGTTTATAGGCGAAAATACGCACAGAAGCACTCGTTAGTGCACCCTCAGTTTTTAAATCGGTCAGATGCGGACTTTACAAGTCACGCTCGCAACACAACCGCACTGTTTCGCATCTGAACGGCAACTGAAATTCGATGGCGATGACGTATAAAAGACAGTTACAATGACGTCAACGACCTACAGTCAATAAGGTGACGGCACAATGCCGAAAATCATCAAATATTAAGGCGTCCAAAGTAAAAAAAAAGCAGCGGACCGCTCGTACTACTAACTATTTTATTTAATACGTTCTATTTATTTTAACATTACGCCCTTCTGAATATCCGTGGCCGGTAGGTTTGGTCCATACGGTATAAGAAGGCCACTTTCTGACAGTCAGTGAGTGGCAACTTAATGTTTACGAAACAAACTAAGTGCCATTTCCAAAATCCTGTATCAGCGGATGCACGAACAAACAAAAGTTAAAATTACGTTGGCTATTCTGAGTGCACTGCCAATGCACATCACAAAAGCAGAAAATACGCGGGTAAGAAAGAGTTCTTACATTTATTAATGCATTTTATTTTACAAGGAAACAAAACATTGGTTGTTAGTGCTAAAAACTAAACTTCGTGATAATGTAGTTATGTATAGGTGTTCAAAATGAAATGTACAATAGAACGATACGACGTGGAAAAGTTTTCTGAAGTTGTGCTAACTTCAGAAAGTTTTTTCACGTCGTATCATCCCTCTCCAACCTCGCTTTCAACACGTCCTTGATATTAATTCGAAAAGCATATAGAAATATTGCATAATATTGTTGAATTATTTTTCTATTAATTTGACGAAACGACACGAATTTGAAATATATTTCCAGCCCGTAATCTAAGAACAATCAACTTAAAATAATACGCTATCTGTTATCCAAAAACAGCGGCTCAAACTTCGCCGTGACGCGCTGTGCGCGCGATCTCTCGTTTATTATGCGAGGTATTACCAGCCAGAAATGAACTTCTTTTTTGCGCGATATATAATGAATTTACAAACAAATGCCAATAGTTATATTTTTCCACGAGCTCTGCATAATTTTTAAAGTAACATATATTTCATGTAAAATTATTTGGAGTAAAAGTCATTTATATTTGGGCGGTAATCGTTCGTCTACGTAAATTATACGCCATATTGTTCTCATGAAACCCATCTCCTTGTTTGTAGAAAGTGAGACGCGTGAATAGTTTTTAAGCAATTCTAATGTTATTCCACGTCACATATTTCCAACTCGAATATATTAGCTATAACGCCCAAAGTGTGATAATAGATACAACAGACCGTCTCGCAAATGTTAACCCAAATTCACTATCTCGGACAAATTAAAAAAGAGTTAGCAAATATGTAATTATTTGCAACATTTTATATTTTTACTTGTATAACCTACTTATTTTTTTAGACAGATGTCAGTCTTAAAGTATCTTAAAATTTGTTTAGCATAACAGTACAATGGCAAGTGGATTAGCTGACAGCGTGTTGATAAAAAATATAGCCCCGACTTGACGGATCAGCTGATGGCGGAAGGATACATAGTCACATGTAGTCAGACGTAAACAGTGGCGCTACTTTCGCAGACCTGTCAGAAAACGGCCTTCTTATACAGTATGGACTATAGCATGGGAAACAGCGATTCGCAGCCATTAAACATGGCGACCGACGTAAACACACCGGCCAAACTGCTCGTACATTTCACAATTTTGTTAAATTTTTTAAAATATGTTCTACTTATTTTAACATGACTCTCTCTTAAATATGAACAAGGTAAACTGTGCAGAACCCATTAATACTACTTTTGTTGGTCTAGGATATTTTGTTCAGAAAAGCCCCTAAACTGCACAATTACCCTATGAAGATCTGGGAAATTGTAGCGTAAAAGACACACAATTTATGTGAATTACGTGTCATTTCAGTTCCTTAACCATGTTAAAACGCAAGAGGACCTAACCTAACACAACCCATCTTCACAATATGTGATTACAGGGAGAGTGCCGAATAGATAGTGTGTTAAAAAAGTATACTAAGTAAGCTCACGTCGGTTCACCCACCCCGGTGATTCACCTATCTTGAGGTTACGTTTAATTTGGTTAGGCCTTCTGCATTTTACATGGCTGGTGACAGCAGTTCGTAAGCCCTTAAATTCTCAGTTACATGCAATACTAAACCGTACAATTCACTACACTATATAGACTTTCCATGCTAAAACTCTATAATTAGGTACGTTACTCACCCATGCAAGCGGTGAATATAGCTCCTTTAGGATCTAATGCTTATAACACACGTATAGGACACATTCAATTTGTCTACACTTTGCAAACACGCGTATTTCTGTATAATACTTAAATGTAACATGTCACATGTAAATAATCACAAAGAAACACGCTTAATAGCACTTGACGCTACTCCCCACTTGTGGTGTACAGAATGGTTCGTAGGGTCTACAGTTAAGGTTAACTGGCACAGACTATAGGTGCCTGGAAGGTTGAGGGTATATAAAACAATACTTCATTGCGTCTTGGTTTTGAACAGGTTTATTTAACGGGAATTCATTCATACATTCCCGGCACTGTTGCAGGAAGTACACATACTTTAATGCCCTTCGAGTTCAAGGCCTGAAGGGATGATGGCAATGTTCTGGCTACGTTTCCGATGCTGTGGGGGCATTAGGTGACAGGACAGGTCCCTGAGTGACGACGTGTTTACTTATCTGCACATGTTGCGTGGTAGTTGTTCCAGCAGTTGAGGCCTGGTGAGTTGGATGGCCCGGATACGTTCTGGCAGTTGATGAGATCTGGTGAGCGATGGCCCTGGCCCTGTTATAGGCCCTCTGTGGTTGGCTTGTTGCACTCAGCTGGCTTCCTCTCGACATGGCGCTCCTCGTTGGAGCTCACCACTCGCTCCCGTTCTCGGCGTAGGGTAATAACTTACTGCTTACTTCCCTACCACGTCCCGGCGAGTTGACCCTTGACGGGCCCCCACCCGGCCTTCGGCGTGGGGTTGCACTGGACTAATCCCACTAGCTCGACGTGGCACTTCTCGTTGAAGCTCACCACTCGACTTTACCTTCTTGGTGCGTTATTGTAATTGTCTGACTTGACTGACTGACTCGCGTCCCGGCGTGGTGAAACTACTCGTCCGACGTAACTCTGGTGACTGTCTCTGATTCTGCCCTGCGTTTCGCGTCCCGATATGGCTTATCCCTTAATGACTCGACTGACTAATGCGGCTGACGGACGTGGCCGGGTTCCGATATCCCGACCTTGGTAACTCTTGCACCGACTTACTCTCTCGGCGCGGTGATCAAAACTGACCAACTGAGCTCTCTGTGCGGTAATAACAAACTGACTAACTGATTCCTCTCTGTGCAGTGATAACGAACTGAATCCCTCTTTTTCGAAAATTTGCTTATATCCTTTCTCGCCTCCCTCCCTAAGTTCCTACATGTGTCTCCCTTGTTGAGGGAGGGCAGAGGGCGCAGTACATAGCACTTCTTACACTTGCCATGGTTCTTGTTGGTGGAAGGAGGGATGACCTGCACCCTCAATCTTACCCTGTCAGCTCTCTTCTGCGGCGCGGGTCCCAGTCGCCCTGGGGTTTGTGTACT
>NQII01000255.1:1308928-1405574 GCA_002778355.1 Clitarchus hookeri
GGGGGGGGGGGAATTGTTTGTGGCACCACTTTCAGCTTGTCAGCTGTTTCTCGGTGCTTGTTTTTAACTTCGGGCGGAAATACGCCCGACTATCTCGTCATTTCTCGGCATTTACAAATTTCACTAGGCTTGCTAGGAGGTGGGAGGAAGAGGCCCGAGGGCTGCAAGTGCTACCTCACCTCGGCTTGACCTCTGTATGCGTGAATGGGCGACACGTGTCGTCTGGAAGGCCCTACACTGGTTTAAGCTGGCTGTTGGTAAAAGGAGGGGGGGNGGGGGGGGGGGGTAGTGACGCCGCCGCTTCTAATACTTCTCAAATGCGCCATGCGTCACGCTCGTAAATCACAAGCCTTCATACTGTCAAACTCACTCGTACTGTGAACTTCCAGACACTATAGTCATATAATTGTGACATGAAATAGGTAAAATTTGAACCTGAAAACCAAAATCATTGCACATTTGTTTCCTGTCTCTTTGCAATGTTGTCGAACAAATGTTTATGGGTTTAATAACACACTGTATATATATTTTTTATATATTACATATTAGAATCTTTTATTGAATATCAAGAAGGTAAGCCTTGCAATATTCAGCAGAATTAAATGATATTCCAACACTGCTTGATTACTGTGGTTTATAGCTGAATAACCTTGGTGTGTGCAGAAACATACCCTCCTGTGAATAATGTTTTGTAAATTAAGGTTTCTTTCCCATAGGCATTCTCTCATTTAATACGATTCAGTGACCCAAAAGAAATATATTTGGCATACATTTTACGTGTTTTATCTCATATCCCAATCTTCATCGACCTCCTTATCATCACATATCATGGTATGTACTGCAAATTACGTGAAGTCCCAATAAAATTCCTATCAAGTGTCATCAGTAATGACCATGTACACCATTTGAAGGTATTACTTTCCAGTTTTTCGAAAAAGTCCTTATTCTGGTGGTCCTGATATACAAGGAAGGGGAAGAAAGGAAAATCCTGGCAGTTGCAGGCTTTCAAGTCTCACATTGAGTACATTAAAGGTAATGGAGAGGCTATGAATGAATGAACGGACTGTAGGAGTACCAATATGGTTTTAGGGCAGGTTACTCATGTGAGATGCAGCTGGCTGTACTGCTAGAGAATTTGGTGCAGGTCTTTGATAAGGTGTAAAAGGGATTTTCATGCTAAAAGTGGATGAAATACTGGATAAGTGAGTAGTGAAATGGATAAGTGACTTTCTGAAGGGGAGAAAACAGGGTGAAAGTTGGTGGAATCTTTGTCGGAGGAAGGTGGGGGTTACATCAGGGATTCCCTTGTTCGCCATTATGGCTAATGACCTGGTGATAATGGTGGGTGGCAAAATGAGGCTGTTTGCGAGTGTGCTGTGTGCAGAGGTGGATGAAGAGGATAAGTTGCAGGACGACATAGAATAAGTAAGGAGGTGGTCAGAAAGGAATAAAATGAAGATTAATGTACGAAAAACAAAGGTTGTAAAGAAACGTCTTTGATTGTTAAGGCATATTTATTATATTAAAGCCGCACAAGGTTAGGCGCCATCTTGTAACGTTTCGCCGCTTACACTGCCGACTGTTTACTTGCCACGGCTTGCTGTTGCTCAGGGTAGAAACACGAGAGACAAATGAATGGACACCGTGTTATTATGAAAGAAAGTTCAAGTTCCAAGTTAGTTAGTTCTATATATTTATTTATCTTTTGAATGACAACAGTTCACAGATTAATTACCGGTAGGCAGAGTACGAACCGTTCGGAGATAAATTTACAGGTACCGAACAGCGTCACAGTGGTTTAACTGGCCCGAAGAATAAATAATTACTGCTACCTCCCACACCGGCTGAGAAATGAAATAAAAGTCTAGTTGCCGATGTGGGGGTTACCGTCCTGCCCGAACGCGGCCTAAACTATCATACTTCTGACTACTGCCCTCACGGGCGACGTGAAGTGAAGTAACTCTGACGACTGCTCTAAGAAGACTCCAGAAGACTGCTCTCCGACTGCTCTCTGACTGCGACTCCTCTCGCAGCAGCGTGAGAACTGCGCTGTCACACGCTCAACCTGACATCGATACTGCTGCGCACTTTACCGATATCGTAACTGCGTCGCAGGAAACTAAAACTGTGCTGTCAACAAAAACTTGTTGACGCACTCACCTCCGGATAACGAACTTCTCGTATAACAAAACGGCGCCGAAGGAACTAATCTAATTAATGTTGACGCTTCAAAAGAAACACGATGTTTGAAATGAAACACTACCGGACTCCTGATAAACGAACACAGCAAACGTCCGCCCATTAAACTACAAAAGTACACGTCTGCTCGATAATCAAACGTGGGAACCTGCCACCACGGCTTAAAACTGAAACCCGATAAAAATATACTGAAACTTTCCTGAGCTTCGTACACACGAAAGAATTCTACACCCAAGTCCCGAAAATTTAAGTATATTGCGTCATTACAAGGTCTTATTGTTTGGTAGGAAGAGGGGAAGGTATTAAGGCACTTATAAATGGCAAGGGCAGGAGATACTAGAAGCTTCAGAGTGTAAGTACCTAGGGGTGGTGATTCTGAGTGATGTTAGGTGTAAAAAGCCAGTACAGAAATTGGTATTGGGACGCTAGCGCTTGTCGTGCGAGATATTTCCTTTGTCTCGAACTCCGGTGCGGTGGTATGCTCTATGCTCGGCTTGGATCCCCTCCTTTTCCTCCCCTATTCTCCTTCCTTGCTTTCCACTTCCCGTTCGTGCATCTTAATTTTTTATTGCGGCTTGATAGTTTATTTAAGTTGTTGCACGGCCTGGGCTCCTATTCTTTGCCCCACCAACATCTGAAATGTGTCGCCTGCAGAGAACTTCAAAATGGATTGGCCGCTGCACCTTTTCGTCAAGCAGAACGTAGCTGCCGTCATGTTGATAATTTAATTTTACTTGTTTGCTCGAGCCGCTGAGCGATGGGGCGTTAAAACGGTGAGTTGTGGGGAACTATCAGTGTTTATGGGCCATTTTTAAATGTTGTTGTATTTTCAGTGGCATAGTTGAGTTTGTCCTGGGTAAGCAGTATTGCAAGTTTTTTCTAAATTGTGGTTTTGGCTGCCAGTCTAAATTTTGTTTCGAACTAACTAAAACGTTGTGTTACTGTTTTTCCAATGTTTTAATGTGTAGTGTTGTCCCTTTTTTGCTGCCCAATCCTATATATATTTTTTATAGTCAGTTGTATACACAACTCTCGTTGGACTTTTTTCATATGTTTTAAATGTGGTTAGTTTTGAAATGTTTTAATTTGGTAGGAGCTTTGCTGGGTCATCTATGCCTCCGCCGAAAGTAATGTTTAGTGGTAATTTTTAAATTGTGCATTTTAGGAAATGGAGGTTTTGAAGGTCATGGTTCTTGCTGTCCTCCTTTTTGGTAGATCATTAAGTAAAATGGGGTCATATTCTAGTCCATTACTTAATGATTTGTTTTGTTCTAATCGTTATTGAAGAAACTAAGTTTGAACATTCTAGTTTTATAATTCTAGTTATTTTAAAAGTTGTAATTCAGTTTTATTTCCTTTTCAAGCAATTGTTATTATTGAAGAAACTAATTGTGATGGATTATCTCGACATAATGTTTTTTGACTGTGATGCAAATGTTCAATTAATTGTTTAATGATAGTTTTTCAAAATTATTATATTTTGTTTAACCTGATATTTGTGCGCAATTATTTTTGTCCTGGCACAAATAATTTCTGTGCTAACTCTGCTATATTATTTCTCATATCTGCTTTATCGTTTTGCTGCATGAAATGGCTGAAGTTGGATTTATATACACACTCAAAAAGGAAAAACTGTTGACTGTTGGGGGGGCCTCGAGCTTGAAGCTAATGAGTCTATGACTGTAGCCGAGCTGCGGTGGACTTGTGGCATCAGCGAGGTGCAATGGCGCAACCCTTTCAGCGCATGGTCCCGGTGAGTGTCACCAACGTTCCACTTAAATTAGACAAATTATTTCTATCAGCCCTGCAACACTTAATTCTTTTGACATCCTTGGAGACCATCAGTATTTTGCACTTTTTTATTGCAGTGAACAAAATTGCCAGTTTGTGTTTAAGTTCTGAGGACAGTCTTTTGAAAGCAATAGCCATGGGATTCATACTGTAATTACTCTGTGAAGAAATCCCGTCGTTTGAAATATGTATCTTTGCAGGTTTCAAGTGTAGGGTAAGGCTTTGTTTCCCCCTTGCGTTAAGCGTAACTGTGAACGTGATTTAATTTATAGATATCAAAGACAAGGCTAGCCAATGTATGAATTTGTGGATTCAATATGCATTTTCCACGACGCATTGTGTTTGCAAATGAGTGACCGTGAACTGGTTAGTGTAATTATAGATAACTTGGTTCCGCACATGCGACGCAATGCACATTGGTCTCTGTTCCGCATAATTTTGCATAGCTATCTTGTTGCCTCTAGTGAATACAGTACGTGTTTTCCACCTGCCGTACAAGCCAGTCGCGACAGTAACTCTATGTCGTCCGGGCAAGTTTCTCCTGTCGTGCAACGTGGCTTTTCAGTGCGGTGTAGCAATTGTGTCATTCAGGGAAACGTAGCAAGAAATTATCAGAAAAACAGGCGTACTGTATCCAAAAGGAAATGTTTTCGATGCGGCGAACTCGGACACCTGCGTAGGACTTATCCCGAGGTGGGAAACAAAGTTTGACTGGAACTAGGCGTGGGTTTTCCAGTCTGGCGAAAAGTAAAGTCCCACGCTCAATTAGGAAGTGTACGGTGTTAAAACATCTGTAGCGAAAAGAATTTTCCGACTTTAGTTGACACTGGGGCTTCACATTGTGTTTTGAGCAACAAATTTTTGAAACAGCTGTTGGAACCGACTATTGTTTCCAAAGGATGTTTCGTGTGTGACAGAGAAGTATTTGTGTGTGGCTAATGGCGATTTTATTAGGAACAACATACTTGTGCCCTTGTATTTTAAGATCTGCAGGTTTTCCTGGGTATTTCCCTTTTGAGTGTTTCCAGACCTCTTTTATGATGTCATCTTAGATCTTGAATTTTTAGGGAAGACTAGGGTGTTGGTAAATCTGGACGAATTCGACTTATCTTTTGGTTTTGCTCCTAACATCCGGGTTGGTCTTCAGGTCGACACCATCCCGGAATTATTTTTATCTTTGTTTGGCGGCACCAATAGCTTATCTGAATGTTTTCAAAATCAGCTAGACCAGGTGAGGAAAGAGTTTAGTGACGTCATCTCCCAGAGAATTGGGAAATGCGATGTATTTCCGTACAAGTTCTCCCTGACGGATGATACTCCAGTGCGCGACTGACATTTCAAATGCCCCCCTCCCCCAAGCTGCAAGCTTTTTAGGGAGATCATAGATAAGTAGCTGGATGCTGGCAATACTGTCCCGTCGACGTCTCATTATTGTTCACCTGGTTTTCTGGCGTGCAAGACGGATAGCGACAAGTATCGTTTGGTGGTTAATCACTCACTGGTAAATAAGAAAATTCACAAAGACCCTTTCCCGTTGCCCACTATTGATTGTGCCCTTCAGCACCTGGGTAAAGCCCACATGTTTTCCATTTTAGATCTTAATAATAGTTTTCACCAAGTGTTTGTTGGACCCTTCTTGCAGGAAATATACTGCTTTTATTATGCCATGGAGCTAGTTTGAGTTCACACGTATTCCCATGGACTCTTAATTTTGGCAGTCAAGCCTTGTCCCGGGTATTGGACCATGTTTTGTCAGAATTTAAATTTAAGTTTGTATTTAATTACATTTACGATATCATTGTGTACAGTGATGATCTGGAATCCCATCTGTCCCATTTGCATCATGTGTTTCTTAAGATGCTGGAAGTAGGGTTGGCTGTCAATCCGGATAAGGTCACCTTGTGATCTGATAAGATATAATTTTTGGGTTATCTACTTTGTGAAGGTCAAGTGATGAATGACCCTGATCGTGTGGCCCCAATATTGAATTTCCCTTGCCCTTAAACTCTGAAGGGTGTTCAAAAGTTTTTAAGTCTATTTGGCTATTACTCCAGCTTCATTGAGCACTTCTCAGAATTGTTGGCACCCTTGAACCTTTTGAAAAAGAAGGGAGTTGAGTTCCAGTTGGAGCAGGAGTCTGCCTTTTCTGTGTTAAAGCAGAAGTTGTCTTCTCCACCGGTTCTACATCTACCGGAATTTTCCCGCCATTTTGTCGTGCAGGTTGATGTGTCGTCACTAGCTTTAGGTGCTGTCCTGAGTCAGCAGACTGAATTGGGCTTGATCCCAGTGGCTTTCGCCAGTCTTAGTCTTACTGAGGCGGAACACAAGTTAGGTATCTATGAAAAGGAAACCTTCGCTTGCATTTATCGACTGGAGAAGTTTGCGTCCAATATAGAGCATGAGGAATGCGACCTGCATACGGATAATCAAGCGCTAAGCTGGGTTTTTAATTATCCTCAACAACTGGGTAAGTTAGTTCATTGCATTCTTCGCTTGTCACATTTCCGTTTTAAGGTAAATCATGTCCGTGGCTCCAGAAATCAGGTAGCAGACGCCCTCTCTAGAATGTATGATCAAGCAGAATTTGAGACGGAAAATGTTTCGGACACTGAGGCTTCTCGTAACCTTATACAGGAGTTCCCTGAAGTCTTTGTTAAATTACGCCAAGCTCAGGGGAATGATGCCTTCTGCAGCCAGGTTAAACTGGATCTGAGTGGTGGTGCGGCACTTCCCTATGTAGCGGAAAAATATATTCTGTATTTCTCTGGGAAAAATGGACGTTCTCGCAAGATAGTCGTTCCAGAATTGTTGAGGTCCATGGTTTTATCTTATTTCCATGATTCAGTATTTGGCGGACACTTGGGCATCAGTAAGACCTTAGTAAGATTGCGGTGCATTTCACCTGGCCTAGTTGTAGGGGTGACGTTTCAGATTTTGTACATTCCTTCGATATGTGCCAAAAATGTAAACAGGTTCAGCATACCAATGTCGGGCAGGGGGTGACACAGATATCTCAGACTCCTTGTGCATTGTACACCTTGATATTTTTGGACCCTTAGTTAGATATAAAAAGGGAAATGTGTGTATTTTAATCTTGTTGGCTACTTTTACTAACTTTTTCATTTTATTGCATCTTCCTAATATGAAGGCCTCTTCAATAGTTAAAGTGCTTACTGATCAGGTGTGGAAAGTGTTTAGTGCTCCTATTGAGATTGTTACTGAAAATGCCAAATACTTTACTTCTAATATTTTTAAGAATATGTGTTTTCGCTGGGCTATCAAACTTTTTACCGCCAGTCCTTATCATCCAAAAGGTAATCAGGTAGAAAGATTTAATACAAACTTGAAGGCTTGTTTAACCATTTTCTACAATCAGGACCATAAAAGGTGGGATCAGGACGTTGATTTTATAAATGTGGGGTTTAATAGTGCACTGCATGATTTCACGGGAATTCCACCTTCACTCCCTTTCCTTGGTTGTCCTCTCAGCCATCCCTTACTTAATATCTGGAATATTCCCCTCTTTCCCTTGCTCCTTTGACGCTGACCGTGATCGCCTTCTGGAGGATGTCTATTGTAGGCTCGGGGTAGCGAAGCTGCAGGTGGTGGCCAAAATGGACCAGGCTAGGTTGCCAGTAAATTTCAAGGTAGGAGACCTGGTCCTGTGTAAGAATTTCATGTTGGCGGATATGGGAAGGGATATAACGAAGAAGCTCGTTCCCAAATTTTAAGGACCATTTAAAATACATAAATATTTAGGGCAAATACAGTTAGTCTTGTTTCGCCCACCTCAAATCACTCATATAGAAAGGCTCACGTTTCTCAGTTGAAGGCATATGTGCAGCGCACCTAATTGTTCTTTGTTTGCACCTGCTGCTTTGTTGTCACCTTCGATTTGAATTTGTAAACGCACGTATGTATCCTCATCCCTTTTCCCATGTTATGTAGGTTATTGTTTTTGTTCCCGTTTTCCGACTGAGCCCACCCTGCTATGTAGACGTCATCCTGCTTGGAGCTGTACAAGTTCTGATGGAAGAGGTCGAGTTTCTGCTGGTTTTGCCTACCGCAACCCCCCTGATATTGGCATGGTGCTGTTCTTCTGTGCCCGAGAAGAGACTGGCTCTCTTGGCACTGTGTTGCCCTTTGGCTACCCACTGTCTCCGGAGACAATTTAAAGATGGAACTGATCACTCCTCGTGTTAAAATTTGAAGTATGGACTTGACCTGCGTGTTATTTGTTTCTATCAATCTATGGACTGATTTCTTCATTCTACGCTCTGGTTTCTACTTCACTTTGTCTACGAGTTTTCTATTAACTGTATCTTCTGTGAACTGTGTTAGGTGTATTGATGAGAACTTTGACTTTGAGAGATTAGTCCCCAGGGTACAGGTTTTGGGGTGGGGGTTGCAACGCTAGTGCTTGTCGCGTGAGATATTTCCTTTGCCTCCATCTCCGGCTCAGTGGTATGCCCTATGCTCGGCTCAGATCCCCTCCTTTTCCTCCCGTGTTCTCCTTCCTTCCTTTCTTTATAGTTTTCATTTACATGAGCAAAATATTTTCCTTCGTGCATTTTTAAACAGACTTTTTGTACATTTTTGATGGAACACTTATTCAAATTTTTTTTTTTAATTTAAATGCTTTTAATTTAAGTCATGTGGTACTTCCAAGTAATCAGACTCCTGGTGCAGCTACATAAACCTTAATAGTATATACTAGAAATTAATTTAAAATATCAAAGCAATAATTTTTTTGTGTTTTATTTTCTTGTAAATGCAAATTTTCAGCGTAATTACTTTCAATAAATAATTTCAGTTAAGCCAATGCAACGCTTATGTAATTGTGTAGCCAGTCACCTTTGCCATCGCACTTACTCTGCTGATTAATTGGACAAACAGTAAATTATTTGAAGTGTTTTGTTAGGAACATAGCGTGCTCTGTTCTCACAGCTAGCAGATGGAAGAAACATTGCAGTACAGCACGACTTGGTAAGTAAGTGGTAGAGTAAGGTTCTCTCTCTCAGATTTGAACACTAATCATAAACACATAAAAACCATATATGCTTTTCTCACATCACATTACAGTATATACATTTTATTTCATGTTTATTTTATTGCAAAACTGGCCCATAGAGAGTGCCGTTAAAGACTGGCGCCGTAACGCAGGGTATCTGCAGAACATTGTTCTGTTTAAGTGTATTTGTGAGCCAACATTTTGTTTCCCCCTTACCATACTGGAAAACAACAAACGTGAGAGTTATTTTTTACGTAGTACACTTGTAGGTGAGAATACATTGTAGAACACGGAGAAGGTGCCTATCCTTACAGACATTGTTGCAATGAACGGTACATCCAGGTATACCAGCAATACACAAGTGGTTTTCACACCTGAAGGGGCGACAGAACAGCCAGATAATTTTGAATGCACTCATTACTCTCACACTGGCTGAATAGACTGCACATTTGCACATTCAGACTTGTCTGGCATTGAGGTATCACAGATTATTGAAATGATGCACAGACATCTAGATAAGCTGACACAACAAATAAAGGCGACATAAAACAATAGAGTGAACGAACTGAAGCCCGCCTCATGCAACAAATAAGCGAACGGCTTGACAGTATTAAACAACAGATAGGTGTAATTGTCACACAACAAATGAGTGTTATTACACATCAAGTAGGTAACCTAACACTTTGAGTGGAGACTGTAGAAACTAGTTTCTCTCAACAAAATGAATTGTTTAAGGCAATGGAAGACAGCATGGTACTATTTAGAGGGTTATTTTCAGAGGCAAGAACCTTGAGATCATCATGCAGTCTCCATCTATGCAATTCCAATGGATACCGGTCATGGCTCCAGGCCAAGGCTCAGCTATCTATGCTAGGTTAAACCAGTAGGAGACTGTCACAAGTAAATGTCCGCCTACCCTGATCCCCAACACGCAACTTGAAGAGAAGAGACAGCCAGTATCAAATGAAGATTTGTTGGCATTAGTGAGAAAATGCCTTTTATTGTTCTGCAGAATCACTGCAAAAGCTATCAAAAATGAAGAAATTCTAAGAAGGTGATTTAGTGGTAAAACAAATGAGCAGTGCCAGTTCTTTGTAGGATAACTTAACCACAAGAAATTGTTCTTATTTTTCGAGGAGCCGTACAAGATCATTGAAGTAATAAGAGAAAATTGCTATGGGGGTAATTTCAGAATTAAATAGACATTTCACACAAACCAATTTAATAAATCTTATGTCTTTAAATTTTAATATAATTGGTTTTATGTTATTGGCAAAATGTTACAGAACATAGAAAAGCCACCCTCATCACATTTTTTCCCTTAAAACATTAAATAGCAACCAAAAATCACACATGTGACACTGAATAATTCCCTTCTGTTACACACGTAAAGAGAATGCATTCCTAAAAATTGTAATACATACTACAAACAATTTACATACATGCCCTTACTTATGTGATCAATTTTAGCTACTGTAAATAATTAAAAATAATTGAACTATTTTTTTTTAAGTTGGCTATAAATTTTTGTTTTGTTACTAAATATAACAAAATGTACTTGAACAGTTACTGTAGCCTTGGTGTCTTTCTTGATAATATCAAAACCTACGTGTTTATATAACTAGGAGACACTGAAAATTAATTTAACACATTTCAATCTTAACACTATCACATCCACTATGAAATAAACACAGAAATAGTTTTGGTGACAGAGTAGATCTATGGTAACATAGGTGAATACACTAGAATATGGGACCAGTGACGTCAGCTATTACAACTTACTGCTTTTCAACAAAATTGATACAGGTTTCAAATTCATAACATATTCGTACACCTTTCATTTTTAAACTTGGTGTTATAAAAATACCCATACTTGACTTGCATTTTGAACAATTTTCCACTTCCACCAACACCTTTCATTTCCATAACTTTCACATCGCCATCGTCCACACTCGTTTGAGCTACTGCAACGTACTTGTATTTTATGGGTTTTCGTTTTCCGCCAAGCAGCTCAACAAGCGAGTACTGTCCTTTATTGATGCTAGAAGGGTGTGGATTCTGTAACACTGGGAATTTTTACACATCCTTTTTGCATTGCACAGTTATAATTTTTTCATGCTCAGCATGTTTATTAACTTCCACTTCTTTGCTTGAAGAAGTATCATATACCTCACAGTATTTGAGTGTTAGTTTGTATTTGGTTTTGCTTATGCCTAATTCAGTACTGTTGGTAGATTTCAATTTTTTTGTTCTTTGTTACTGCAGTGCTGTATGTGTTCACACCAAAACATTGACAAAATCCTTAAACTTTCCCTTAACTGTAATAACAACTCTCATCTCGATAACGCAATACTCCTTTTTCTTTGGCAATCAACTAGTGCATTTTCATTGTACTTGTCATGACTGGTACGTTTGAAGGAAGTGTTGCTCTGATGCAATCTATATCTTCTTTGGTAATCTTGAAGAGTTTTGTTTGTGTCTCCTTTTGAACAAGTTCAAAGAAGTCAAACTCATTCTGAATGTCTTGACCATTTGCTACAATTCAGTTAGCAATACGCTTTAAAGTTCTAAAGTTCCTCCGATCCCGTCAGTTGCTCCTTTGCAGTGACGCAACTCAAAGTAGAACCAAGTCCCTGCACTATATTCACATTCAAATGTTTTATGACTAAAGACATAAAAATTTTGCTTCTGTTGGTATTGAGTACACGGTCCTTCTACATTTTGAAATCGACAGTAACATAATTATTGTATGCTGTTATTACCACTCTATTACCACTCAGTGGGGAAAGGTAACGGAACATAATATTTAACCTAAAAATTTGCTAACACTATAAATGATAACATTAAGAATTTTTACGTAACCTCAAAAGAATGTATTCATTCAGTTTATTCAAATTGTACATTAAGTACATAAGACATATTTTAAATTTCACGAGTGGAGGCATCCAGTTTCTGCGATTACAGCAACCCCAGGAAATTAAAAGGAACTCAGCGATAATGTGGAAACTTTGGATTGTATCACTGTGCTTGTCTTTAATGTGACTAATAATATTTTTATTTCGTTATTAATTTTTGAAATGTTTGTTTAGGATACATGTTTTTTCTTCCAGGATTGGACATTTTCATGGATCAGTANATCCAGTTTCTGCGATTACAGCAACCCCAGGAAATTAAAAGGAACTCAGCGATAATGTGGAAACTTTGGATTGTATAACTGTGCTTGTCTTTAATGTGACTAATAATATTTTTATTTCGTTATTAATTTTTGAAATGTTTGTTTAGGATACATGTTTTTTCTTCCAGGATTGGACATTTTCATGGATCAGTAGCCTGACATGAGAATTGTAATTTTTTGTTTTTCTTTAGAGTTTGTTTGCTTGAATACACGTGTTCAGTAATGTAATACCTTTGTGCATAACAGTTTGATGTTTGCTGACAACTAAAAATCAGTTCGTTCACTCTGTTGTTTTATGTCCGCCTGTATTTGTTGTCATCTTATCTAGATGTCTTTGCATCATTTCCATAATCTGCGATACCTCAATCCTAGAAAAACCCTGAATGTGTATATGTGCAGTCTGTTCGGCCTGTGTGCGAGTGACAGGAATGCATTCAAAATTATCTGGCTGTTCTGTCGCCTTTTCAGGTATGAAAACCACTTATGTATTGCTGGTATACCTGGGTGTACCATTCATTGTTGGGCTGTTGGAATCAAAAGAAGATATTATGCAGATTAGATTAATTTTTATTGTTATTAAAAAAAGACCTGTTTACCTTTACTGAAATGAAACACAACTTCAATCATAGGGAGTTATNAGAAGATATTATGCAGATTAGATTAATTTTTATTGTTATTAAAAAAATACCTGTTTACCTTTACTGAAATGAAACAAAACTTCAATCATAGGGAATTATTTTTACGTTGTATCCCCACTCTCCATTCATGCCTTCCATACATGCTTGATATTAATTCCAAAAGCGTACAAAAATATTGCAGGGTATTTTTGAATTATTTTTAAAAATAATTCTGAAGAAATATATTTTAAACTTGTGTCGTTTCAGGCCAGTAATAGGAGAAAAGTAAACTTTTAAAAAGACGTGATCAAGAGGCAGCCAATGTACCAATGTTCACCTGTTGAGAAACACGTTCGGCTCACAACATGCCCTGCCACACCACCTGTTAGCCGGCTCCTGAAACACTATCAGCCAGAAAAAAAAAATAGCTTTCGTGTGTAAACTAACAAATTTACAAATAGATACCAATGGCTTTGTTTTCCGCGAGCTCTGTATAATTTTTAAAGTAACATGTATTTTGGTGTACAGCAATTTTGATTACTAGCAATTTCTATTGGGCCGGTAATTGTTACGCCTGCATCTATTACACACCATGTTCATTTCTTCCCGCAAACCCATTTCCTTGTTTTCTTGTTGTTACTGTACTGTATTAATAAAATTAAGAAAGTGGGATGTATGTGGGTAAGTTTTAAGCAATTCTTGCATTATTCCACGCCACATATTTCCAAATCAAGCTATTTAGTATCAGTAATAGCAGAATGGCTGCTTTGCAAAAGTCATTGGTGAGTGTTGGCGAATGAAAGTGCTTTGTCAAGCATGTTCCCTGAATTACTTTTATTTCCAGTCTTAAGATATTAGCTGTAACGTCCAAAGTGTGATTAGAACTACAATTACCATCTCGCAAATGTTAACCAAAATTTGTTATTTGTAATAAATTAAAAAAGAGTTAAATATTTAATTTTTTGAAAAAAAATTTTATTTTTACTTTTATAACCTACAAATTTTTTAGACAGATGTCAGTCTATAAATGTGATTGAATTTGTTTAGCATTACAGTACAATGGCAAGTGGATTAGTTGACAGCATGTTAATAAAATACACAGCAGCCACTTGACGCACCAGCTGGTGGCAAAAGGATACATAAACGAAAAGTATGCATTGGCGCTATCTTGCCAAGTTACATGAGACTGAGAGTACCCACAAACTTCAACAGGTGATTGATTCCTCATCTAAAAACTGGTAGAAAAAAATACTTACATATACACACATGACCCTTAGCATATGTCTGTTCCAGAAGGGTGTAACCATCCTTGACAGTATAGCTGGAGCAGTTGTTTATTGCTATTAACACAGTTAGAATGAAAGACAAATGTCAAGAGTTTCCGCACAATGTACGTATTGAACAACAAAGTGCAAACCATAAAAAAGTGGATATCAATCACCTTCCATAGAGAAATAGGGGATGAAACCCCATTTATGTGTTGACATATGTACCGCCAGCTTTTTGAGTGTTCCCTGCATATTAGCAACTGACCGTACATGGTGATCAAAAAACATTCCTTGTGTTTTTATCCTGGCCACCACAGTTTTATAGATATTAATGCATAGTATTCTTACTCTGCAAATGTTGAATTCAGCGTTAGAACATTATGCATTAATATCTTGAAAATGTAGGTGTGTAGGGCAAAAAAACAATGTGATATTTTTTTACCACATATGGTAGATTACTAATTCACAGGAAATAACCCAAAAATGTCGAAGGGTTACATTTTTCAATGGACAAATTGAATTCAAACTATTACTCATTTATGGAATTGGGGTGGAGGGGGTGTATCGGCTCCCACTTCTTTATGGTTTACTTTCATTGTTCAGTAATGTATTATCTAGAAACTCAGACATTTATCTTTCATTCTGGTTTTGTTACACTTTAAAAGGTTGCTACTACAATGTATCCTTTTGTTTAGCATGTATTCAACCTGTTTTTTGTCTGATGTTTTCATTAGGTATTTCATTCTAGTGCAGTAGCTTCACACATCAGAAGCAGGTGAAGGGAAACCTAGGTTGAATGCTGAAAAGATTCTGCGGAACATTGATTTTGTGACCCTGAGTGTTTCATTATGGGTTTCATTATACAATCTCCATAACTTTGCAATGCTGAAATCGGTTACTAATTAATTTTTGATTTATTCCTATTATGATGGTTTTCAGTTCCCCCCCCCCCTCCATTCATTTATAAAATCATAAACTTTTCCTTTTTCTCTGCAGACATTTATGATATGTATGGTCTCCTCCGCGCCTTTTTTTTTATCTGATCTCCTTGTGTATGCTTAGGTTAATGTTTCTCAACCGTGTTCCTTTAACCAGCATAACATACATGAACTGTGCCTTACAAACATTCACCATGTCGCCTGATTTAGTTGGTAGCACATAATGAACAGTAAATAGCTTGAGTCCAATGGTATTCTAATATTTCCATGGTCTATGCCTTTTTACAGAACTTTGATTTATAAACTTTGCAATATAATTGTCTTGTTCAACTTTAGTTGTTTCTGATAATAACTTTTCTGACATATGTGCAATTGGAAGGTGTGAATTTCTTACAATGGAATCTTGAATTACTGTGTTTACATGGCTTGTAAGTATTATAACGTTGAGGCTGAGAATCATTTTCTTTTTATTTAGGTCCGGTTTACTCTGGTTCACCTTCCTCTTTTTATTACCATAATTTGCATTACCCACGGCTACAAGTCCATCATCTGCAATGCCCAATTCACTCATTTTCTTGACACAACTAACGTAAACACTCCTTTTCAGCATTATTACTGTCGCCATATACAAAAACAAAATGATTGTGTCACAACAATTCAGTTATTACTGTTGTGTGCATAACCAAAGAGTAACACAGTGGTAAGAACACTTGGAGGGATTTGTTATGAATAGTTATAATAACATGTCTGTGATTGGCTGTGAGGGTCTTGAACTTTTATGCTTGCAATTAGGTGATGGACATGATTTTGTTTGAATACAACCCCACATTTTGCCATTTAACAGCAATGGTACTAAATTTCATTTAGCTAAATGGGTTGGCCAGGATGTGTAAACGACCAACTTGCACAATGCTATAACTATAACTCCGTTTTGATTTTTTTGGTGACATGATTATTTTTGGATGTCACCTCAAGTGTACATTTCTATTTGACAAATTAAGTAATTTTGAGTGAATGTTTTCTGCATATATTTGATTTTTAAACTTGAATAGCTGTTTATTAGTGCACATAGTAAACTAATAATCATTATGTATTTTGGTAACAGTGTAATTTTACTAGGACCTAGTGGTATTTTGTTTGTAATAAGCATTATTAAAATGTAAACTGAATTTTTTGTTTCTACAGAACTGCAGTAGATTTTGTTTCTTACCGTGGTCTGTTGTCTAAAATATTGTCCACACCTTACGAGAACTTTGATGGTTGGATCATCTGTGCCTCTCGATGGAAAGGAACAATCTATTTGTGTGCCAAAGAAACAGAAGAGCAGCGGCAGAAACGTGCACAACAGACTGAAGATCAAAAAAAATATATGATGTGGGGGCGGAAATTTGAGCAGTATTTATTAGCAGGTGAATAAGTGAATAATTTGTGTTTATGTTAGAAGACTTGTGTTTACCCATTAGTAGCTTTATTCATTTATTTAATTTATAGTAATTGCTGCATTTACATACTTCTTTGTTTTGTGAAATTGTTTTTAGACAATTAAGAAATTCGAGAAACAAAAGGAGAATTCAAGTTTGCTGTCAGAGGCAATAAACGAAGGATGTTGTTCCCCAAGAGTGTATTAAATAATATTGTAGAACAATTTAAATGGAGTTTAATGTAGAATGAACAGCACAATTCCATTATCTGCTGCTGCCTTCACAACAGTGGGATATTATCTGTAAAATTGGCATTTGTTCTGCAGGTTATGTAAATTGTTGAATGCTTACTTATGCTTTGTTGTCAGTTTACCCATTCAACAGAGATTTAGAGGAAAGGAAAGGTCGCGCGATGCAAATGAAGAGAATATAAAGTCAAAAATAGAATTTGAACGACTCAACAGAATTCAATAAGGTTTGTTTCGTGTGCTAGATATTTTCATTGTGTATGCCAATATATACAGCAATGGTCCATACAATGTATAGTTATAAAATAAAAAATTGCAAACTTTTTTTTCAAAAAATAAGAGCTCAAAATGAAAAAAAAGCAATAATTTTAATGCTAAAATTCACAAAATTATATAAGTTTCTACGATAGTAGAATTTTGAAAAGAAATACATTTCAATTTTACACAAATTTTAACTTAGTTAAACGTTATATTTGGCATTTTTAAAAGAAAACACTTACCCATCGATAGAAGAACCTATAATTCAGCATTATATAATTGAAGATACTATTTTTTTTGGTATTGTTAAAACAAAAAGTTATTACATTTGTTGCAATTTTACCACCTCAGTTCCTTATTTTCTAAACGTATTTTCTAGTGTCTCGCTGTCTCTGTCTGGTGGCGCTTCAGAGTAGCAGTAACTTGAACTACTGTAGTCGTGTTGAGCCATGGCCACGTTGATGCCACATAATTCTGTTCCTGCCAAGTTTTATATATAAAATAAAGATTGACGAAAAATTATGGGTAGCAAAAGTAGGCTTAGTTTATTTAAGTGCCCATCGAAAAATAAAGGAAATGTCCGCAGTTTTCACAACACTATAAAAGAGGGTGAGTATATTTTCGTATGATTTAAAACCAGCGTGTATAACCACTGTTAGTTTCATTAGCTACAACTTGCATGCAGTTGCACCCAGTATGCAGGACCGCTAAGCACACATTTGACTTTGTACCTTCCCATCTAGCCACACGCCTAGTATTATAGGCCGGGGCCCGGTCAGCCAGTTGAATCACCCGTGTCTGACCACACGTCAAAACCTTACCCGACCGTGACATCGCCATCAGCCACCCTATGTCACGCTTCAAACTTATAACAATATTTATGTGTCTGAAGTGTTTTTGTTTCTGTGAAAATAAACGGTTGTATGTGTAGTATTATATTTTATTCCCTTAATTTCCTGGATTATCAGCTGACTTTCCTCAGTTTGGATGAAGAAAGTTCTACTGTAGTTAAAATTTCATTGCAGAAGTTAACCTAATAGATGGTATGCAGAAACAGAAATATTAACATGCTACTGTGTTTTTAGTGAAGTTGAAATTTATGAGAATCTTGTGTGATTTGATTTAGGGCTTTGAAATTACCATAGTCACTGTAGTGCTGGAACTGTTACGTATGCCTGCATTTGAAGCAATTTTGTGCTTGGTCACCAGTGAGACCTCAAAGTGAGTTAATAAAGTGGTGGTGACAGCAAAACAGTTGTCGTTGGTTTAGCTAGAGTAGCAGCACTGAAAAATTGTCAAATGCCTATCAACTCCAGGTTTGCAGAACAATTTCACTACTGCTAGTCTATAATA
Organism: Clitarchus hookeri; assembly: GCA_002778355.1. Lineage (NCBI taxonomy): Eukaryota > Metazoa > Arthropoda > Insecta > Phasmatodea > Phasmatidae > Clitarchus > Clitarchus hookeri. The sequence continues at coordinate 1,327,208 of NQII01000255.1, forward strand.
GCTGAGGTAGTGATATACCTAATCCTGTCTTCACTGTGTTTGGCAAACATGGCCACAATAAACAAACCGTGATTGAGATGAACATAACATGTAGTAAATGCGGGAATTTGTAAAAGTTATTTAATTTGATGCTGATAGACAGGATGTGTCAATTTATGTGGGAAGTATTAGGGGTATGGACAGTATGCCACAAAACAATATGAACGTATTGTGCGCTTACAAGGAAAAGGTTTTGAGATCAATTTATTTAAAAGTCTGACAAATCTAGTTTTGCTGTGGAACCAATTTTCTTAGGTTTATTTAAACATGCATGTATTCAGTTACTTTTTCATCATTGTCTGTCTATTGTACTACAATTGACTTGCACACAGTAACTGGTGTAGTAATGACTACCGTCACTGTCTGAAGTATGTCACTTGATGGTTACTTCTTAAGATGATTCACATAATAAGTCTTCCTAGCAGTCATCTTCAAAATCACCACTTTCAATATCCTCAGCAGCAGGTTCCGGAAGTTTGTCAGTTGTAATGTCAGACGTTGGCAGGTTATTGTATCAACCATGTCTTTTCAGAAATAACACCAGCTCAATAGAATTTTTAGGAGATTGTTCTTCTTTGCAGTAGTTATTGGCAATTGTTGTGTGTATGCTTTTGACAACTGCTTTAGACGTACAGAAGGTTGCCCCTTTCCACAAATCCTGATTGTTCGGTATTCACCAGAATACTCATATTTGTTTTGCGATACCCAAAGAGCTTCTTTTGAGCACTTGAAACACTTCACTTGGAGTCATTTAACAGTATCACCATTAACATCTTTTCATTGTTTGTCATCAGCAACTAGTCAGCTGCAGAATGTTGTAGTTAAATCAGAATATTTTAATTCCCTGATGATGTAGTGATAATTTTTCTTATTCCAAAGCCTTTATTGGAGCACTGACTGTAAATCAAATGATGTGCAACAAATCTGTTGACAACCTTGTTCGACATGCTCGCGAAGTATTGCAATGTTAGTAACAGGTGTTGTATAAGCAGTGGTCTTATGATGTAGCTACAGGTAATAATCAACTGGATTCAGATGAGAGGAAAGTAAAGTCCAGGCGATTGGCCATGCTCGACCCATTCACCTGTGAAGAAACTGTTATCCAAATAGACTCTGGTCACTCTTCTGAAATGTTGCAGCTCTCCATCATGCATGAACCACATGCAGTGTTTCACATCCAACAAACATTCTACAGTAGCACATGTAACTGTTTTTGCAGAAAGTTACAGTATGATTAACCTTTCACGCATCCAGGTAACATATGAGGACTGACTAAGATGTCTCCAACTATTCCTGCCCAGACATTAATACTGAGCTGTTGCGAGTGGTGCAACTGCATAGTGGTGTGTGGATTCGTGTAGCCCAGTGATGAATTTATGGAGATTGAACACACCATCCTTCACGAAAGACACCTTATCAGTAAACAAAACGGATTGCTGATCACGACACATGTGTTGCAACTATGTAAAACTTCACTCATGGTGGGAAGTCAGCTTCAGTAAGAGCTTGTACTCGTTGAAAGTGATACGGGCAAATCAGTTGTTCATATAAAATTTCTCAAACTCTTCAATGATCCATACCTTCTGCTGTCATTATCCGTCATGCACTGTCACCAGGATGCTCATCAGTGAGAGTGAGAAGACTCTCCTCCAGAGCCACAGTTTGTGTTCCGTTTGGGTCGACCGGCACACTAACCCTGTTTAGTGAGTGAATCGCTATCTCTCAACCATTTGTCTATTCTCTGAAATGTCATCCTATTTGGCAGATGACAATTCTGAAAGTGTTCCACACTTTTTCACTTTCACCACATAACACTCAAAAAGTCCGTACATTAGAGGCATGTCCGCCATTTTTCGATTGGAATAAGCCTCCTCGATTATAGTGCCTTGCGAAGAGACAAACGGAACTGGCTTCAGCTTATAGTAACCATAGCGTTTGTTGTTCTAAGTGCATTTGATGTTAAAAGTGAAATGGGCCTAGTAACACACACTCCACATTTTTATGTACCACAAACTGTACACAAACAGGGGTGTACACTACCAACAGCAGACACAGTGACTTTGGCGTGTAACTTTGGGAACCATTAAATCTAGGACATGTTCGTGGACTTGCTTTTAGGTGTACTGTCCAGCCCTAATCACTTGCCACATAAATTTGACACATTTTATGTATTGTTTATTGTAGTGGTGTGTTTTGTGAACTTATTTATTGTGCTGAATGGATGGTTGTTTTTTTCATATATTTACAGTAATACTAAATAATTGGTTTTAACTTTCTAGCAATAACTGTATTGTTTATAAAAGCCCATAAAATTCAGTGGAGAATTTTTACTACATAATTAACAAATGGCAGATGCAACATTGTGATACCTTTTATGTTGCTCCAGACACTATTGATGGCACGCCCAATGTTGATCGACCTGTCAATGAGAATGAAGAACTTTGTGTGGTCTTTGGCTCACAAGTGAGTGGATTTAACATGATGTATGGAGCCGAAATTGATGGTGTGGACAGCAACACACAAATACAATCCTATGAGGATCTTCGAAAAGCCAAATTTGTTGAGCTGAAAACCCATAGGACAATAGAAAATCGGTCCCATGAAAATAATTTTAAAAGGTAAGGTGTGTGCAGATTTTTGTATGCAACTTGTTAGGTTAATTCTTTAGTAATTCAGGGACCTCATAAGCACAATAATAAAAATAATAATAATGATATTAATCTTTCAAGTCTGTGCGCACACATCCACACTCGGGCAGATCAAGTAAGGAATTGGGAATGCACATTTAATAAACTGTACTAACATTTGCCTGCTGGTGTGGTATGTCCACAGAAAAAAAAGTTAATTTTCTTAGTTACAGAACTATCTTTCCTTGCTTTTTGTAGTTGTAAAATTATTTTCTGAATTTATTTGTGTCAAAATTAATATTTTTATGTATTTATTGTAGGTATTTTAACATCTTTTAAGGGTCTAGAAGTCAACTAATAAATGGCTTTATTTGAGTTTTATTTGTTGCATTGCACAATTAGCCAATACTTTATGTTTCAATATGTTTTGTATTGAATTATCAGTTTATCTGACATTTCTGCTTTAGTTTTTATCAGAGAGGGCACTTTGGTTCCATCTTAAGCAATTAGATGATCCAGTAAAGTTTTTTTTGCTATATATTTAATTGTGCTGCGCTGTTGTCACAATGTAAGGTTTAGTTACATGACCAGGGATAAAGTAATGAGAGCTGAGACCACGGTCAGAGATATGAGGCCCCATGTTGCTAATTAGTGTAATGTTTTGGTATGCAAGGAAAGACAACATGCCAGTCCTGTTGCATCGCTGGCAATGTGATGTCCAGCAGTATCACCGTCATTGAGAGCCATGGTCCATAAATGTGTATTGTGTTATAAAATGTCAGAAATACCTCTCGTAAATTTTCAAGAAATTGATCCAAATTTAATTAAAACTTCCAGTGTAATATTTGCAGACTGTGATGGGTCTCAGCTCTACTGACAGACTATTGAATGTTTGCGAAAAGGGTGGTGTGGTGCCAGTGTTAAGATAAGTAATGTAAATGCACACAAGCACTGTGACTGCATCACGAAGATCCAAAAACAAAGCACAAAATAACCTTTTAAAAAACATACACACTAGTATTAAATTATTTCAGCAATTTAATAGTTTCCTACCAATAATGTAGATGTTTTCCATTTTAAGATGATACATTTTTTGTGAAGTTACAAAAATTAGAAACTTAAAACTTTTAAAAATTATGCTGGAGCCCTTAGATAAGAAGTAGGTATTTTAATATCAGCTATTGCCAGACATCCCAGATTTTTTGTGCTGTTCTCTTAATTGAGTTTAAAGTCCTACATCCCAGGCAGTTTCTTTCTGGGACGTATTTTGAAACTGCAAAGAAATGCAAAGCTTCACAAAGTTCATTGAATAATGCCATTATATTTTTTTCTCTAGATTTTGCAATAGGTTTATGCAATATATTTAGAGTTCTGCTGTATATTGGCTAGTGTGACATGAATATTCTTGCTAAACACAAATTTTGGATTTGTGTACTACCTGCATTCACAATGAAATGCTAGTAAAGCCTTTTTGAACTAAACTTGCTACACAGAGGCATCAGATTAACTTTGGTATCTACATACAGTAACGTTTCTTTTTTGCCATGACAAAATGCATGCTGAAGGAAGCTGTATGGTGTGTTTTCAAACATTTCATTTTGTAGCTAAAAAATTTTAAGAGTGATAACAATAAGATTGTTTAATTTTTTTATGGTTTGCAATTTTCCTCAGTAGTCTGTTCCACACATTGAGAATGATTTTGAGAACAATTGCCATTGTTACAATCTAGCAGTATTATAACAAAATTAGCAAAAAGAAAGGTGCATTTCTGGAACACATGCAAGTGGAAAGTTAAAAATTTGCAAAGTATACTGGGTTAATGTTTTTCTCATCGTGCTTGTTATTTGCAGTGGATGATTATTTACCATTTTTGAAGGAAGGGTACTTGATTAGAGTAGTTCTGAAATATTTTAAAAAGAAAAATGTATCTTTTGGAAAATTTATATTTGTGAAATTTTTTCCAGTGTGTATTTTTAATCTGTACGTAAAAAAATAGCTATGGCATTGTTTTTGAACCAGTGTGGTGGCAATTAAAAGTTAATGGATTAACTTGTATGTAGTGATATTTTTTATGTACAGTTATGATGTCAGGTATAGTAAACATTAAGCCCTCACAAAAAGTCTACCATCAATTATTTTCCTATAATTATGCATAAAATTAGATTTTTTTTTTAAATACGCAAATTAATTGTACTTTCAGGTGAATAGGGAGGCAAGGTCACTATAAGCTATACACAGTTAAGTGGGCACTTTTGAAAGCCCTCACATTTGGAGTAATAGTTGATAAATATATTTTATGTTAGCCTTAACTTCTGAGTGGTGGAATATACACACTGTGTTTATTGCTTACATGGCAATATTTATTTTAAAAGGTTGTTAAAGGATACAAAAATTACTGAAATAAAAAAGTAACTAGGGCCTCAAAAGTGCTCACTTTACCGTGAACAGCCTATAGCATTCTTAATGTATGCACTTTCATTAAAAAAAATTATAAAGGAGACAAAATTTTAACAGTAGATCTGCAAAGGAAGGTTGCTTCAATAGGAAATTTAGCAGCAAAGAGCTAAAGTGAACTGGTTTTCAGAAAGAAGAGGAGTTCGTGACTCTGTGACATGAGCATCAAATAAAGGAAAATGGAAAGGGATTATAACCAACCAAAGTGTTAGAATTCACAGCTGCAAACAATCTTCTTTCAGAACTAACTACCAAGATTTTAAGGCGGAGCAGAAGGTATCCGTTCAATTTGGTGAAAAGAAAGGAGTAGAGAAAATTCTAACGTTTGAAAAGACTTTTTACGCTAAGGATACATTAATCACAATGTTGAAAGATCTGTTATAGATAACAGCTTGTACAGTACTAAGACCATAAGACATGTAAAGATTTTCAGGTATTGCGAGGACAATCGTGTACATTGGTAAAGTAATGAAATGCTGAATTTTTCTAAGGACATTAATAAATGAGACAGCACTTATCAAGGTGAAACTCAATTTGCCAAGAACACTGTTTACAATTGCATTTTTCAAATCAATTTGAGTCTTGCATTACAAAGTGCTTCACTAACATGTAATAAATAGTGTTGAGATCAATTCTAAAACTTACAAACACCATATTGTGTATCACTTCTTGAATTGTTTGATTTACCACTCAGTAAAACAATAAAAATTATTGTAATGTTCCAAATAATAGACTGCCAATTTCTGAGTTTTGTTTGTATTATTCAAAACACAATCTTGAAGATTTCCGAGGAGAATAGTGCGATTTACCAGATTAAGAAATACCTTCTTGCGCATCGGAAATATAATTGTCTTTTCTCCAAAATTTTGAGGTCATGACTATCCAGGGTTCCAAATTGGGTTTTAAGGATTTTTTTGCCAATATTTAAAATTCCTCTCTTTTGTTTAGAGCCACAAAAAAGCGAAGAGATCAGTGTAGCAATCTCAGATCAGAAAGCTAAAACAGTTTCATAGAGTTGTGACACTGCAAACTGAAAATTTTAGTTTAAAGTAAAATTTTCACAGGAAATTTTAATTTCACTATTATGCATTTTGATGATTGAAGTATAGCATCAAGTTCACTGGATTCTTCTTGTAGTTCAATTAAATTGAAATTTAGCACAATGTATTAGTAGTTGTTAAAAAAAACAAAACAGCTTCCTTTTTAAAAAGAGCACCAGAAGGCCAATTTGTTACAGTGACAGCTTAACAGGGCAGCATGTTGAAAGCGAAGATCAAGACAATCAGGAATATGGTTAAACTCTGAAATATCAGAACACTTCCAAGAGTGGGCAAAACACACAGACTGAAACAAACGAGGGTGCCTCCAGAATTATAAACCAAACAAAATGCCAAAGAGAAACTACCTGGTGAACTACATTACAGTTCCCAAAATAAACCAAGTATTGAACTGCATCAAAATTAGAAATACTAAAGGACTAAAAAAAATTATCTTTAAAGGGTAAAAAATATATATTCACACACAATAAAAAAAAAAATACATAAACCATACCATTTTGAATTTAAACAGTAATTAAAATTACCAAAGATTAGTATGATTTCTTTTTTTGGATATAGGATTCAGTAGCAAGAAAACAAGATGACCCTACGAAGACACTGGCGAGTGGGGTGAGCTGGCCACTGCTGACATTGAGTCACGACTTAGCAAGCAAACAAACAATACATGAAAACCAACAAAATCATACAGTGTAATATGTTGTATGTATAACTGAAATGTACCCTAGTTGTTCAAAGCGACAGAGAATTTCCTAGATTACTATATTTACTGTAGAGAAGGTTTTGAGAGGGAAAATTATACTGCGATACATGTTTTGAATTTTGAAATTGCTAGGATTTAATTGCATTAATGTACCACACAAAGCAACGAAAGGAAAATAATCTTACTGGTAAACAAACTGAATTACATTAATGGTAAGAACTGTATAAGAACAGCTGTCGGGAGACCATGTTTGTATGTTACGTAGAATAAGGATAGGATGTGTTGTGCAAGGAGTTATCTAACAGATGATGTCCCTGTAAAATTAACTTGTTAAGAATAGATCAGTTGTGTTCTTGTGTTGAGATAGAGTATTTACGTTTGCACACACTCTTGTGAGATGGAAACAAAGAAAGTAACTTAGTGAGTCATGTTTTGTTTTATTTTCAATGTGCTGTTGTAATGTTTTAACCTATAGGTAATGATTGTGAATTGTCTTGAAATTAAGTTGAAGAAAAAAAAACATGTCGCAGCAATTTGAGTAAATCAACGTTTAGGTTTGTTTTGGTTTGGACCAAATTCATCAAATTTGTTCCAAACCGAGGGGGGTTTATATAATGTTGCATTTTTCAGGTTTCATTATTGTCTTTTGGTTTCAGATTATTTGGTTGTGGTGGTGAGTCATTAATATAATTTTCAGATTAAGAATTGCAGGTCATTGTTCATTAGTCCTTAAAGAGTAGTAAAGTATTGCATTTTTGTAAATCACGTGAAACTAAAGAAAAGTATCCTGATTGGCTCTTGTCTCGCCATTGCTGTTTGGATGAGGACTGTGGCATGGTCAGCCGACAGCGAATCAGAACGCAGGTTACAAGAAGGATAACACCGAAGGTTGAGTCAAATTGTTCCTCTTCCAAAAATACTGCCATCACCGCTGAGAATGGACGTGTATGTGCTAATAATTATAAAAATGATATAATATAGTGAAGTCCCGAGGCTATGTCCTGGCTGCATCTCTGTTGGGAGCCGCCATAGTCGGTGCGTGAATGCAAGAGCGTGAAGTTGCTCTCTACCATTGCGTCACCGCAACCCCCTTGAATGTCAGAGCATAACATAACCATTGGGTGCGACATCTTTGGGAGCCACAACCAACATGGCCGACCCCTTGGCGTTGGCTTAGGGAGCCTCCATGAACAAACATGGCCGCCAGGGAATGCTCGAGAAAAAAATACTTTTCAAAACGTTAATTTTGAAAAATAAATTTAAAAAAAAAATAATTTTTTGAAATTTTTTTTTGCAATTTTTTTTGCAAATTTTGGCACTGACTGCCAAGATGGCCGCCTCCGAATGGCACTGGCTGCCGAGATGGCCGCCTCCGAATGGCACTGGCTGCCGAGATGGCCGCCTCCAAAGCGGAATGCAAATGCATGAGGTTTGTCATTTCCTTACCAAGCTTCAGTGTCCCTGTACCGACGCTGTGTCTGAATGCCCATTATGACACTACTGGTTTGGATGGCATTCGTAACTCTCGGTTTGAGGTGGTGAGGGGGAAGCGAACTCGCATTCGACACGTCAATGTGAAGGGGATGGTCTGATGTTTCCTTTATGTGCCCTGAACAAGGTAGACGATGCCTTCATGTCTAAACTGGTTTTTAGCGATGAAGCAACGTTCCATACAAATGGTAAGTTGAACCGGCACAACGTGGGGATATGGGGTCAGGAGTCTCCACATGAAACCACCGAACACGAGCGCGCTTCCCCCAAAGTGAACGTGTTTTGCGCTGTATCCAAAGACACTATTTTTGGCCTTTTTTTTTTTCACGAGCCCACTGTTACTGGAATCCCTTATTTGGACATGCTTACAGAGCGGTTGTTTCCTCAGTTAGAAGAGGTGGTGAGGGACTTCATTTTCCTGCAGGATGGTGCACCACCCCATTGGCACCTAGCTGTTCGCGGATACCTCAACGAGACGTTGCTGCTACGCTGGATTGGTTGAGTAGCAGCTGGGGACCAGGCTCTTCATCACTGGTTCCCTAGAAGACGCTCACCGGAGTAGTGCCTTGAATTGGCAGTTGACACTTGAGTCCGCCCCATCCACTAGTGTCAGTTAATGTTTGTTATGCTGTATATTTTCGTCCGACTCCGAACACATTTAAGATATGAAAAACAAGCTGTTGTTATGTTGCGCCTAATGCGCATCAGATTATTAGGGGGTCATATGACCTCCCTGACTCACTTGTTCCGCCGCCCATGGTCCTGTCTAATTTACCATCTACAAAATGTATGTTAGTTTTGTCGGGTTGACATGTACGTTACTTGGGTGAACAAAAATTGTAGGAGACTTTTGATCAACATAACATATATTCTGGGAGTGTATATACAATATTCAGTACAGCAAAATTATTTGGTTTCTTTAGAAAGACCAGATGAATGCACTTGTGGGGAGCAAGTCCCTCTAAAATATACTACCAGACAATAAAAATAGTGCACACAGAAGAATGTATTGGATGGTACTGAAACTTTATAGAGGTAGTAATACAGATGAGTAACACATATGATCAAAAAACCGAGTAGCATGCCAAATTACTTATGGATCTGTGGTACGCTGTTTGCTCATCTTCAGTATTGCATCACACCCTCTCGCACTGCAATACACGCTGCAACGCGGTCCGGCATGGAGTCCAGCAGATGTCAGATTTTGTCCTGAGGCAGATGGGTCCACAATTGTTGAACAATGTGTTCCAGATCCTGGGTACTGTGGCACTGCGGCAGCTGACTTTTCAGCTGGTCCTACACATGCTCGATTGGTGACATGTCAGGGGGCAGACCATGGTAGTGTAATGGAGGCAGTCCCGGGTGACCCGTGCCGTGTGCAGTTGGACGTTATCCTGGTGGAATATTGCACCTGGAATCCAGCCAGAAATGGGGGCATAGGATCTCGTCCATGTGCCGCTGGGCCATCAATGTTCTGCATAACATGACGAGAATGGATAGGCTATGGCTCTCCAGACCATAATGCCTGCTGTGGGGGAATTGTGTCTTTCGATTTTGGGGGCCCTCCACACCAGGGCGCTATGATCATCAGTCCCTATAACGATGTGGCACTCATTACTGAACACCACACATTGTGAGTCTGTGGCATTCCACGTTGCTTTGGCCTGGCACCACTGCAAACTGAGCTGCTGCTGTTGCAGAGTTAATGGCAGCACACTTAATGGGCGCTGAGATATCAGATTTGCTTCTGCAAGGTGTTAGGAAATAGTTTGTGGGCTCACAGGAGCCCCAGTACTGGCCAGTATGATGGGCTGGGTCGCAATGTGATCCCTCCGCGCCTGGAGCATGATCCATTGATCCTCCCAACTGGTAGTTGATCTTGTCTGTCCTGAGCCAGTCCTTCATATGTGGGTGCCTTCTCATATCCACTGCTACCAACAGTATTGGATAGTATGATCCAAACAGTCCACATGGGCTGTATGGCAATATGATCACTGTGCGGTTTTCAGTCTGATTATGAGTCCTCTCTCGAAGTCTGTCAGTTGCATAAAACGATGTCTGTGGCATCTTCTCCGGCATTCTTCTTTACTTTGTACACTTGCTTGGTATCATATGATATTTCTCCCTTTAATGCGGCTTCGACTACATGCCAGTGTCTACAACCATGGTCGGTGCTTGTAGCACCACTGCCGGCAGACAAATGAAGACGCGCCAACATGGGATCATGTGCATATAGCCCGACATGCTGCAAAACAACCTGCGCAGACCCCAGTGTCATCACATCATTCTTGGGTCAAGTAGAGGGTCAGTTTATCTTGAGGGACACTCCAGAAAACATTGAGCACGCAGGTGTTACATTTACACATTAATACTTCATAAAGAGCTGTGACAACATAGTGTAGCCTAATTGTTACTTAGTGCTGTTATTATTTTATAACTCATTTGAAGTAACAACTGTACGGTGCATTAGGTATAATTTACGTGCATTATGTCAACTGTAGTTCAAGTGTGTAATAACTTGTTTTTATGTTTTTAGTGTGTGTGCATAAGTTAACTGTAAGCTGCTTAATAAATCATTTTATAGTATGGCTTCTACTTTGACTAAATCGTAGTCTACATCTGGTCGACTCATATTAGGTCAAGCTCCAGAAATTGTTTATAATGTTGCAATGCAATTTAAGAAAGAGAAGCACAAACTGAAATGCAACGTTATACTCAACGAGTATTGTGATAGGGGTCTCGAAATCTCTAGTGAAAGTAATTTTGGCAGACGATAAAGAAATGAAATGTAATGGATGTTTGCAGTTCTTAGCTCCCAAAAAGAAATGCCAAAAAATGCAAAGAATTTGACAACTTTATCAAATGTGCTATAAGGCAATCAGTAAAGGTAGAATATTAATTATAGTACACGCCAGTGGCGAGAGTGACTTCGTGGACAATGTACGTCAAAACAGAAGACAGGCGATTACCACGACTTTAGGAACTATGAGAACTTTCCCAAGTGGGTCAGCTGCAAATTACTTCCTAATTCCGCCCCCAGATGTGTTTAGTTTTAGAAAATGCTAATTACCACTATGTGCAAGAGGACAAGAAACCCATAGCGTCAGCACTGAAAAGTCAGATGCAAGACTGGTTACAATGGAACAATATTTCTTTCACAGAAGAACTGACGAAGGCACAACTTTTGTTGTTGGTTAAAACAGTTCCTCATACAGCAATCTACATAATTGACAGTATTTCCAAAATGCCGGACACTCCATCTTACATCTGTCACCTTATCACCCAGACCTCAATCCCATGGAACTTATTTGGAGGAACATAGAAGGGAAGATAAGGGAAGTTTTATTTATGTCGCAGGACATGGTTAAAATATGTGAAAAAATATTTTGCTGACTATTCTCAGGAAAAATGGAAACAGTGCTGTGACCATGTAATGAAGATAGAAGATTTCTATTTCAAGAATGATGCTGTAATGGATGTACAAGTTGACAGAATAATTATTAATCTTCAGAATGCTAGTGATTCAGCTAGTGGATCTGATCGTAGCGAATCTAGCAACAGTACCAACACATCTGATTCAGATTAGATCAGTGGTATTTAATTTACTTTTACAAGTAATATCCTTATAAATACATGTGAATTTAACATATACGACATATGAATAACTATGTAAATCAACTTTAAATGTGCATAGCTCAGCATTTTTTTTTTGCAGATCCTTTCTGTTGCCATGTAAATGTAGACACTTGCCCATCTGGCCAGCAACGTTCTTTTCCTTCCCTCTGAACACTGCAGAAGAGGAAAATGTGTGCAAAGTTAAATGAGAGGGAGTTGTTTTGTAACTTGTCCTGCTATATCAGCCTGTGCTCTTGCTATTTACATTGTTTCATGGTTGTTGCGTAGTTTCTTCGTGGTGTGCTATTTTCATTTTCTGACAGTGTATTTTCTACAACATCCTTTTCTGGGAGGTTAAGTCTCAAAACAAACCAAAATATTAAGCCACTTGCTGGTCACAGGGCTGGGACACGAATCATAAGGCCAAAGGACAAACAACTCAAGCAATCTTAATCCTTTTTGTAGAAGGCATTCAAAAGGAACCATGTGAACTGAATTCCACTACAAGTATGGTCCTCCTTAAAAGAAAGCAGTTAAGTAAAAATGGCCAAGTCCCAAATGTTGCCTCTACTGGTACAAAGTTATATACATTACAAATGTGTAAAGTTAAATTACTTCATTTAAAAATTGAACAGTTAACTTTCAAATGAGACTACCACCACCAACAGTAATTGATAAACAGGTGAAAATTATATTAAAACAGGTAAATTACTAAAAGTTTAAATTATGATTCAGTCACTTCTGTTATAATAATCTCTGAAAAAAAGAGGACAAAATTATTGTTATGATGATCACACAATATGTATTCTGAATGATGCAAGTTTAAAAAATATTATTAAAACATCAATTTGTGTTGGTAAATAAGTGTGTGTCTGTCTGTCTATATATATGTGTGTGAGTGTACCCACACACAGGATTAGGCAGGACAGTGGGGACAAACTTCAGGAGGTGATTCCATACATAAGTCCAGAAATGTACAGAAACACTGTAAAGTGTATTTACATCTCGTGCTGAAGGATGTGCCATTGGAAGTATGACAGGTCATGTGGCTGGTGCATGATGGAGCTCCTGCTTACTTCCAAATCACTGTTCCCTAATATCTCAACATTATTCTCTCCAAAATATAGATTTGACGAGAAAGGCTTGTTCCAATCACATTTTTAAAAAATAAATATGTTTTCCTCTTTTTACCTTATGATGCAAATTATATGTATGAAATGAAATAAAGTACTTTAACTTCACAAACAGTACATAAGCTGCCATCTAGCATGGCCAAAAGAAAACACTTGAAAAGGCTCTTAAAGAGATGTGATTAAAAGTGTAGTTGCGAGTAACGAGCACAAGCAGCAAAAGCTTAATATAATATGATAAATCATTCATTTTTAAGTTTTAACAAACAGTTGTTAACAATTTAATGGAATTATGTTATTGATTATTAACAATGGAAAACAAACACGTAAAACACTAGGGAAAACGACAGGTCTTCGCCACAACATGTGCATGAGATTTTGTTTGTAATATTTTGTGTGTGTTTATGTGTGTCCATCTGTCTCCTTCAGTCTCTCTTTCTCTCCAGGTGAAGTGTTATGTTGATATTATTCACTTTATAACTTGATGTTTGAAGTCCATAGTGTCACTAAAAACTTTAAAAAATTTTCAAATAAAGTAGTATTTAATTGGAAAAATTTTATAGAGAAGTGAAATTGTTCCTTGAATTTAACATTTAAGTGCAGGTGTGTCTGTACAACTATCAATTAGTGCAATATTGTAGAAGCATGCAGGCAAATTGTGCTAACAGTGTTGTAAACATTTAGGTTGAGAAATGAATGATTGCAGGTTCAAGCTGAGGAGTGTCTGGTGCCAGGTGGCTCCAGTTGGGATTGACCACGTGCTCTTTGGACATCGTTGTGAGAAGGGTATTGTCAGATATCTTAACCAGCTTGACATGGATGAAATCCTCGAGGAGTCTTTTGTGAGTTTATGCTTGTTTGTCTTTGGAAGTTGTTTGTCACAATATTCCAATAGTTCATTTAACAGAAACATACTATGTACATAAATACACCAAAGAGAGTGATAAAAGAACACCATGACGACCTTGCCCCAGGAGATAAATTTTATTAACATGCACACTTTAGGAAGTGTACAGTAAATGGTCTAGCACAAGGCTATATATAGTCCATTCACTGTTACTTAACACTTTTCTGAAGCCCTGCTAAAGTCCTACTTTTGGTTACCAATCACCTATCCTTCCGCTACGAGTCAATTTAAACGCTGCCATATGACATCAACATTTTAACTGTCAAATGCTTTGTTTACTGTTTTCAGCACTTGAAAGAATCCTGTCATATTTCAAAAACCATTTCGCACAAATGTTCACAATTTAGGCCAATAACCATATTTACGTCAGCTTTTTGACTTTGTAACAATGTCTGTATTGATGATAGTTCTTACAGCTATTATTTTTATTTAACATTTGTTATACACGACATAACACAATACATGTAATACACGTTAATTTTTTGTTGTGACTCTGTTTAACCTTGTTACAATTGTGGGGGAAAGAACAGTAGTATTTAAGCTCTTGTTATTGACCATCCGGTCATCAAATAGAGAGAGAAAGAGAGAAAAAATAAAGAAAAAGAGAGAGAGAGTGAGCGATAGAGAGGGGGCGGGGAAGAGTGCACGACAAGCTCCGCTCCGCCTGTTCAAGTTTCTTCCTGACAAAAAAAAACACCATATCACTAGGGTCTATGCACCGTAATTTGTGCTGATATTTTAAACTGTAACAATGAAATATGTTTCTGTCAGTACTACCTAAAAACTTGAATATTTCAACAGGCAATGTTTAATTTACAAATAGCATACCAAAAAACTAGGGTAAAACCATATTTTAACAGTGAACTTATTCTTACTAGCCGTTGCCAACACGTAGCTGCTCTCACTGTTTTTAATTCATGTTGAATACAAAATAAATATTGCACGTTATAAAATATATTAATTTAAAGTTTAATTTTTTTAAGAAAACAATACTTTAAAGTTAATCACAGTGTTATATATTTGTGGTATACAAGTTATTTAAAAAACAGGTTGACATGTTACTCCTTGAGTGATTTTTCAAAGGTTTTTTTCAAAACTGTTGACGGATAACACCTGTCAGTGTCAGTTTTAACTCTCTGTGGCCATTGGGTTTTGGGTTAGAGCATTAGAGAAAACTTACTAATATATGATGAAGTGGTAAATTACTTATGCTGTTATTATTAATATTTAGTTTATTTTGGAAGAAGTGTGAGATACAGATGATGTCCCGTCCTGTGTCCATACAGGATAATTCTTTCAGTCCTGGGGGGTAGGGGCCTCGGTTGGGCAAAGAAAAACCTCCAGAGGTGTCAATGGTTTACTCCCAGAAAAATGTTCAAATTTAAGCTTTTAAATTGGCAACTTGTCAGGGCTGTTGTTATACTGTATCTTATATAAGTTAGCCAGATTTTGACAGGTCTGCAAAAGTAGCGCCACTCTTTACATCTGACTACATCTTACTACGTATCCTTCTGCCATCAGCTGGTGCGTCAAGTAGAGAATGTAAATTTTATCAAAATGCTGTCAGTTAATCCACTTGCCATTGCACTGTAATGCTAAACATATTTTACAATATTTTAGACTGGTATCTGTCTAAAAAAAATTGGTAGGTTATAAAAGTAAAAATATAAAATGTTGCAAATAATTGAATATTTGCTAACGCTTTTTTAATTTGTCCGAGACAGTGAATTTGGGTTAAATTTGCGAGACGGTAGTTGTGGCTATTATCACACTTTGGACGTCATAGCTGATATATTCGAGTTGGAAATATGTGACGTGGAATAACGTTAGAATTGCTTAAAAACTATTCACGCATGTCCCACTTTCTTCGGAAACAAGGAAATTGTTTCCAGAAGAACAATATGGCGTATAATTTACGTAGACGAACGGTTGCCTGCCGAATATAAATTACTTGTCCTCAAAATTGCTGAATACGAAATATGTTACTTTAAAAATTATACAGAGCTCATGGGAAAATAAAACCATTTATATATGCGCGTAAATACGTTATTTTAAACAACTGTTTCTAGGTGTAGTTCGAGATATGGATAACAGATAGCGTGGAAGAGCTTGTTGTAACAGATGGCGTGGTACTGGTTCTTATGGACCGTGCCTGTATTTCACAAGATGGCAGCACATGGTTGGAGAGTTGGGATACGTGAAAAAGTTTTCGAAGTTGCGTTACATTTGGATACGGATCGTTTTATTGTGCATTTCATTTTGAACACCTATACATTACTACTTTATCAAGAAGTTTAGTTTGTAACACTAACAACCACTGTTTTGTGACCACATAAAATTAAATGTATTAATTAATCTAGGAACCCTTTCTTATCGCACATTTTCAGCTTGTGTTATGTACGTCGGCAGTGCACTCAGAATAGCCAACATAATTTTAACTTTTGTACATTCGTGCATCAGCTGATACAGGATTTTGTAAAGGGCACTTTGTTTGTTTTGTATACTTCAAGTTGCCACTCACTGACTGTCAGAATCTCACCAACTTATATGAGATACAGTATAGTCTAGTATCAGACAAAAGTAGCTGTTCACATTTGCAGAAAGATCCCATGAAGCACTATACATAGCATACCCAAAATCAAAACAAGACACCTATCTGTTTCCTTGTGACGTGGGCTGGTGCATGGGAGGGTTGGCCTTATGTACTCTCAGTTATGCTGAAATTTTGAGGTGTAGCCAAACTAGCTGAAAATAAATTAACAATACAAAATTTAAGGGACAGAAACAGTTCAGATGCATTGATATCCTAAAGCATCTATGTTTTCATGGCTTTTTTCCAATAGCAGAGACCAAAGTTCAGTAGACGTACTACAGTTATAATTGCAGCTAAATTAAATTAGGTAGGCCTACATCTCGCTGTGTTTCCTCCCTAAAATATATTATAAGATAGGAAGTGTAAACTCTTGCTACTGCTATTATACTTCTAAATAAAATACAAAAAATGTTTGTAAGTGAACTTACTATTTAGTTGGCCTTTAGCCCTTAATGTGAAAATTATATAACCTAAAAATCTCAGAACTAAAAGAATGTTATTATTTTTCAAACTATATATTTAAGTGAGGTTTACCTACAATATTGCACCATGAAAAATATTTGGCTATCACTATTACTTCAGTAACAAGACGTTTGTGCTGGTAAAGTCGTAAGTCAAACATACAATCCAGAAAATAAACATACAATAATTTTGAGGCAATGTTGGACGTGAAAAAATTTATTCACTTTCTTCTTTAAGGTCTGTTCTATAGTAACGAATGTGCAAGAAAACTGACACGAAAGACATTTTATTTTGAAGTCACTTTTACTAGAGAATCGCATATTTATCAAAATTGCACACATTTTCCAATTAACAACTGCAAATCATTCCTGATTTCTAGTAAAAATTTAAATTATTGATTGTTTTACACTTACACTACTGTCGTAGAGAACAGGCCTAATGCAGTTATGCCGAAAACAATTGCAAAATGCAATGTGTACAAGGTATGACTGACTGTCATGTTATATGTTTGGCCATTTTGTAAAAACAAAAGAAAATATGTTACTGGCTCAGAGCAGCAAATAAAAATTACTGTAGCTTTAACCTGCTTCAGGAAAAATATAATAATCATACTGGTGATAATTTATTAATTATAATATTGTGTAAGATGGAAATATTAGAGGGTTCTGTTTTTGTTGCATTTTACATTATAACCATACAGCCCTAATGCAGTGCACTAAATGCTTTTTTCAGTATGTGCATGCGAATCATTCCATGTGAAATCATCAAAGGGCTGAAGCTGCACCATTTTTGATAATAATTTGTACCTACGTTACACTATCCTCAAGGTGAAAGAAAAACATTAATTTTGATTTTTACCTACAAGTGGATGATGGCAGCCATTTTTCATACACATTGCAAGCACATTTCACTGATTTAGGAGGTTTACGCAACTAGCCATAACTCTTTTAATAAGTCACCTATTGTGGAGTTTTTAGTGTCATTTAAAAGCTTCCATAAGTTACTATTACACTGTAGAACAGTGCGCAACATCAAAGTTATCTGGGTTGAAGACTTCCTTCCTAGAAAAAAATAGTCTCGAACTTGGGAAAAAAATGAAAATGTGCTGTTTTCAAAGCCAAAAAAGTAATGTAGGGTACAAAATAAAAATTTGTTTTTTTATGGAAGACTCTTGATGAATAGCTATAGGGCACAAGTTGTCCCATTCTGTTACTGTCACTCTTGTTGAGTTCACGGACTTCATTTACGTACTGTACTGTAATTTGAAAAATATAGACAGTTTAACTTAATTAAAATCAAAGGCAAGATTCACGAGGAGATATTATAAGTCATGTTATTACATATAATGGTAACTACTCTGTAATGTCTGAAATTCTGAAGATGATGCAACTGTTTCATAGGATTGCATCATGCAGATAATTTTTCTGTAAAACTATGGTTCCATAGTCATAATCCACATTTCCAGTTTATTTATTGTCAATTATTTCTATCGTGTGTGAAAAAAAAATTCAGTTTCATTTAGATGTTGCTAAATACCAAACAGTTTACCAGTGATTCAGTCTTGCTTTCTTTTTGTTTTTTGCTAGTTGTGCTTCACCCCTCACCTTCAGTACTATGTATGCAGTTCATAGTGTATTTACTGTGTTTTTGTAACTATGGGTAGCGAAAGTGACGATCAATAGCATTTGAAGGCACCACCGAAGAAAAGATTCATTACATGAGTGTGTATTGCACCCATTGGGTAAAAACTTATTTTTGGGTGAATGTGAAGAAAAAGTTTTGGAATGAATATAAAGTTTGTGGTGTATTAATAATGCTTTAAGATTTATTTCAAATAATTTTTGTTTAGAGTTTACACATGTACAGACATGCCAACTTGTATTATTTTTCTGTACAATGTACGGGAAAAGATGCATTTGTACAGTTTACAGGGATATGTAATATATGTACAGATTTTTGTGAAATATTATTATTTTTTTTAATGTTTCTGTTATTGAGAAAGAGTGCACTTGCTCGTGCTCTCGCTAACTTCATGTCATTTAACCAATGAGATAAATTATTTCCGTACAGTCTGTTTCCAACTGCAGTTTTTACACGCTGCACCAACCAATACAAATATTTATACGAAAAACAAGTTTTTGGACTATGCTGGTCTTCTTTACTGCGCATGCGCCTGTTTTGGCCATCACTATGCAGCGGTTGTCCACAGCCGCTAGGAAACGACATGGCGTCTCGCATAAGCATGTATATTGATCGTGGTGTTTCAAAATCGGTTATACATGTGTAGTATATTTTATTTTGCTAAGAGATGCAGAAAGTAGTTTTTGTGTTGCGTTTCTGAATTGGTTTTACACGTATGTCTGCGCCCTTCTTCCTTCTTTCGCTGTCGATGATTTTTCTGGCCAAGATTTTGTGCTACGTGGTTATGTGGTTAGCATTTGTGGAGATGCAACAGGCAGAAAATGCCTCCAAAATTGAAAAACGAATATTTACAAGTGTTCCTTACTCTATATGCCACAGATTTCCCATGCATAATTTATTACAACTGATGAAAAGTAGTGGTTCGTCCAAGTAATAATTTTCATAGAAAATCGTTTTCTAATAGTTGAATTGTTTGTTAACTGAATGATATCCTTTTAAGAAATCAAATTATTGTAGAAGGTTTGCTGAAAGAAGCTGCTCACAGGTCCTTTTATCTTTGAGGTGAATTTTACTTCTTCGTAATTACAAGAAATGAGAAATTGTTTACAGATACTTTATATAAAAATTACTGTAAGCAGTTTATGCACTTTTTAAAAAATTTTACCTATTCTAATAATTGAGAATTTTAAAAGTTGGCAAGTCTGCATGTTATGCATATGTAACCTCCACCAAAGGTAAAAATTGTGAATAATGCAGTGAGGGTGTGGTTTTGGCAGTTATTTTCTAAATCACCCATATTTTCAGTTTGAAAATTTGGTAACCCTATGTAAAGGCCTCATGACTAAGAGGACTGCATTAAAATGTGAAGAGTTGACATTAACTGCTAGTAAAGACGAGTATATTTATACGTCCATAAAAGTGAGAATGTTATATAGTTTTTATGTATTAACCAAGCTTGTTTCAATGTTTCAAGTTTTTCTTTTCTTTTCTTTCAGGATTGGAATCCCGAGAGTTGCATGAAGTTCTTAAAGAAGTTCCTTGAAACTATGAAAGAGAGCACACGGNCATAAAAGTGAGAATGTTATATAGTTTTTATGTATTAACCAAGCTTGTTTCAATGTTTCAAGTTTTTCTTTTCTTTCAGGATTGGAATCCCGAGAGTTGCATGAAGTTCTTAAAGAAGTTCCTTGAAACTATTAAAGAGAGCGCACAGCGGTATTTGCCAGAAAACAGCCCAGATTCTGTCATCAAATTCGAGTGGAAGATTGGTCAGAGCAAAGTCAGGGCTGATGTGATTGTTGATCAGTCAGAGTACAGTTTCTTACCAAAGTGGTACACTGATAATTTTCAGCATTCTGTACAAATTATTAAACATGGTTAATGGGCAGTATTCTGCAAGTATGAAGCAATGAGGAGATTCTTGTGGTATCATTTTTATACATTAGCATATTGATTTTTAAATAAATTCTTAATTTTATTACTTTTGAACTGTTTATTTTGTAGTACACATTAAAACTGTAAGAATGTAAACTCTGCATGTCTAGCCACTGCCAGATATATCTATGGACCATTCACAGAATGTTACACTTTTCTGAAGTCCTGTGAAAGTTCTACTTTCACTTTCTGCTATATGTAAAAAAGAATTGCAATGCAGCATCTATATTGAAGCTGCTAAATGCTTTGTTTACATTTTTCAGCCATCCAAACAATGCTAACTTATTTAAGAAAGTATAATATGTAAAAAAAATATCCACGATTTTTTGACTATACATTGGACTCTCTGTCTACTACCGTTTTTCAGAGGACTGCCAAGAAATTTTTATAAATCCAGAATTTCAGTGGATGAGAATTTGACATGTACGTCAATAAACTACAACTTCTAACCTTAATAAACTTCATTTTGAGTGCAATGGGAGCTATACATTATCTGTGAATAAAGTTTAACTAATAAACACAATAAAAATGGGAATTTTTAAAAATGTATTACTGTAAATAATACATGAAAAGAACATTTCACCTCAACTCTCCTGCATAAAGAATATAACATCACAAAGTAATGTGTGTAATAGATTGTAAGCAGACACAGAATGCAAGCAGACTCGATACTTTCAAACCCTTAAAAAGAAAATAATATGGCATAGATTGCAAGCTGAATTTTGAACGCACGTGGAGAGGTTATTGATTGGGCAGTATGTTCATGGCGTGCAAGACGGAGAAGGGAAAGCGACAATAGCAGGAGTAGAACAATCTACCACTCCCCTTCCAAACCACTCGGCACTCAGAGGGAGGGCGCAAGGACACTACACTGGTTGCTAGACAAGTAGCTCCCACCCCACCAGTTGTATAAGAGGAGGAAAAGAGCTCTGCTGAATATCACTGAGGATAGCCGAAACTTACTCATTCTAGGCCGCATATCTATACAGTAAAGCCCCGATTATCCGCGAGCGGATGATCCGCATTGCGGATGATCTGCGGTGTAGACGATCCGCGACTCAAAATTTTTTTTTAAATTTTAATTTTTGATCCAAGCCAACAGCAAGGGAAATACAATAGGCCCTACAGTGCGAAGGTCGAAAAGTATGTAGTACGTACATTCTCTGATCACTGACCTTGACGACCCGAGAGGGCGAGTCCACTCTGTGAAGTTCACGTATAGAGGTCACCCTCTACGTTTTCTCTCGGCCTGCCAGTGGTCTCAGTTGTCGGTAAGCGTGCTTAGTGATCAGACGTGTTTTATGTTTCTTTGTCAGTGCTCCAGTTTAGTGTTTCGTTAGTTCCTGAAATTACGTAATACATAATGGGTGAAAAACGAAAGAAGGTTGTGTTAACGATTGCACAAAAACTTGAAATGATTTCTAAAATAGAAAATGGCGCTTCAAGGAAGCAGATGTGTTTGGATTATGGGATCGGGGAAACAACCATGCAAGACGGCTTTTGCATCAGTGTCGGAAAGTGCTTCTGGAATGAAAAAACGAAAAAACAATGAAGAAATCCACATATAATGAACTTGACTCGACATTAGCGGAGTGGTTAGCTCAGGTGCGAAGTGAGGGCACCCCCGTGTCTGGTCCTACCATTGCAGCTAAAGCAAAAATCTTTTTTTATTTGTTAGGCCTGGAAGGAAATTTTGATGCATCGTCCGGTTGGTTACATCGTTTTAATGTGATTTTGAAGAGTTTGTGTTGTCTGAGGACCTGTCATATGAACAAATTTATAACGCTGATGAATCAGGGCATTTTTGGAAGTGTCTTCCCACTCGTACTTTAGCATTTGAAAGTGAACATCACGCGGCAGGTTACAAAAGTAGCAAGGAAAGAATTACAATCTTGCCATGCAGCAACGCTGCAAGTAGTCACAAACTTAGGCTTCTTGTAATCTGTAAATCTAAGAAACCGAAGTCTTTTAAGGGGACAAGTGCAGAAAATTTACCAGTTGATTATTTCAGCCAAAAAAAAAAGGTTGGATGAACCAGCAAATTTTTCAAGAATGGTTTGAAGAGATTTTTGTGCCTCAAGTACGTAAACATTTTGACTCANAAAAAAAGGTTGGATGAACCAGCAAATTTTTCAAGAATGGTTTGAAGAGATTTTTGTGCCTCAAGTACGTAAACATCTTGACTCACAAAGTTGTTACTGTCAAAAATCGAGGAAGGCTGCAATCTCAAAGAATTTTGGCGGAATTATACAATTTTGGATAGCATTTATGAAATTGCGTCTGCATGGGATTACATCAAACCCTCAACCCTTGTTAAATCATGGAGAAAAGTCTTTCCGAGTATCGAAACAAATGTCAACCAAAACATTTGTAAAGAAGAGAAAGAAGTCATGCCGACCGCTACACTTGTTGACCTAGTGACATCCGTTCCGGGAGGTGAGAATGTCGATGAAGAGAACATAGAAGAGTGTTTGAAATGCAATGCAAGTGAGTTGGGGTTTGAACAACTGACTGACATAGAGATAACGAACAAAGCAATGGGAGTGAACGAGAACGAAGCAGAACAAAATGAAAGTGAAGAAGAGGCGCCTGCGCGGATGACACACAAAACTGCTTTGCAGCACGTAGACGGATTGCTTCAATATTTAGAGTAACAAGACGATGATGCGCATCTGGCAGAAAAACTCATGTTTAGGAAAA
The DNA here is from genome assembly GCA_002778355.1 of Clitarchus hookeri. Lineage (NCBI taxonomy): Eukaryota > Metazoa > Arthropoda > Insecta > Phasmatodea > Phasmatidae > Clitarchus > Clitarchus hookeri. Next base: position 1,350,560 of record NQII01000255.1, read on the forward strand.
GTACAATTTAGAATAAAGAAAAGGTGTTTCCAAAGCAAGAAGCAAAAACGAGTGACTGCTTTTTTTTAAAAGGTGTAACTCAACACTTTTTGTACAGTATTATGTATGGCTTTGTTTATTGTTCTTTATTTTAATGATTTAGACGTTAGAGCAAAAGTGTCTGCTGTACTGTACATATGTACGTATATTAAAAGTTTTATTATGTTTTTTGCACAATAAAATATAGTTTTTATGTTGAAATATTTTTTTAGTGTTTGCACCTAATTTTCAGTCTTTTTCCGGGTTATCCGCGGTGCCCTTGCCACCCAATTCCGCGGATAATTGGGGCTGTACTGTACCTAGTTTGTGATGCTTTGTATGCACAGCATGTCTACCTATCAAAGTAATTAATAATATTTTATTTTTAAAAAACTGTGTGATTTTTAGACTGAGATAAATAAATAAAACAATTAAAATTAATTTCTTTATGGTTTTCAATAATAAATGTTTCAAAACCACGTCCTCTAATTTTCCCGTACACTGACACCTGTCGTGAGTTACGCTGTGCTGGGGTTCTTGTGCTTACACATTATTTGATGACAAAAGTTGTTGAGGAGGCCCTTCAAGGATATCAATTTATTCAGAAGATGTGTGTATTGAGATAAATTAAAATAAATCATCCAATCTCTCCGCAAGAAGCCAGTGAAAATGAACTTAACTCTTGGCAATAGAAGTCGCTCAATGTGCAAACAATTTTTGTCGACAAGGGGAGGTTGTATACGCTTCTTGATGAGGTATCATTTTATTCAGAAGATGCTTTCTATTGAGTTAAATTATTATTTCATTTAAAAATCGTGTTGATTTTCTGCTAGACAATTAAAGATGAGCAATGGATAATCTTTGACGCGTGGAACATTTAGTAAGTAGAGAACGTCGCTGTCACAATCGCCCCGCCATATTATCCTCCCCACGAGCGCCTAAAAGTTGACACGCGTCGCGGGACACATGGACAGCCAGGACAGGTCAACCCAGAGGACGGATACTCAGTTACACATGTCGCTGCAGTGTGGCACCTCCTCCCCCACACCCCTAGTAAGCCCCGTGAAATTTGTACACTCCGAGAAATGACGAGATAGTAGGGTCATTTCCGCCCGACGTCAAAAACACGTACCGAGAATAAGCTGACAGTGTATGGCAGGGGCAACTGGCCCACACCACCCCCTTCACCCTCCAACCTTCAAGAATCATGGCACATGTATGAAGTATGCTTTGAACTGCGTCCTCCTCCCACCTCCCTCCCCCAACAAGGTAGACACGTGTAGGAACTTGGGGAGGGAGTCAAGATAGGATATAAGCCGTTTTCCGAGACAAGGGAGGAGTCAGTGATATTGGGTTCGTCGGAAGCGCGATACTCCGCGCCGGGAGAATCAGTTACGTCAACCAGTCAATTAGAATCGTGTCGAGAGAGGAAGTCAGTGCAATAGTTTACAGAGGCCGGGGAGATCGGACCCCGGCCAAGTGAGTCAGTTCGCAGAGACAGTCAAAGCGACGAGCGGCAGGTAGTAGTCAGGAGAATCACAACATTAAGGAGTCAGTCATATCTCCATGCCGAGAGAGTGATTCGGTCAGCCAAAGCCAAGGTTTGGGCCTGGCAGAATTAGTTATAAAACATTTACCAGAGTTATGTCGGACGAGTAGTTTCACCATGCCGGGACGCGAGTCAGTCAGTTACAATTACGCACCGAGAAGGCGGAGTCGAGTGGTGAGCTTCAACAAGAAGCGCTATGTCGAGCGAGTGGGATTAGTCCAGTGCAACCCCATGCCGAAAGCCGGGGTGGGGGGTCCGCCAAGGGTCACCTCGCCGGGACATGGTACGGAGGTAACGAGTCAGTACAAACCTACGCCGGGAACGGGAGCGAGTGGTGAGCTTCAACGAGGAGCGCCATGTCAAGAGAAAGCCAGCTTCGTGCAACAAGCCAACCACAGCCAGTCAGAGGGCCTGTAATAGGGGCCATCCAACTCGCCAGATCTCGTATACTGCCGGAATGTATCCGGGCCACCCAACTCACCAGACCTCAACTGCCGGAACCACTACCCCGCAACAAGTACAGATAAGTAACAACGTCGTCACTCAGGGACGTGTCTTGTCACCTAATGCCCCCACAGTGTCGGAAATGTAGCCAGAACATTGTAATCAGCCCTTCAGGCCAAGAACTCGCAGGGTCGAAACGTATGCATAAATTCTCGGCACAAGGTGCCGGGAAAGTATGTACAAACTCCCGGAAAAGTTCCGGGAATGTATGAATAAATTCCCGGGCAATTAAACATGTTTAAACCCAAAACGTGATGAAGCAATTGTGTGATATACCCTCAACCTTTAAGGTAACCAATAGTCTGTGCCATCGAACATTAACTGAGGACTCTAGTACCCACAGTTGGGGAATAGCGTCATCTTGATAAAATTTCTGCGATCTTAATAGTCGGGAATGTGTATGAGCAGCAGAGACACAGTGGAATACCATCGCATACTGATAGCCATCACCTTGTTAGAGGTCAGACTCGGCGGAGCACGTGGCCGCTCTATGGTGTGGTGTATTTGGCAGAATAACTGTGCTCTGCATCGTTAAACTGAGATCACATAATTAGTTTTATTGAGTTCTTCATATTTTATATATGCTACTGATTCCCCTCTCGCCAGGCATGTATGGGGAGGAAGCAAGTATGTGCAGCCAAGACAGAATGCAGCTTTTTGTGCTATGTAACAGCTTCCTCTCTCACTGGCATGTAAGGGGAGGAAGAAAGGTGCGTGGCTGAGGGGAAGAGAGAGTATAGAGTATACAAAAACGCCACGCCGGTTGCTAGATAACTGTCTGTCAGGTGTGTAAGGAGGAGAGCAAGGTTGTGCCAGACTGTCCGTCTTGCACACCATCAGCTGAACTGGAGAGCACCGCACCCTAGTGATAAATTGCTGTGCGCTTAACATATTTCACACCCAGTTATTAGACATTCACATAAACAACCAACTTAAAAACAATTGTTGCGCAAAATCTTAAGTGACGGGAGCAAAAAATTTTTTCAATTTATACAATATCAGATAAACGATAACAGTGGATCATTATATCATTACTTATAAAAGAATTTTGCAGGGACCTCTGAAAATTTACTGCTTATACCATTTTTCAGTACATTGAAAGTCCACTGTATTTATGTTGGTTTTGAGAAAGTGTCTCTATTAATGATGGTTTTACTTGTTATTAAAATATTTATGTTATTTACACTATAGCTTATAACAGATTAATATTTTGCCAAGACTATATTTAACTGTTTATAGCATTCGGGGAAGGGAGACTACATTGAAGGAGTTTCTCTCTTGTTATTTTGATTAATGGACAGCCTTAATCAGAATATATATTAAAATAAACTAGTGTCCAGCTCAATGAAAACAAGAAGTTACTGATAACTAATTAGCCTACTTACCTATACATGGGTGCAAATAAATTTTAGTGTAGTTCTTAAAAGCTTAGATGGTAGGTAGGAGTTTACGTCTCATTGATAGCAATATCATTAGGGATGAAACCAGAAACATGTGAAACAGTACCAAGATAATTAAAATACGCGAGTGACTTACCCAAGATTCAAATTCAGAAAAAACTTATAAAATTTAGCTAGTTTGCAATCAACTGCATCATGGAAGTAATTCGCAGCATCAACTTTGGATGTAATCAGTCTAATGTTTTGAATAATAGGGTTCACTAACCTGAAATATTTGCAAAGCCATCATTTTGAAAATAAGTGCCTGAGACACTAAAAACACACTAGTTTATATGGTCTACCATAATGCTACTTTTGTAAAAAAATTTGGTGGAAATTGCTTGATTGGTATCTGTGCTATTTTACAAAACTACCTAAAAATGTTCTTTGTAGTATGCATGTAATAGGTACTGCCAGTATAAAAAGTTTAAATGAATTTGATTAAATTGTTAAATATATGTCAAACATATCAAAATATTTATAGTGTGAGTACAAAAGAATACCCCAACTTTGAAGGTCTATAATATTGAAACCAAACAACCTACAACCTTGGTTGACCAGTCAAATGAACCATGGAACTGTGAAGTTTGTGTATCATATCTTCATAAATGTTCAATGTGACCACCACGAGCAGCCTGAACGACATCTACGCGATAATCAAACTCGTTCCACACTCTTGTCAGCATGTCTGGTGTTACTGTTTTGATGGCGTCCGTAATTCTCGTTTTGAGGGTGTCAATGTTGGCCGGCAATGGTGGACGAAACACTTGATCCTTTATGTACCTCCATAGAAAACATCGCACGGGGTAAGATCCGGGCTTCTTGGGGGCCAGTGATGAAGAGCCTGGTCACCAGCTGCTCCTCGACCAATCCAGCGTTGCGGCAACGTCTCATTCAGGTATCCGCGAACAGCTAGGTGCCAATGGGGTGGCGCACCATAAAAGAAACATCAGACCTCTCCATTCACATAGATGTGTCGAATGCGAGCTCGCTACCCCCTCACCACCTCAAACCGAAAGTTACGAACACCATCCAAACCGTAACACCGGACATGCTGGCAAGAGCGTGGAACAAGTTTGATTATCGCATAGATGTCGTTCGAGCCGTTCATGGTGGTCACATTGAACATTTATGAAAGTATGGTAAACAAACTTCACGATTCCACGGTTCATTTGATTGGTCAATCAAGGTTGTGGGTTGTTTGGTTTTGATATTATAGACCTTCAAAATTGGGGTATTCTTTTATACTCATCCTGTATATAGCCACCATTTTGAAAATCTGTGCCTGACCCTATTTAAATCATGCAACTTGACATTGCCTTCTGTAGATGTGCAAAATTTTGTGGAAATTAGTTGAATTATTGTGGAAATATGGCAAAATGTCCATTTTACTCACCTGATTGATTGATTTGATTTCATAGTTTGTTTATTTCAAAGAAAGGACATATAACAAAGGTGCGAAATAAGGAACAGAATTTATACATTAGTACCAACTTAAAAAGTTCTTGCTCAGAAACGGATGGAGATGGATCAAAAGCTGAAAAAAGAAAAAAGATATGTTAGGAAAAAGTACCTGGGGAAAATAACCAAAACCCCAACAGTAAATATAGAAATAAAAATTAAAAATCTAAAAATTATCTAAAAAAATTATGACAAAAGAAATAAATGTGCCTGCACTACACTGACACTACTTTGCAAAAAAATCTGGCAAAAGAGGATCTCTGTATGCACAAATGATGCTTCTAATTAATACTGTTTGCATAAAAAATTTGTTTGAATTTTGTTGAAACGTTTTGTATTTATAACAAATTAATCTAAATTATTTATATAAACTCCATTAAAACATGCTCCCATACATAAGGCATGTTAATTTACATACCCTACTGTAGTAATATGTGCATGAAATTTTGGTATGAATCGGTTGATTGATCGTCAAGATACTGCACGAAACCTTCATCATTCAGGTGACGATCTTCATAAATGGCGGACAAAAAGTTTGACGCATGACGTCTATTAGAAATGGCGACGACGTCACTGTCGGACAAGGGTTCTATAGTGCCGGTCAGAGGCACTGGTATTACTTTTACCTTGCTTGGGTCTCACCTGGGGTAGATCCTGGCTCGGCGACTGCTGACTGGAACAAGGGCCCTGTCCGAGGGCAGCTGCTGGGCTGATCGCTGGTGCGGGCGGTAACTGCATCTGGTAAGGTGGTTGCGGCATCTGGAAGTGCGGACTGGCGCAGCAGAGGAACTGGAAGGCCCAGTCATAGATGGACTACGATCGGGTGCTGTTCGCCGGCGATCTTCTGGGGGAAGAGGACTGGGAGGTGTGACCTCGCCAGTAGCCGGGCAGCTTGAGCTTGGTCCGGTGCGGAGGGGCTGCTGAGGGCAAAAGTCAATGGGTTGCAGTGCAACTGACTAGGTTTAGAGGCAGTAGCTGCCTTCTTAACACTCCTCCTTGCACCGCTTCTATGGGTGAAGGGCATATGGGAAAGGTACTACGGTGTACCACACGAAGTAGGAGCAGGCTAGAGTTTCTTGCTAAAGTGTAACCAGAAGAGGTTAGGTCACCCACAATCAGTCCTGTGACTCCAACCGACAAAGTGCAACGCGGTGGATGGAGTGGGTTAGCTGATCTGGATTCTAGCCGCTTTGTCGCATGTGATCCTAGTGGTTGGGACTCTACCACGCATACTAGGTACCTTTGCGTACCTAGTCCACAGTATGAGTGGCCATCTATTTGGTTATGTTTTTATGATGTACGTACATCTGGCTAATGGTAGTCCACAGTCCTACACTAGTTATGGCAAAGTGTTTTCAAGACACTGTCTCCTGATTCTCCTTAATGGGTTTGACGTCTACGAGGTCTGAAGTCACAATCACCCTAGAATAAGCACACGGGGTTAGGAAAGAATATGTGTTTCTTTCCCAGAGGAATAAACATGGTGTCCCATACTATCTCCTAGCTATCAATTGTACTGAAACTTGTGGAAGTAGCCTACATTAAACTAAGTGAAGGGGATCTGGGGCAAAACTCAACAAGAGCAGAGAAAGACTAGGTAGCTATTTCAACAATTGACCTTAACTAAACTATACTGATGTCCAGAAGGGACTCAGGCGGGGTTCACTACCAAAGTGGTAGTGAGTGTAAGGGGGAGTCGAAGACTTCTTCAGGGGTCGCTGGACACAGGTCTGGAAGACTTACGGAAGGCAAGTTGATCTTTCGTGAGGAAAGCAGTAGGCAGAGCGCTCTAGCACACGAGGTGGTAGAACGAGCTGCCGAGTATACAACTGATGTTTTGGGGCTGTGGGCTGGCGTATATAGTTGGCTGGCTGCAGGTCTTTCTGCTCCCTTAAGCTGGTTGGGCATCACGTGTCAAGTTTATGTATTAGCACGTTACATTATTATTATGGATACAATATACAAAGTTAAATTTAAATCTATCACATAGTTTCATAGATATAACACACTAAGCTAAAATGTTTGTATAGGTGCTATTCAGAAAATAAGAGACTTACACACTTAAAACATATAAATTAATATGGTCTACCACAGTACAACTTCTGTGCCAAATTTTAAAGGTAATTGGTTGATTGTTTCTCAAGATACGGCATAAAAACCATTAATTTTTCATGTACGGGTATCTTCCAAATCACAGCTAGTGTAGAAAGTTTCATTGAAATTAATTTCATGGTTTTGAAAATTTAACATGTAAAAATAAATTATGGTCCGTACCATATAAGAAGGCCACTTTTTGACAGATCGGTGAAAGTAGCGCCACTGTTTACATCTGACTGCGTATCGTTCCGCCATCAGCTGATCGGCCACATAACTGGTCCGGCGAGTAAGCGCATCTAGGAGGTGCTGCCTCGTGCGGCAATTGATGAACTGCTAGGGTGCGCGGCAGGCGGCGAAATAGTTCTCGAAAACAAAATTTGGTGTGCGTTTGTACGGTCGTTCATAAACGTAATGTAACTGGAGGGCAGGAACATGTAGAGGGGAGCAGCGGGAAGACGTGAGTGCAGCACACATTACGGGTATGGTGTTCTAGTGCGGTGTCCCACTTCTCCGGAAATAAGGTGCGGGTTTTCAGAGAACAATATGGCGTATGCTTCGCAAATGAGCCAATAGGTAGCGCGCACAACAGATTTTTCGACGATAGCGTCTTTGTAAAGAAAACTGTTGTTACTGGCTGGGTATGAAACGTATTTCAAATATATTTCGTAAAATTATTAGAAGAAATAATTTAACAATATTATGCAATATTTCGGTATGCTTTTGGAATTAATATCAAGCACGTAAGAAAAGCGGGGTTGGAGAGGGCGGTATACGACGTGAAAAAGGTTTCGAGATTGCTTTTCATTTCTATACTGGTTGTATTATTATGCATTTCATTCTGAACACCTATACATTACTATTGTGCACACATCAGCTAGTGGTATTATTAAAATGCGTAGCTTCATTTATAACAATTATAACAACACTAACAGTGTGCACCATTTTGCTTCTTTAAAACAAAATGTGTATGTATTTTTGCAGAGTACAATGGAAATACACATATCGACCAGGTTGCTGGAGAGCAGCACGCAATGCAGTTATTTGCTTCTAAAAGCACAATGGTACCTATGGCAGAGTGGAATATATTTGTTTTGGTGGAAAACCATTGTTAATGAAGAAAAAATCAAATTTCTCAGTGAAGTGGTGATTCAACCTGTGGCTTCATAATGTACACCAATAATTTTTGCCAGGATTTCCCCCAAAAATTACGTGGGTCTTTGGAATTGAGTAAATTTGGTATTTCATTAAAAAAATCTTGTAAATTTTGACACAGATGAATAAATATGATGATCAAGATTTATTGCTTTACAATGTTCAGTTATTAATAATTCAAAAGTATCCTCTGATTTTCAGTTTACCATTTGGTGCTTATGCATTGTTCAATGACAAAGAGGTCGTTCGTATATGCCCTTAGAATATCAGTTTATTTCAGAAGACGTGTGTAAAATGAAATGAAATTATTTCAATAACAAATCTTCTGATTTTTATCACTGAAGATGGATATTTCGCTTGGCAAAACTTGAGCGCCGTACATCACATGACGTATGGGTCGTGAAGGTTTCGAATGCAGTGACGTAACACACAGAGTTTTCCCTCTGGTGGGGTGAGAACTGCTGACTTCTAACCCCACCTTCCCCTCTCCAGCGACAGCTGGGCTGTGTGTGCAGTCACTACTGCCCGCATTTATTGACTGATGGGCAACATTACATTTGGTCACAGGCTGTGTGTGCTAAGTTGTAAAAGCTGCATTTCTCTATGACTCTTGCAAGATATCCATCAAAGTAATTATTTACATTTAAGTATGCCAGTTCAGGCAAATTATATTAACTGAATATTGCAGCGAAAAATACTACAGCGAAACGCACAATATTGCAATATATTCACTACAAGGATAATTTATTAATGCACCTTAATGAACCATATTAAATATAATCTAAATAAATATAACTACTCATTTCATAAAACAGGTCCCTTTAGTTTCTCACTTGTAACTGTAGCATACTGTGTAATAAAGTTAATGATTATTGCAGAGAACCGTCAATCTTGCATTAGCAAGGCTTCAGTGGACAGCCAAGCAACAAGTGCTGGGAACCGGCAACTATGAATTTGGCCATAGTACAGCAACACCACAATGTGCCGGAAACAAAAAAACAATTTCATCCTTACTCCTTTTAATTCAATGTTTCTTCCAGACAGTTCCCATACCTTGGTTTCGTGAACACAGGGGAAGATACAGTTATGCATCATGGGAAGATGGATGACCTACATTACAGATCCAGTTGTCACCATTGCATATTAATACAGTAATGCCTCTGTTTATCGGACCTCTTAATCAGCGGACTTTGAATTTATTGGACAAAATCTGAATCCACAATTTTTTTTTATCGTTGTGTCCACTTACCACATGTACAACGTGAAAAGTTTTGTTCAGCAGCGAGATATGCACGTGTGAACAGCTGTTAGGCAGGTGGGTGAAAGTTATTTTTAGAATCTTGCAATGTCTCATCTGCAGAGGTCTACTATAGCAGTGACCATAATTCATGACACACGTAACGTTTACTGTGTAGGATGTGCATAACTCATGAATGCCCGCTGCCCAATAACTCTGCTTCTGTTTAGTACAGCAATTTTGTATGTCTTGCAAAGCACATTCCAGTGAATTGCTGAGTTTCCATACAATTTTTACACCTGGATTTTGCCATTAGTGATTCATTCTGTTCTGTTTTATTTTGTTTACTACAAACTTAAGGTAATAAACGTGTGGAAGTGTTTCAGTCTGGGGTGTTTTAACTTGTCTTCACACTACTTTGCTACTTTAAAGCGAGCAGGAAGTTTTCATGAAAAAATAGTGTACAAAAATAAATCAAACAACCCTTAAAACTATAATTTCGAGCCTCCAAAACTGGAAAAACAAAAATCTCTTATACAGGCCACAGAAGCTTCTTTTAAAGCCTGAAGTTTCTTCATGTACGGTAACAACTGACATTTGGTGCGCCACCTTGCTAGGCTGTTTACAACTGTGCCGGTATCAATCGCTTCTGTTCATTCACTTTCTCTCGTGTCGTGTGCGTATCCCAGATACACAAACATGAGTGATAAATGGGAAAGGAACGAGCGAGTTATACAGGTAGAAAAAATTTACTAAAAACAAATGTGCTTTGTGAGGCAAACAGTGTAAATACCTGGAACTGGAAGAAGAGTTGTTCCAGCACGTGCTCGCTACTAGGACGTTTACCGGTGACTTGATTGCCTAATGATAGCACACANTGGCAGCACCCCATATTTTCACATGAAAAATTGGGAATAAAATATGTGACGTATACATGCCAAAAATACGGCACGTATTTCCCGCAAATTCATTTGTTTTTTTTTGTCGTTTGTTGCCTTTCACATTCCAGAAGTTACACGACATAGTCTGAACAGCAAGACATGTAAATAAATTTGAGGCTTTTACTATGGCTGAAGAATGGATCGTAGATTTTCATACAGCAGCAAATTCTGTGATCTTTACCAAAGCACTGCATGTTTCATGAGCTTCAGCAATGAGTGTCTCACTCTTCTACCATACCTGGCATAGTTGAAACCAGCGAGACATTAAATGGAATGCAATGGGAATAAGTAAAGGTTTTGTAAAAGAGTAAACAAATAGATTTTGGCACGTTGTTGCATAGCTGTTCCAAGAGAAAAAGTTTTAGAGTGCAGGGAAGGAGAAAGATGTTTTGTAAATGATTCCATGCCTAGACAACATGTACAAAGCTACCAGAAGATTTGTAATGAAAAGTAAACATAATGAGAGGAAAAGATAATGACACCGTATAAATATACCATATTTATTTTTGTATGATAGTGTACTATATTAGAAGGTTAAACTTATGCTTGTGTTAGATCATATTTCAGTTCTCATTAAATATTGTGTTTAATTTGATTTTAAAATATGTAGTATTTCTTGCAGGTTTGGGAAATTTAAAAGGAGTTACTTGATTTTTCATTGATTTCATATAATCACTTCAGTGGTCTTCATATGAAAAAGATGTCAGACATGTTCTTTTCATGATTAAAATGTTTCCCATTATTGTAAAACACTCCTATGAAAACAAAATACTTAACAACTCTCTATACGAGCCCCATTTATAATGGCCATCTTTCTATAACAAATAACTTTTACTAACCTAGAAAATTAAAAAATTCAGGTAAAAAAGTTGAAAATTAATTTGTATGTTTGCTTGGTGAGACTGTACTGGATGAAGTGCTTCTCCAAAATAGATACCACCCCTACCCCTAGGCCTTCAGCACTAGCCAATGGGTCATTCCATGTGAAATAACCAAGGTCTGGTTGCTTTACTATTTTTATTTTATTTTTATCTGTCACCATTTTGAATAGAGGCTTGTTTTTCTTCCCAACTGCAGGCTGAAACAGGGCCTTTTAGAGGTTTTGATAAAAGGCGATTGTTGGCCTCGTATGAAAGATAAAAGGTTTTGGTTGTTGCTGACACAAAGAAAACATTGCAGGATTGCAAAAAATGTATAGTAATAATATAAAATAATTTTTTAATGCTATAAATGAAATTATCTTGAAATATAACAAAATTTTGAAAAACATTTGCATTTTAATGACCTTTTAAAGCGACTTGGGGTTGAAACCACAAGACAAAAATTTTTATGTAATAACTATCTTTGGAACACTTTCCTGCTATAGTGAGTTGATGTATGGGTTAAACCTCCTTCCTGCTTTATTTTGGTATCATAGTTTCAAAAATTTCAATTTTTGTTTATTTCAACGTCAAATATCTTAAAAAGACCAGGTAAAAATGTTCTGTTTTCGCCCATGGATACATCTACTGGTACTCACGAAAATCTAGGAGTTTTATTTTGTGGTTCAAACTGGTTTAGAAGTTACAGGTGCCGAAACACGTGCGAAAAGTTGCTTTTTATGTACACTTGTTGATTACGTTTACAACAATGAAAAAAAAGTTTTCAACATTTAAATGAAAATAACAGTTTCAATGTCACAAATATGATACAATATATAATAAGGCTTAAAAAAAACTCACCATATGATACTCTACAGTTTGCAATTAATTCACTTAGTCTACTTCAGTTGCCACAGTCTTATTTCTGAAATAGAGCTTGCCGTTTCAGTGAGAGTTCAGTGTTTTTCTCTTCAGTAATATTAAATGTTCTTCCTGTTGTAGTTGTGAACTCTATAGGTTGCAGGACATCTGGAACATTCTTCATTTTCACCCATGAAACATCATCTTTCGTTAAACTGAAGCATGTTGATGGACCACCTGGTTTGTAGAAGACCACCTTGATATCACAGTTTTCCTTCAAAACCTCACAAACTCTTCCAATGTACCATCTCTTATCATAAACACATACAAAGTTGTCGTTTACTAAGATGTTGCTGATATGAAAAACCCCAGGAGTGCCATCACTTGTAAACACTTTTATGTTTTGTGTCGAATGATGCTGAAATCATTCTAACTTATATTGCTAACCTGTCCTTTAGTACATAACAGTGATGGTCTCTAGTGCTTACAATTCTCTAAGCGTCATCAAACCTGCTTTTTAAATTAAGCTCTGCCTTTTGAACTTCTTTTTCCTCTACAAAGACAAAATTTATTTCTTTAATGTTTTCCACATAAAAGTGAAACATGGTCATGGGTGTTATAATGTGGCCCTCTTTCGGTCCTTGCAGACTTGCCTTAGCCACCAGTCATTTTACGGTTCCACCTAACCCATCACAAGGTCCCTTGCCATGGCTTGTTGCAAAGAAATGCCACTTTACTTCTAATCTAAAAACCTTCTTTATGTTTGCACAAGTTAGAAAAATCGAACCTGTTCTTGTATTGAGCTCCTGAGCCATCACAGAAATAGACAACTTTATTCAAATTAGGAACAAAGGACTTGATGAAGGGTATCAACTTTGTTTGGAATGTGTACACAGAGGCTGTAGTTGATTCATAGTCACTTATAACACAAAGGCTCCGAGAACATACATTCCTCATATCATCTTTGTAGTATACACAGAAGGGATGAAGAGTGGCCTGAGAGGTCTTCCAGTGATAACTCTGGATCTCATCTTGGATGATAAATTTGTAGTTTTCTGAGAAATCAGCAATCACTACTCATTCATCACATTTTAGATTCTCCTTTGTTTTCAGAAACTGTGATTGACTCTGAGATAAAATTATGTTTCTTCAACACCATTAGTTTACTAGCAAATTTCTCTTTGAATTCAGCATATGTTTCAATGATAGTTACAAGATTGCAATGGTCAACCATTATCCACTGCTGGTATGTAATATCATCATCATCACTGTTACAGTGCAATAGTTCATCTACATTCAAGCTTGCTATTCCAGGACACTTTGGGCACTCTCCAAACATACAATCCTCACTGTTCACATCACACATTATATTTTCAAAAATGATCTTCCAGTCATCTACTTTTGCTGCTAAGGCCATCAGTTTGAAATTTTGGCAAATTGAACACACACAAACAGAATAAGTGCCACTAGCTCCAGCAAGGATGCACCACTTAGGGAGCAGAGAACAGAATGTTGAAAACCCAACCTTTACTGATGGGTGTTATTCTTTAAACTATTTGTATAGTTCTTTTAAATTGTGCAGGATTAAACGTTTTTGCTTTAGTTCTTTCTTCCCATTATCCAGGCGAACTGATTTTGTATCCTTAATTCCAGGACACATTCTACTAACTTCATCACTTTCATAAAGTTAGTTACATTTCATACATATTACAATTACCATTAACACATTGGGTGCCATTTTCAATTAAATTACATATGCAATATTTCTCAACTTCAAAATGTTTTTTTATTTAAATCTTCCTTTGTCTCCAACAAATTAACACAATTATTTTCTCATCTCAAATGCAAAATACTCAATATAATTTGTTCATCTTCTTCTTATAATCATAAAAACATCTTGCATCACTAATATAAAATATTCTCTTCAATTATTTATTATTGTTCTCTTTAAATACTTATCATCTCATAAAAATTTTTTTTCCTATCAAGCCCACGTCTATCGCTGGAGGTGGTGAGACTTGTTATAACAAAAAAAAAATTGTTCTATTTTACATTTGCCTTACTTATGTTGTCTTACCAGGACATCTCTCCACCAATCAGCAATGGCGATAATATTTTTTATTTATAAAAATTGTAACTTTTGAGACAGAGGTAAATAAATACTGTCATCAAAACTGGTTTCTTTAAGCCCTTCAGTAATTAGTAACTCAAACTTGGCACATGCTATGAGTTGCGGGCGCTTGGTGCTTACGCATTTTTAGCGACAAAGAGGTTTTCTAAATGCCCTTCTAGGATATCAGTTTATTCAGAAGGCACGTGTTTATTGAAATAAATACTTCAGTAACAAATCATCTGATTTTCCCGCTAGAAGTCACTGAAAATTCAACTTCATGCTCAGTCGCAACACAATATTTAAATATTTATGACAACAAGGGAAGATAAATACACATATCAGAGATATTTTATTCAAAGACTTCTTAACTAGTGAATTAAATTAATATTCCATGCAAAAATCATGTTGATTTTACGCCAGAGAAGATTGAACATGGACTTAATGCTTTGTAAAACCTCAGGCTGCTTGATGTGTTTATATAACATTTTGGGAGACAAGGGAAGGCTACGTATATGCCTGTCTGGTATAAATTTTTTCAGAAAACATCTATTAAAAAAATTTAATTTTCATGCTAGAGAAAATTAAACATGTACTTCATGTAAAAAAAAAATAGTTTAAATTTTGAAATATAAGGTTTGGGAGTTGGTCAAAATCGGCCCAGAATTTCCCAGATTATAACAACCACCTTGCCTCCATAACGACCTTATTTCTAGAAACAGTGAGGGTTTGCTTTTGAAAAATTTTATTGCACATTCATTATGATTGAACTTTTTATTCATTTCTTACAAACACATTTCAATTATAAGAAAGCTTTGTTTGTTTTTCTAGCAAACACATAAATGACACACAAAATTGAGATGATCCCTTCAATTAAGTATCGCACTTTACATTTTGATGGCCATTACTTGATTACAAGTCATTTTACTGATGACAATTTCTTCTGTGCAATTTTGGAACAGTCCAAATATACTGAAAACAGTATTTCTATGACCAACTTTTTAAATTAAACATTTATCAGGTCACAGGGATGAGTAAAATAGTTTTCACAAATCTGCATTACCTCTTACACAATGCATTACATGTTATAAGCCATTCACGGTAAAGTGAGCACTTTTTGAAGCCCTCTCATTTGAAATAGTAAATAAATATATTTTATTGTAGCCTTAGACGTTAACTTCCGAGTCCGGTGAAATACGTACACTGTGTTTATTACTTACATGGTAATATTAATTTCAAAAAGTGGCGAAAAGATAAAAAATGGCTGCTAGGAAAAAAGTAACAGCTTTAAAAGTGCTCACTTTACAGTGAATAGCTCATAATAATGTGCAACTTAAAATTTGGAAACATCAAGTTTATTTGCACGCACATATTGTGTACATATTTTGTTGCTTCTACTCTACAGAGAATGTTTAGTCTTAGATGGTCAAATTGCCTCACACTTAGGTACCTTCGATACACATTCCACTGATTGTGAGTTTAGGATGATTTGCCTGTGAGCACTTGATTAATCGCCATCATTTCATCACGGGACATACTGTTCAGCATCAGTCCTGGCACCGGCGGCTGGAATTCCAAGTCACGCAGTTTGTTTACCTTCACCTTCAGGTCACTGCGTAGTTTGTTGACCTCCACATCAAAGTGCACTTGGTCTGTGAGCCAAACAAAAACCATTTGTAAACACTGTGCCATAAGTCACTGTTCAGCACAAACATGCACTTGGTAACTGAACTCAAAATAATACATTCCAGTGGTGTATTTCACAGTACACAAATGCTCACCAATCAACTAAGCTAACTCTAGCTCTGAATCCACACGTGTGTTCCATTCTTACTTCTATAAATATGCCTCTTCATGATTGAATGTGTATAAGAGAATAGTATAAAAGTATAAAAGAATACCCCAACTTTGAAGGTCTATAATATCAAAATCAATCAAATGAACTGTGGAACCGTGAAGTTTGTTTACCATACATTCATAAATGTTCAATGTGACCACTGTGAGCGGCCCGAACGACTTCTACGCGATAATCAAACTCATTCCACTCGTACTCTGCTTTTCCTTTTCTTCTATATGCCATGATGAAATTGCATTAGTAACAAAGTTCCAACAGGGAAAAAAATTTCATCCCAAAATATTTTGATAAATTTTTTGTACCCAATTGAATTCTGACACACAACTGAAGTCCAAATTCATGACAATATGAAGCTACTAAATAAATTAATATTTAGCAAGGCCATTGTAATGTTTTTACAACTTGAGAAGTTTCAACACAAATATCTACATACTGTCATTTCCATGAATGCTACAACATACAGTGTTGAAGTGCCACAAAATTATTCTTATCAACTTTTATAGCAACCAGTGTGTACTCACCTTTCTGCAAAAACGGTTTTGCTTCTGAGACAGGCAGTTTCGTAAGCACAGAGCCCACAGAAATCCACACTTTTTCTACCTCATCTTTCTTCATCAAAGCCCTCAACCCTTCTCGTACTTCATTCCTACGCTGATCCAGGGACACAATTTCATTGCGGTCCACTAGGATTTCCTCTGCTAGGGCCTCAATTTCTGACAAGTACTTGAGGCTTTTGTGGACATCTTTCAGGAGACCTAGGCCAGCTGAAACCAACATATCTTTTGGAATGATCTAACTAAAAATTACAAGAACCTGAAGGTTAAAAGAGTACCTCACATTAGACAACTTAACTTCAATGATCACATGCTTTAAGAAAAATATCAACTACATTACTAATCACAGTTATTTTTGTTTACAGATTGTCCCCCAAAATTTTTATAACCTAAATTACCATATGCCAGAATGTGGGAAACTGTAGGTACTAACAGCTGTGATAATACAAGTCTGCAACTAATACAAAAAATGTCTTAGTATTATGCACATGTGCGCGCACACTCTCCCACCCCTCTCTTTCTCGCTCAGCAAGTCTACAACACACCACTGCTTATCAGTTCCTTGTCAACCAATAGGATACTTAGCAGCATGGCTGGCTCTGGCATGGCCTACAAGTTTTACACTAACAATAATTACAGTCAATGTTAAATTAGGTAATGTTTTTAAAAAAAATTGCTGAATAAAGTATTTTGCCTGCAGGCTAATCTGATGAGCCACATTTGGCCCACTAGCCACAAATTGAATAGTTCAGATGTAAAAGTTTTCTATGTCTGAGCTAAAACCAGTACAGCTCCCATGGGCGAGAAATCTAGTGCAGTACGCCTGTAGCTAATACTGCAATTGACCAGACAACAGAGCACATGTACCAAGGCAGAAAAAGTAATTTGTTTCCACCTTTTTACGTAAAGATTCTTTGTGTGCTCCTGTGCAGCATGGGCAACACTTCTGTTATGAAGCCAAGCAATGAAAGTGTCCACTTGGGTTTATTCTTAAAACTAGAGATTATATGCTGCAGCTAACTGTGGTTGCATAATAGTTGTCTGCTCGTATGTATTCATTTTACAACAGTGATCACTCTGTGTACAAAAACCACATGGCTGTGAGGTGCAAACGTAAATGGAGGAAATTGGCAGACAGACCTGCTTACGGAGTAACCTGTGCACCGTTCTCTTTGGTCACTGTTGCATAGTACACTTTTGACGCATAACTGGCATTTATATTTTTTCGACTCCAATTCATCACGTGCGGTGACATCACTCTAACGGAGAGTCAAACCCTGAGTCGGCTTGCCTCCAGAGCCGACAGGCATGCTCCCAACCTGGGACACCCAAGGAAACAGCGGACGAGCCACTTATGCCAGACACGCACGTGATACAATCGCCTCCGCCCGACAAGCCGAGCAAAGCCAGTTGCCTCTAAGCGAGCGCCGGATACCACCTGCACACAGGGAAACTACCCCACTTCATTCCTTCTCCAAGAGCACAGTAAGGGCTGTGCCAGCTACGAAGGGAGGAGCCAAACCCGCCGAAGGAGAGCGCCGTCGAGCTGTATAAAAGGCCAGACGCACACCCAGAATGTCAGTTGTCAGATAATTGTCTTGTACGTTCAGCAGTTCTCTCTCTCCTCCCTTCTTCTCTATGAGAACCTACCAACAATAGAAGTCTTCAACCCCTTACGCACACTCCACTTTGGAGCGTTTACCCCAAGTCCGTTAAGTCTCTTCAGGACAACACTAGTCGACAGTCAAGGTCCAAGCTGTTCTTATGGCTACCTAAATTTAGTTGCTCTAGCTTTTCTTTGCCAACAGGTCCCCTTCACCTGTTTTAACGTAACTTTCACCGGTTGCTTGAGAACCACAAGGTACACCGTGTTTATTCTCTCAAGAATAAATATGTTCGAGTCTAAACCACTGTATTCTAATTCTAGGGAGAATTGTGAACCTCTCTACAACTTGGTAAACGCCATCCCTCAAAGGAGAAGCAGGTGATCGCACTTTTATACCAGATTTCCATTAATAGAGCAGGACTGCGGGCTCCCCTTAACCGGGCAGCATGTACATCATAAAACAACACAGATTCGCCAGCCACCCATACTGTGCACTTGATGCATAAATGTGGTAGAGCCCCCTACTGGGTACATTCCGCAAGGAAGTGATTAGGCCACCCAAGTCAGCTAACCCACTTCATCCACTGCGTGCAATTCGCCGATTGGAGTACCCTGACAAGGAGTGACCTGGTCACATCTAAGCGGCTCACGATGAAGCAATAGAGCCACCCAAAGTCAGCTAACCCACTCCATCGACCGCTGGCAATTCGTCGGTTGGAGTGACAGGACTGATGCGGCATAACTCAATTGCCTCTGGGTACTCTTAGTTAGAGATTCTGTCACCTGCCCCTGCTTTGCTGCAACTAGACCGTAGAACCTACCATATGCACTTCATCCAGAGGGACAAAGTGGGCAGATAAGAAGGCAGCTACGGCTCCTACAGCCAAACAGTTGTCAAGCAATCCATCTGCCCATGAGCCATCGCCATCCGCAGACCATTGACGCCTGCTGCCACCACCAGAAACCAAACAGCCCTAAGACCAGCAAAACCAAGCCCGACCACCAGCTAGCCATCGTCAGCCAACCCCAGGCAACAGGAAAACCAGCAATGGCCAACGCCTTAGCCACTCGGAGGGCTCTTGCTAAACTGACTTTTACATACCTTGCCAACAGCCTGCCCAACCGACCTTGTATACCAGGCTGAGCAAAGCTAAGTGTGAGCATGTCTAAGTCCGACTTAAGCCAAGTCGATGCTCCATGTGTTTCCTGACCAAACATACTAAGAACCCCTTAGAATGTGTGACGTGTACCAGTATCCCAACCGTAATGCGTAAACTTCCTACAGGAAACTCCACCAGCACGTGGATGCAACCCTTCAACTTGTTAGCTCTCTGAAAATGAGTATAGTTTACACTTCCCATAACAAGACATCCTCATACAGAACTTTGTTGCTGCAATAATCATCATAAATGGTTTCTGTCTATTGTAGGGAGCCTCAAGAAGGGAAAGGTAAAAATATAATGGACCTTTTGAAACCCTGTAAGGCATCATAGGAGTAACCTATGCAGCTCATTAATACCATCAATGATCGGAAAATTTTTGGATGCAAAGAATGGCAGGGGGATAATACTGGTGTTTGTAAATTGTTGGGCTTAATTTTAATGGGTGGTAGAGAATGCTGAGACAAACTAAGGAATATGTCCCCCCACCCCCTCCGAGCTACAGGCATCAAACAATGTGTGCTCCATGTTTGAATTTGGTGCGCTGCCTGGGCCACTAGTACGCAGGCTGAGTGGAGTGCACAGGTGCGAGGCGGAGCCGAGCCGGCTTTCTCCCGGACGTGACGGTTTCATTGTAATTCGCAGGAACACTTCGCCTAGTTGTCAAAGTGCACTGAGGACTTGAAAAGGAGATTAATGTTCAACAAACACTGTTTATTTTTGACAGTGTATGTGGCTGTATTATAACGCCTGCTTGCAAATCTGAGGACATCACTTCGAACAGCTCCTGTAAAGGTGGACCACTATGCACTGCAATCGGCTGTTTGTGCTGTTATGCACTGGGATTGGGAAATGTTATCTACTGTCTGCAGGTCGGCTCCACTCTGGCCTGCAGGTGATTGGCCCAGGCAGCACACCAAATTCAAATGGTGTGTACGTTGTTTGATGCATGTAGCTTGGAGGGCCTTTCCGGGCACATGTTCCTTACATCAAAATGTTCTCTCAGCATGACTTACCACCTCTTAAAATTAGCCCATGTCCAACAATTTCTGAGTAACCAGTATAGGCATCCCAGGTAGACTGCCAGTGGATTGCAGATATGCACTCTCAAAGCCTGGGTTTACTAGACATTGCAGGGATGGCCAAAATGTCTTGTGGTCTGTCTATGCCAGGACTAACCTTACAAACCAAAATAACTTCAGGGTCATCACATGTCAATTAAACCAAAAAAATATTTTGACACCCACATTCTCAGATCAATCCCTTTATGAAGGTAAGTAAATTCCCCTCCCCCCCTTTTTTTCCTAGCTCATATATGGTTTTACTTTTACAGTTATTATTCAAACTTTCAATGAATTGCAATGTCTCAATGTTTGTGAGGTCATCTTTGCAAGCTGCACACCCTTACAAATATTGTCACAGTTTTCTCCTAAAGCATGCAATCTCTGTGAAATTTTACAGTCTTACTAATTAAAGCGTAAGGATTTCAGAGAAAAATATACAACTACTTTACAAAACAGTAAAGAGCCATAAACTTTTTTAAAAATAAATTTTAATAAATATTTTGCAAATATTTATAAAACGCACACACATACACACCTTCAACTTCTGCAGCATGAAGGAGCAGTTTTACATTTTGATTAATACTGTAATGATGCAATATTCTTAATTTTTTGGGACACGGGTGTAAAATTCTTTCGTGTGTATAAAGCTTTAGCAAGCTTCGTAATATTTTTATCGGGTTTAAAGATTAAAGCAGTGGTGGCTCGTTTCCAGCGATAGTTTGTTTATCCGGCATACGTGTGCTATTGTAGGTTATCGGGCGGACGTCGGCTGTTTACGTTTTATCAGGAGTCCGTTTACAGTTTTGTTTCGAACTTTGGAGTTTTGGTAAGCGTCAACATTAATTAGATACTTTCAGGCGATGTCAACAAGTTTTAGTTCCTCCGGCGCAGTTTTGTTGTACGAGAAGTCCGTTTATGTTGACGGCGCAGTATCAGTTCATGCGGAGCAGTGTCGATAACAAGTGGAGAGTGTGCGTGGCCAGGCCCTTATCTCANGGGGGGGGAGAGGCAGAACAAAAGACGCGTCTGTCTGTCACCCTTAGAGCAGTTTCGTCAGTCGTCGGAAGGAGTGCTTCAGAGTCAGTCGCGGCGAGGGCCGTTAGAGCAGTTTTCTTAAGTCACTTCAAGGCAGTCATTGTACAATGCTAGTCTAGGTCGTGTCGTGTGTGAGGATAACCCCCACATCGGCCACTAGACTTTTTCTCTCCCGGTGTGGGAGGTTGACACATTTTATATTTATTTTGATGCAAGTTTAGAGACATTAATGATATGTAAACGACTGNCCCGGTGTGGGAGGTTGACACATTTTATATTTATTTTGATGCAAGTTTAGAGACATTAATGATATGTAAACGACTGTGGCGCTGGTCTGTACTTTTATATTTATCTGCGAGAGGTTCGTACTCTGTATCATATGAAATTCGTCTGTGAACTGNTGGCGCTGGTCTGTACTTTTATATTTATCTGCGAGAGGTTCGTACTCTGTATCATATGAAATTCGTCTGTGAACTGTGTCGCTAAAAGAATAAATAAACATATATAACAAAATACTCTGGAACTTCNTCTGTGAACTGTGTCGCTAAAAGAATAAATAAACATATATAACAAAATACTCTGGAACTTCTTTCTTAATAAATCAGCGTTCAATAGTACTGAGTCTCGTGCTTCTACCTTGAGCTAGTTGTGGCAACGTAACATTCTGCAGTGTAAACGGCCAAACGTTACAATGCGTACACGTGGGTACTGCTGGTACCACCTATAACACACCACTTTGGTCACATAGCACAAAACTTAGAAAAACCCACTGAAACCAGGGGCGGCTCCAGATATTTATGGAGACAGGGGGGCCCCTTCCTAAGTGAGACTTATACATAGCTTTTTTACATGCATGCATAGTAAATACACACACACACTTGCTGTTTTGGATGAACAGTTTACGAATAGAAAAAATATGTTAATGGAGAAAAGCTAATTGAATTACAGAACAAAAGTGACAAAATCTATGCAGATGTACTCCACTACATGCTGTCTAGAATTATACACACGCATTTGTTTCCTTAACCAGTGCATGGACTGCAACTGTAGAACACACATTTTTATATTTCAATAATATTTTTTCAGACACTTCTATGCTTCCTCATCTTCAGTAGCTGTTATATACGGATGAATTTACATGATAAACGCACCCATTTCCATTAATGTCATGGAGAAGCTCTTTGAGAGACGTTCTCAATGGTTGGTCTACACTTGTAGTCCACGTGACCAATAATGTTTCATTACTTATTATTGAGGTACATATTAAAATACTGCTTTTGGTATTCTTTATAATGCATTAAATATTAACTTTCTAATAGTGTAGTACTATAATTATTAATAATTATGTTGGTACACATTTTTAACTGGAAGAGTCTGTGTTTTTATGACTTTCTTTGCACNTACTATAATTATTAATAATTATGTTGGTACACATTTTTAACTGGAAGAGTCTGTGTTTTTATGACTTTCTTTGCATGTGGTTTTTATTCTGCGCATGAAAACGGCTTGTGGAAGTTCGTAAATGAATGTGTGCGTCTCATGGTTATTTTTGCTTTCATACTATTTACAAACACTTTTACTGTATACGTCATATATACTGCTGAAACATTTCTGCCCCAAAGAGAAAAAGCACTGAAGAAAGTATCACCTATAATGTCTGCATGAAGTTTCCTCACCTGAAGAAATATCAGCTTGGGACAGTGATGAGAGAATCGAGGAAGATAATTTAGATCAAAGTGAACATGACTCATTCTGAAGGAGTTTGATACGCTGATGATGAATAAATTACTTTGTCAGATGACAAAGGTGAGTTGCCAAAATTTTGTTGGGAAAAATAATATAAAGAAATGGCGAAAGAGAAATTAATGGCATCTCTTGGTATCCTTTATTTGGTTGGGATTCTTTGCAGTTGGAAAAAAAAGTCTTAACAGTTATGGGATGACTCAAGGGAAGTGGCGTAGAAAGTTGCTGCTTTGAAGTAATGTCAAATTACTGTCAATCCACGTTTTGTCAATGTAAAATATGTTCCTGCCTTCTCTTCTTGGATGTTTCATTGTTATCAAATACTTTGAACGCCACACGACGATGTCAGCTCTTTCAACAAGAAACACCCACTTCTTTTGCGATTTTTTTTCCACAAGAAGCCCATGTCTTTGAGCAGTCTTTGTAGAGACGACTGACTCCAATTTCACCCAATCTTTTCACGCAGAACTGGCATAAGTTTACCTACAGTTGGTACAATTTTCTTGATGACATAAAATTCTCTAATAGTGTCCCTTGTCACACGCCTGTCAAAGCTATCAATAACAATTTTCGTAGTTTTTTTGCCTGAAATGACAAAAAAATTTATACATAAACTTATTTTCTAGGCACTTTGTTTAAGGTTTACTACACACTATATAAACATATAAATGTATACCGGTAATGCATGTCCCAAAGCTTCGGAACAGTAAGTAAATATAAGAATGAATGAATTTCACTTTCCTCTGAATACGTTCTCTTTGAAATACTTGGATTTATTACCATATTTCTTTGTTTGATATAGGTAAATAAAACAAAATATCAAAAGCCTTTCCTTTAAAAAAAAAAAATGTTTTAAATTAAGTTTTGATGTGAGGTTATAGCAACACAAACTGTATTTTTAAAAGTACCACAAAACCATTTTTACGGTTAAAAAAGTCTCTCACACACGCGTGCACACCCCCCATATCTTTTAGACTGCCGATTGTGCAATTAACATCAATATAAAAATTTCCATATTTAGTAAATTTTAACAGAGACTTTTAATATTCAAATACAATAACAAGTACCTTCAACATATACATTACAAATTGCAGTTAAATAATCATGAGGACTACACCAAATTTACAATTTTTAAATTAAATCTGTTGAATGGTTTGGTTGACTGAATATATTACTTGCAAATATTACTGAAAAGTCACGGGTGACACTTTACTATTGGTGCAATGTTTGAAAAGCATACCAGTTCAGTCAAGAAAATAAACCTTGCTTTGACACTGTTACGAGAGGTATTTATCTTCATCTGTCAAAGTGACTAAAAATTAACATAAATTCATCACATTGCAGATGTAATAAGGGCTCAGATTGCCTGGCGCATGAAGTGCATTACAAGGGTTTGGTACAAAACATATCATTCCTAAACAGCTGGATATTTTGTAGGGTGTCCAAACACCATGTTTAAAGTTCTCATTCAAACTCCAAGAAATATTTTGGATGTAAAGATGGCTAAAACAGGTGCTTTCAGAAACAGTTTCAGCAACTTATTATACAAACACTTAACAGATGTCTTCAGAAACATATCATACATTCTTCTTATTAGTGTGCCTTTAAAATAAATAGGTTCACTGCTGAAAATTACGTGTAGGCGAGTCGTCTGCAGAGAGACAGCATGCAAGTTGAGCGCCTTGTGGGTACAGGTGACGAAGCTAGTGAGGAGTGAGCAAGAGTTTGCCTTAGAGTCGGACCATTTTGAGGACTCATTGCACAAAATAATCGCAGGTAGTCAGAACCATTAATAGGAGATACGGTGTAAGCATTGTTTTCTTACCTTCGCTTTCCTGGAGTAATATGAGGCTATCCAGGTCTCTCTCTACTTTGTTTGCGAATTCTTTCGATAGACACCTTACTTACTCCTGTGTACTTTGCAGCTCTCTCTGTAGCTTTTTTAATAGGAACCAACAAATATTTATTCCTTGCCTCTTCATCACAAGCTTCTACAACACTCCTGAGGACTTCTGTTTCCTTGCTGTGTATAACTTGTTTATACCTCTTGGACTGCGTGCTACTCGCCATTGTCCACAGTCCGTCATTACTGCGAGGAACGAGGGGTAACGTGTTTTGTAACGTAGCACGCACGTAGCACGGCGTGGCCATTGCCTCCCTAAACCCTCTTGTGGCAAGCCTTCCTCACCCCGCGCCGCAAACCATCACGAGTCTTGGCGACAACAGTACAGCCATGTCTCTAGCACATTAGTTAAGTACTCAAAATTCCACCAAGCATAATTAGCAGTGGATGTATGCGGTCTCTGCAATTTCACAGTGTAAAATTTTGTGATTTAATAATGGAGGATGTTGTAAGTTAGCTACGAGACAAGTGCTCCTCTGACGTATGGAAAAAAAATGGTAATTTAATTGCACATTTATAATCAAACTTTTGTAGACTGCATGCTTGTGTCATTTCAGATTTTTCTTTTCCTGTAACTTTGTAACAATTGATGCATTTAATCTTTATGTATGTTGTAATGACGCAATAGTCTAAATTTTCGGGACACGTGTTTACATTTCTTTCGTTTCTCTTAAGATTTGGAAAGCTTCGTAATATTTTTATCGGGTTTGAAGTTTAAAGCTGTGGTGGCTCGTTTCCCGTGATAGTTTGTTTATCGAGCAGACATGTGCTATTGTAGGTTATCGAGCAGACATGTGCTATTTTAGGTTATCGAGCGGACGTCTGCTGTTTACGTTTTATCAAGAGTCAGTTTACCGTTTCGTTTCGAACTTTGGAGTTTTGGTAAGCGTCAGCAATAATTAGATACTTTCAGGCGAAGTCAACAGTTTTAGTTCCTCCGGCGCAGTTTTAGTGTGTACAGCGAAGTTTAGTTAACGTGTCAGTTACAATAACGTGTTGAGAGCGGGACACAGCGCAGTTTTGGGTGATGCTGCTGGCAGATGCTGGATACCGTGCCCTTATCTTAGGAGAAGGGGGCGATAGGCCTGCCTAATATATACTAGTGGTGTCTATCGCCCAGAGAGCAGTTTCATCAGTCATCGGAAGCAGTTACTTCGGGTCAGTCGCCCGTGAGGGCAAGTCAGTGCAGTCGTCAGAAGCATCATACAATGCTAGTCTAGGCCACGTCAGGCGTGAGGATAACCCCCACATCGGCCACTAGACTTTTTCTCTGCCGGTGTGGGAGGTTGATGTATTTTATATTTATTTTGATGCAAGTTTTGAAACATTCAAAATCTGTAAACGACTGAGGCGCTGGTCTGTACTTTATATTTATCTGTGAGAGGTTCGTACTCTGCATCATATGAAATTAGTCTGTGAACTGTGTCGCTAAATGTTAAATAAACATATATAACAACTAACCTGGAACTTAAACTCATTTTTGGAATTAATAGGAGTCACATTGTACAGTGTCTCGTGTTTCTACCTTGAGCTAGTTGTGGCAACGTAACATTCGGCAGTGTAAGCGGCCGAACGTTATAATTTCACCTAGTATTTCCAAGTAAATAACATAGAGCTAATTGAGACATGTCGTATTAGGTGCCTTATTTCTAAGTCACCAAAAATTTGTAAATGCATGTGGCTATTTCCTTGCAACTATGAATTTTTTTTTCTGGACTCATGTAAATGACAAAATATCCTTTATACTGGAAACCCAATTTTACATCAAGCCAAGTCAGACTCATGAACCACCAGAGTAATGTGTGTCTGGGCCACTTTAAGCAATTTTGTAACGAACTGTACACAGTTTCTCCGATATTCCATGCTCCTCCCCACTAAAGTTTTTAAAGAAGTAGATCCAATCAATAAAATGCCCCTTATGAGAATGATTTGACAATTGCTATACGTGGGCAATTAAAACACATGTTCCCTTTCAGAAGTAAAATATGTTCAAATTACATTCCCGTACCACACCCACACACACGTGCACATACAATATAGCAGTAACCAAATATTTTTGTAGAAAACAAAAGGCAAAACAAAACATTTTACAAACACTTGCAGCACATTAATACTTTGTTACCACAAGTTCAACAAAGAAAGGAGTTTTCAATAACATGCAAGATAATACTCTGTAAAATGCATAAAAAATAAATAAACTACATTGCTAGAACTCAAAATGCTGGTATAATTATGCAAAATTACCACTGTTCATTATGACTGTTTTATTGTTCAATACTGCATCACAGGGCAGACCAAAACAAGTAATTTACAATTCTATAAGAACACCATAATTACTGCTAAAATCATGACCAAACAAATGTTGAAATGAGATGCAAGCCAAAGTAGTCCTACCACAGCTGATTTGAATTAAATTTTCTAATTGCATAAGACTTGGCTACAAGCCTCCACAAAATTATTTTAAACCATTTTTGTAGCATAATGATAAAATTTAACTGAAAATATTTTCACAAAAAGAATCCCATAGCTGCAATTATATGCAAACGTAACTATTATAAAATCAATTACAGAATCCATTATTACCAACTTTATGAGCAGATTGTATCAATTAATACCGGTGCAGGGCATTATTTAAGCAGTCAGAACGTAGCATTGTTGTCCATGGCAACACTTATTACGACTTTTGTGAAGGATGTAAAATACAATAGATACTGTCCGAGACATTTAGAAACTTTTACACATAGTGGCAATGGTATGCTTAATCGTATTATGGCGTGGTGCCCTTGACAAAAGTGAACTGAAAATTGTTTGTTCACTTACTTTTAGCCAAACTGCTATTAATAAATTGTAAGCCAAAATTGTAGATTAGTTAAGCTATTTCAATATGTTTGAAGACTAGTTTAGAAGCTGGTTTTGTGGTTCTGACATTTGTGGTTATTTTTTATTTTTACCATGTTAAGTGTTATATATAAATAGTGCGTAGAATTATGAGTTTCCAGAGCTTGCAATTGTTCCAATCCTATGTGTGTGCTATATAAGAGTTATCACCAATATATGAAAAAATTAGTTTTATTCACCACCTACATGGGTGAGTAATGTCGCTGATATTAGGTTATTGAATTTAGTGGTCTGTAGAGTGGTATTACAATGTAGGATGAAACTTGGAAGGGTTTAATGTGTGATGAAATTTTCACAAAGCAGAAGAGAATTGGGTAATTATAAAGTTTAGGGGCTTTTCTGTAAAAATAAAAATAATTTACAGAAAATGGTATATTTCCACTCTACTAATGATGCAGAACACGAATATACTAGGGGCATTAACGCCAGACTAATTTTGTAATATGTGCCCACCTAACCTAACAGAACCTAACCCCACGATGGGTGACTCACTCTTTTACAATTTTAAACTAACCTAGGATTGTTGGGTTTTACACTAACCTAGGATAGTAGGGTTATACACTAACCTAGGTTGTTTGGGTTTTACGCTAAACTACGAATGTAGGACTGTAGGGATTTAAATAAACCGTAAAAACACACCAAAATAATGTAAATTGACTCACCTAGGTAGGGAGCTGGTATAATTCCTCTGACGTTAATAGACGTAAACAAACATATTTCGCAAGTTTTTTTAATATGTTCTACTTATTTTAACATTACGCCCTCTTGAATATGAACAAGGGAAGCTGTGCAGAACCCATTAATGGAACTTTTGTTGGTCCAGGACGTTTTGTTCAGAAACGTAAACAAACTGGCTATACTGTTCATTTCACAATTTTGTTCAATTTTTTAAAAAATAGGTTTTACTTATTTTAAAGCTACGCCCCTAGTATATTCGTGTTCTACATGATTAGTAGAGTAGAAATATATCATAATTTTGAATTTTTATTGTGTATTTCAGAAAAGCCCCTAAACTTAATAATTACCGAGAATTGCTATGAATATATGCGTGGAAATGTTTTGTTCAATCCTATCTTCGCCTACACGTCCCTTAATGCCATGCTTCATACAAAGAAGAAGTTAATCTTATTAATGGGCAATGTATCTCCTATATCGGTGGATGAATACTCGTACTTTCCAGTTAAACTTGCAAATAGCCACATTAATCAAGTACACATAAAATACCTTAACTTTATATATGCGCACACATTCTTTCCCACGGATCTGGTGCATTGATTTTTACCCCCTTCTCACTAGGCAAGTGATAAAATTACAGTACTGGTGACAGTGGTGCAGTGCATACTTTCAGAACGTCCTTGGATTGGAACTTTAAGTATTTTAGACGGAAATGATTTAAAACTATGTTGTGAATGTATTTGTATAATAGATTATAACATAAATAAAACTCGCAGTTTAACGTGGGTGGGTAAATTGTTTGCTTAAGTGACTCCNGCAGTTTAACGTGGGTGGGTAAATTGTTTGCTTAAGTAACTCCTGTGATTGCAAAGATTTTTTAAACCTCACAGGTTTACAATGCCTCCCTCCCTACCAAGTATGCAAAATGCAATGCAGTGTGTTTGAGTGGAGTTGAGTGATTTCGGAGGCTCTTAACGTCAAGGTCTTGAGAGCAGATGAGGGTGAAGTGAGGTGAGTATGGAGCAGTGTTGAAATGCAAGGGCAGGGAAAACTGGAGATTCCTGAGAAAACCCACTGACTAGCAACACCAACCAGCACAATTTCCACANGTATTTTAGACGGAAATGATTTAAAACTATGTTGTGAATGTATTTGTATAATAGATTATAACATAAATAAAACTCACAGTTTAACGTGGGTGGGTAAATTGTTTGCTTAAGTGACTCCTGTGATTGCAAAGATTTTTTAAACCTCACAGGTTTACAATGCCTCCCTCCCTACCAAGTATGCAAAATGCAATGCAGTGTGTTTGAGTGGAGTTGAGTGATTTCGGAGGCTCTTAACGTCAAGGTCTTGAGAGCAGATGAGAGTGAAGTGAGGTGAGTATGGAGCAGTGTTGGAATGCAAGGGCAGGGAAAACTGGAGATTCCTGAGAAAACCCACTGACTAGCAACACCAACCAGCACAATTCCCACANAATGCAAGGGCAGGGAAAACTGGAGATTCCTGAGAAAACCCACTGACTAGCAACACCAACCAGCACAATTCCCACATGTCAAAATTTGGGACTGACCCCGCCAGGAATCGAACCTGGTTGGCCTTCGTGGGAGGAGAGTAGTATGACCACTACACAACAGCAGCCCCGGCGGTGTTTTTAAAAAATACTTTTTTTCCAAAAGAAACTACTGCATAAATTCACACACAAAAAAAAACCAATACAGATCAGACTGGAATAACAACTTCCTAGACATCTTGCATAATGCAAACATCTTGAAGTCCTTCAACATATTAGCCAAAAACTTCACTACCAGACTGCTGTACTTCAGAATTAAATCAACAATTATCTGCAAAATCTGTAGGTACAGAATTATGCTACAAACTTTTAACCACTAATAATAATAATGTCGCAACTTAGTCCCATAGTTCCACATCGTATGTTGGGAAGCCTGCATGCCAGTTCACTGCCCCACAAGAAGCAAAAATAGGACACAATGCACACACCTGTGTCCCCTAGTAATTACAGAATATCATTGAAAATCTGTGAGGTAAATTATAGTTACTGTACTTTTGCAAAATTTATCCAGTAATTTTCTATTTGATTTTGCTATTTTTATTAAATATGTTTAGGAATGTTCTATTCTTATGGTGACCAGAAGCTGTTATTTTGATTCAGACCACTTTCTAAAGTGGTTGNATATGTTTAGGAATGTTCTATTCTTATGGTGACCAGAAGCTGTTATTTTGATTCAGACCACTTTCTAAAGTGGTTGGTTGTGTGGAAGACTATGAGAATAATTTTTTAAAAACTATTAGAAAGCATCCATTTTTTTCTCAACCCCACAATAATTTCCTGTACCTATTTAGCCTTTCTGTGGTACTAAATTTTTCAGGATGTTTACTAAACTCAAAATGACCACTCACAGAAAGGTTATGCGACTTCTGCAAGCCCTAAAATATGTGATTCAGTTTTTTTTCTTCAAACTTATGCTTCTACTCCTAAAATTCAAATTANATATGTTTAGGAATGTTCTATTCTTATGGTGACCAGAAGCTGTTATTTTGATTCAGACCACTTTCTAAAGTGGTTTGTTGTGTGGAAGACTATGAGAATAATTTTTTTAAAACTATTAGAAAGCATCCATTTTTTTCTCAACCCCACAATAATTTCCTGTACCTATTTAGCCTTTCTGTGGTACTAAATTTTTCAGGATGTTTACTAAACTCAAAATGACCACTCACAGAAAGGTTATGCAACTTCTGCAAGCCCTAAAATATGTGATTCAGTTTTTTTTCTTCAAACTTATGCTTCTACTCCTAAAATTCAAATTANACTTCTGCAAGCCCTAAAATATGTGATTCAGTTTTTTTTCTTCAAACTTATGCTTCTACTCCTAAAATTCAAATTAACATCAGAAATGATTCATCTATGCATACTTAATCCATTAAACATACTAAAGGTTGTTTACGATAAAGTGAGCACTTCTGAAAGCCCTGTTAAGTTTCTACTTTCAGCCCATTGATTGTGTATCTTTACCTATCTAAATAAACATTGCCATATGACTTTCAGCATCCGCTGGCTCATATGTCTACTGTATATTCATTAAATAAACAAGTAATAAATATAATTAATAATCAGCAGTATAAACACACATTAATTTCCGTAAATAATATTGGTTTGTAAATAAGCAACATACATGCAATGGTATTAAGTCATAAATTAGGAATCACATAAATGCAAATATAACAAAACACACTCATCCTAAGTTTCATTATGTTTATTTGAGGTTTAAAATTTCTACATACCTACTTCAATTGCATGAAGCAGCACATTTTCCAGGTCGGCATAATATGTGGAATTTCAAGAATTTCTGGGACAAGAAACTACGTGCAAATAAAGCAAAAAGCAATAACAAACAATATCACTTCACTCGAAACATGTTTAAACATGTTATTTATTATGTAAATGCTAGGGCCTACTTTATTTCAAGAGTTAGAAACAAACTTAAGGTGTATTCCATTCGACAGGTCAAAATTCCCCTGGGTCACTTAGGTCACTCTCTTTTTGATCCTCCTCGCAAGTAGGAGTTGCCAGGACAAATCGTCTGCTGGGTAGATTGTAACAGGCTTCACTGGTTCACCATCTTTTTTGTTTACAAAACGAGAATTCCTTTAACCTTTCAACTTATCCTCAAAAGAGATAATGCACTGAATTTAAGATGTTAATAGATAACTTAATGAAATGTGTTTTAAGATAACATATGCTACGGGAAAATAATTTGGGAAAACAAACTATCACAACAAAAATAAATGTAACCTACAAGGTGTCAGTTATATTCACCATTGTGATTTTTATACATGGAAACAACTAAAGGCTTTCCATTCAATTTGTAGGGTTTAACAACTATTGTTGAACCAGGTCACTTTTGACTTCAACTTTTACAACTGCCGGAGAGCAAAAAAAGAGGCAGAATGGAACCACCCTATAAAATCATGTTGGTAGAGAACTGCTGTTTTGTCGACACATGAGCAAGGACCAGAAAAAAAAAACAACGAAACATTGAATCTGCTAACTTGAACGTTGCATCACCTAGGTGGTGATGGAAAAGAGTTGGAAAGACAAATTTGTTACACTAACTGCCAAAGTTTATTGTTATTNAACAACGAAACATTGAATCTGCTAACTTGAACATTGCATCACCTAGGTGGTGATGGAAAAGAGTTGGAAAGACAAATTTGTTACACTAACTGCCAAAGTTTATTGTTATTTGCATACAACAAAAAGGAACTGAATTGTAGGTGACAAAAATTCTTAACTTGACAACTAGTAAGATATTAAAACATGCAACTACTTATCGTAGTTCGCTGCCAACTTAAACATGAGTATTGTAGTCATTGCTTACGTTATATGCATTTACTAGCTGTGATTTTTTTCATAGGTCTACTTCAAGAGTGCTCACTTTCTCATGAACCGCATATAGGCTAATTGACAGTTTCACATTCATAAAAAGGTAAGTAATAGATTTAGACCTATTGTACATTCGTGCATAATTCATAACATTACATACTATAGTTTGAATATCTTACTCGGATAATTTTGTCATTCTGACTATCTTCCATCTCAACAGGAACTTTCTACAGGGAACTGAATTCCCTCCTGAACCTTCGCTCTTTCTGCCGTTCCTTGCAGAGTTGCTTTTCTCTCTGGCGTTTATTTACCTTCTTCTGGCTCTCAACTCTTACTGCAGCTGTATCTCTAGACTGGAAGTGTGTTACTTTTGGACGACGTGTACTAGCCCCCAAACCTTCCCTATCTTGTTTTAAAACAGTTTTCAGAGGATATTTATGCCCAGAGCCATCTGGGCCAAGTCCTCTTTCTCTATCCCAACCACCCTTCAACAATATCTGGTAACCTTTATTGCTTTCAGGTATGCCATACACAGTTTTACAAGGTAAGTGTGAACGAGAATTAAATAAATGAACAGTAGATGTAACATGTTTGTCTTTTGAAGTGTCGTGAAATGTTCTTTTGCACGATTCACAGTAAAATTTTTTACTACTCCAAGTTCCTGTACACCTATCTTTTTCAACTTGCAAGTTTTTGTGCACCCAGGATTCAATAGTTTCTACAACAGCATAATGATTATTTTTCCTTGCGAGAGACAAACAAGTGTTGCCACGTTTGTCTTTTATTTTTGTATTGGCTCCTGACTGAATGAGGAACTTGACTGCTTCAACAGATCCAGCGCACGCAGCACACATTAGAGGGGTCCACCCAAAATTGTCGGTAAAGTTCACATTTCTACAAGTTGTTAACAATTCTTGAAGACCCTTGATATTGTTATTTTCAGCATTTTTCATTACGCGACTTTTCCAGAGCTGTTTATCAGTTAGCTGATTATGTAACTCTTTAGCTGGAAGTGTCTGCTGAACTCTAGCGGGTATTTTTAATTCATCTTGAATGATCGATGGACCTTTACACTGGTCACGATCATTTAGGTTATATACAGGCAATTTTATTACTTCTTCATACGCAGCTCTCGCTTGTTCTCCTGTCAGCTCATCAACGGGCTCGGTGTCATTAGGT
The DNA here is from genome assembly GCA_002778355.1 of Clitarchus hookeri. Lineage (NCBI taxonomy): Eukaryota > Metazoa > Arthropoda > Insecta > Phasmatodea > Phasmatidae > Clitarchus > Clitarchus hookeri. The sequence goes on from NQII01000255.1 coordinate 1,384,866, forward strand.
TTACTTGGGCTTACTTGACTTTTGTTACATCCTTCTCTAACAAATTGCTTCCACTTGAAATCGACAGTCGAAAGTGCATTCCAATTCGGATGAAGTTCCATAATGACTTTATATTTTTGGATTTAAAAAATACCACTACGGCTCAATTTAAAAGAGCACTCACCAACAGACGCGTAATTTTCTTCTGCCATGTTTCACAAAACGTATAAATAAAATTAATATCGGTAAGTCAGGCAGACAGGTAATGAAAATATTAACTTTCTTGCTTAAACATCACCTATGCTACATTATATTCACTTCACCCAATGCGGCGCAAAACAGCCTGGCCTTAGGGGCGTAGCCTGTGCAGCCAGTGAATAGCACAAAAATCGAATAAATCTCAATCTTGATAATGCGAAATATCCAAAACACGAAAGTCCATTAAACTCGTCAAATAGTTAAACGGCACACACATAAAATGACGTCGCAACCCCGACGCCGAGATTCAAAAATTCCACATCGTCACCGACAGCGGGTACAGAAGAACTGTATGCTACATTTAGTCAAGACTAACATTTGGTAACAAAGTTCCAACGCGAATGTGCTGCTATCTCTGTCCTTTCCACAATAAGCTTTAAATTAATCGATTACTATGCCAATAATCGTAATTGCCATATTGCAAGAATCGATTCATCTAAACACATTCGATTGTGCGTTTTAAAATTCATTTCCCAGTAAATGACTCTGAAGGGAATTATGCTGGATTTAAAATACCACGATGAACATGCTCCGACAATCGAACACGACATGTCCATCCAACAATATCCGCCACCAATGTGTGTTTAGTGTTTACAATACTCCGACAGTACCCATACAAGTATATCGTAGCTGTCGGCAGATCTTAAAATTGCCAGTAATATGCTATACTTTCTCATTGGAATGCATAGAAATCACAATATATCGTGCACTATTTTGTTGTGAAAACAGTCGAAAGCTATCTAAATATGCTATTCTCCATCATTTTTTATTTCCGTCACATCAACAACAAGGCATCTTTAATCTACACAATTATCAGTAGATACCTGCAACATATTTTTAGAGTAAAATTTCCCACAGCAGTGACATATGCATGATTTGTTTAGTAAGGTTGTGTATATGTTATTATTTATACTGCCCAGCGAGCCCGACTACGACAAAAGTAGAAATATAATCTTTTTTTGTCGGCCTGTCGGAGCCGTGATTTTGTCGGGGTGACCTTGCTTCTGATTGGTTGTTGAAATATTTACGTCGGTGTCGGGGCTGTGAAGTCGGACTGTCGTGGCATTGTAAATCCAGCATTACTTAACGGAATTATTCAAATGCCTTTCTGTATTTTGCACGTTTTTTAAAAACTGTCCGAGATAAACTGCACGAATAATGCAAAGTATCCAAAAGCAAGCTTGCAAATTATAATATAGTATAAACGAAGCCTAAAACATTAATGTATATCTCAACACTGAAAGTTTTATAAAAAAAGAATACAGCAAAATTCACAGGTAACTAATGGCGATGTCAACACTGAAGTTAGGTTTTTACTTTTAACATACATCGTTAGAAATACNAAAATTCACAGGTAACTAATGGCGATGTCAACACTGAAGTTAGGTTTTTACTTTTAACATACATCGTTAGAAATACTTTAAAAAAAAAATATATATATATAAAGCTCGATATATTTTTTTTTGTAAAAATAGCACTTGAAATTAAATCAAATTTTTATCAATTATTTATTTTTCCAAAAAAATATATAAATTCTGGCAGTCAAGGCAGCGTATGGAGCGTTATCTTTGTACATTCCAAATGAACTTAGGAAATGTATGTTATTGTATTTCTCTTATATCGTCTTTGGCTCGCGCTGCCCTCTACAGCTATTTTGAGTTAATTCCAGTAGTCGCCGCTTGATTACGGTGGCCAACAGTCGTGGAAGAGCCACTAAACTGCCTAACCAAGCCGTCGTATAAAATGACAATAATAGGGAAATTTCTTTCTAAATTAAATACAACACTGCTACTTTAACATGATAAAATCTCGTCATCAGCTAAATTACGTTTTGTAATTATTCTAGTAGTCAATGCTAGCCGGCAATGGTGGATGAAACACTTGATCCTTTATGTACCCCATAGAAAAAAATCGCACGGGGTAAGATCCGGGCTACTTGGGGGCCAGTGATGAAGAGCCTGGTCACCAGCTGCTCCTTGACCAATCCAGCGGAAACATCAGACTGTCCCCTTCACATTGATGTGTAGAATGCGAGCTCGATACCCCCTCGCCACCTCAAACCTAAAGTTACGAACGCCATCCAAACCATAAAACCGGACATGCTAACAAGAGCGTGAAACACATTTGATTATCGCGCAGATGTCGTTCGGGCCGCTCATGGTGGTCACATTGAACATTTATGAAAGTATGGTAAACAAACTTCACGATTCCATGGTTCATTTGATTGGTCAATCAAGGTTGTTTAGATATTATAGACCTTCAAAGTTGGGGTATTCTTTTATACTCAGTCTGTATATGAACTGATTTTACTGAAAATACTGCTTTCCGAACTGTAACTCGCAAGGTGACTTCATTTTGGTTCAAATCCAATCTGGAACTAGACAATGACCCACAAAGTTTCCGAACTGAAAATACATTTTTTGTGAGGAAGTAATTTATATAAAAACCAAACTTGAACTGATTTAATTGAAAATCCGTCTTTCCAGGCTGTAATTCTCAAGCTGGCTTCATTTCGGTTCGAGCACAAACTGAAACTAGACGATCTACAAATATTCCGAACTGAAAATACATCTTCTATGGGAATTTAATTAATAGAAGAACGAAAATTGAACTGATTATACTCAAAAGCCAGCTTTCTGGACTGTGATTGACAAGATGGCTTAATATAAGCTCAGGACCAATCTGAAATTAGACAATGATTCCCTAACTTTAAACAGAAAATAAATATTCTGGATGGAAATATTTAATATTATGACTATTTATTTGATGGGTTTAGCCAGTTTTAGCGAAGGGGCTGTGGAATGTGGTTTGGTGGTGTGTCTGCCATATTAGACAATATAATGGTGGCCGTAATATGGTGGTTATCGTACATCTCTTTGACGTTGGATTCTCGGCCATCTTGTTTTCGTTCGCCATTTTGTTTCATATCTCTAGTTGAAGTTTTTTTCCACTCTACTGTCATGTTTACATGCGCTGTCAATGTGGTGCTTNATTTTGTTTCATATCTCTAGTTGAAGTTTTTTTCCACTCTACTGTCATGTTTACATGCGCTGTCAATGTGGTGCTTCACTCGTATGATTCACCGCCTCTGTTTACGACCTCTAGCGTGTGCTGATATCTNCGAAGGGGCTGTGGAATGTGGTTTGGTGGTGTGTCTGCCATATTAGACAATATAATGGTGGCCGTAATATGGTGGTTATCGTACATCTCTTTGACGTTGGATTCTCGGCCATCTTGTTTTCGTTCGCCATTTTGTTTCATATCTCTAGTTGAAGTTTTTTTCCACTCTACTGTCATGTTTACATGCGCTGTCAATGTGGTGCTACACTCGTATGATTCACCGCCTCTGTTTACGACCTCTAGCGTGTGCTGATATATTTTATAACTGCCAGTGTGTGCCACTGATATCCGCAATGTTTGTTTCCTTCATCGTCCACCAGAGTGGACGATGCCATGCTGCTATGTTAATTTCTCTTCTCGTCCACTAGGCGGCAGTGTTTCCTCAATCGTCACAGGTAAGGTCGGGTAGTGATGTATATAGTGGTGGGGTTTCTCGCCATTACGAGCGCATTTATGCAAAGACTACTCAAAACACTCTCTTGGAGGGATGGAGCAGTGAACCACCAACACATGGATCACAGAGCAGATATTCAGTCATCTGAGCTATTGGAACATGTGAAAATATAAGGGATGTAAATTATGTGCACATGACATGATCGTGGGATAAAATAATGACACATTTAATTTGTAATTATATATGTTTTTATTTAACTTTTAAAATTTTAAGACTTAAAAGTACATCGAGCAACTTGTCAAGGCGAATTCAATTGTCATGTCACAACCATGGATTATGAACAAATATGGTATTAAAGTTTGAATTTTTATTTAACTTTAAAAACTGAAATACATAAGTATATCGAGCGACATGTCTATGGGCTCGTATTTTCGAGGCGGAATCGAATATAACATTAGAAAATGTCATAGTGTGTCTATGTATAGTACCATATTGGATTTTGTAAGCACATATGTACTTATAATATATATTCCAAGTGTTATATATTTTCTTATTCGTGTTTTCAAGTCTATATCTAACATGTCAACCTAAAATTTAATTATTCTAACATGTTCAACGCCGTTCAGAATTTAGCAGGCATAGGTGCGCCGTTCGGCGTTTTTAAATATAATCAGGTGACCAGCCCAAGCTGCAAATACAGAACCATTGATTGTCTTAACAATAGTCATGTTTAAGCATAGTGTGTCCATGTAGGATCCACACCAACTTAAAGGCACAGTTGGTCATCATTCAGCGACTGAGTAATGAACATTGAACTAGGAACATATCAGACCAGTACATGCCTGTCCAAGAAGAAAATCGCATTATATCCTAAGCTCTCTGATAAGCATTGTTGGCTGTCATTTGGATTAGTTGATGTTATAACCACTGAATACATATGTGTACTACTTTTGACCTCTATCAAGGCAATATGGTCCACCATGCCTTAGAATTCTTGTAAGAATAGTTTTATGCCATTTTCGATACACTGAAGTTATAGCTGCCGAATTTATATCTTAGGGTCAACTTGTTACCTCGAACAAGGCGATTTGGCCATTATGCCTTAAGTCTTCTGATAGCCACAGTTGCCTGCAATTTTCAATATGATGAAGTTATAGCTGCCATATTCATATGTAGCACTCGTGATATCGATCTGGACCATTATACCACAAGTCTTCATTATCTTTTGGGCGGACCTTTTACTGATGCCATAATGGTTGGCTACTCTATCAGTTGCTTGTTAATCGGCCTCGCGATCACAACACTTACTCATGCGTCTTTACTATGCACTTCCCTTTCACTTTTATAAATAACCATTTTATATATTACTAAACATCCACTGGTATTTATCGTAAACGAATTCTGCAGTTAAACTGTGTGTGATGGGATAGTGTTTTCAAGATGGAGCTGCACACATAGTTGTTTCCCCTCTCCCCTACAAACCCCCGCACCCACACTCAAATAAGTGCCACCGTGTCTGCCGCAGACAGTATCTTGCTTCTTGAACGCCGACCTGGACCTTGTCAAGCGAGCCTATGCATGTCTGCTCCATAACTAGGCCAAAAAATCGTATATACCATTTGGAAAGCTTGCAGTCATTCTCGTACAAACTTCCTTGCAACTGAGCCTGTAGTGTCGTCACAGTTCGAAATATGTTCAGAGCCTAAATTTTAGATATAATTTACCTGCATTATGTGCAGTTCATGGCATGGCAAGTAATGTTTTGGGCTATTCTTTTAGGCTATTTTCATAATCAACATTTATGTTAATAATATATCCTTAACGTGAGCGCTTAAGACAGGCACAGACACATCAGTTTAAAACAAAACGTTAATATTAATATACGTAGGTATGACGTGAAATACGGGTTTTGTACGTGCCTTACGAAATATTCTCTATCATGTTTTAACCTGCCGGTTGAATTATGATTATGTTCGGAACAATACATCTTTGTAGGGAATTTCTTTCTTACGAAACTCACAGATCCTCAGCTTAGGGTAACTTGCAACACAGAGGCTCCAGTTCCCTTGTTAGTGTTAATACTTTCAGCCCCAAAATAAAATATTAGCTGATAAAATAAAAACAAACCGTAAAAATGTAAAATAGAACATGTGTAACCTGAAAAAGTATATAGGAAATAAAATAATGTAATTGTAGTGTATAACGTTTAGTCGAACTATAATTTTTTTCAACTATTCTATTCGCGTAACTACGTATGAGTGAAGAGATTTTAGCGGCTCTTAACAGCGAGGTCTTGAGAGCCGATGAGGGTGAAGCGAGGTGAGAATGGGGCAGCGCCGGAATGAAAGGGCGGGGAAACGGGAAATCCCCGAGAAAACCCGCCGACCAGTGGCATCGTCCGGCACGATTCCCACTTGCGAAAATCCGGAATGACCCGGCCGGAAATTTAACTCGGTTCGCCTTGGTAGGAGGCGAGCAGTTTAACCGCTCAGCCACCGCGGCCCAATGTAACTACGAATTATTATTTTTTTCCATATGACAGCCTGGTATATTAAAAATAGTCTAAACATGTTTGCACCCTAACTTTGCTGTAAATTATTACAAAGATATGTTTGCAAGAAAAAAGTAATGAAGTCGATTTGTCAGAGTGAATAAGCCAAGTAGACTTTTTTTTAAATTTTTTTAACAAGGTGCCTCTTGTGCCGAGACAACGAACAGGCAGTCAGGTGGTTTCCCCCATTCAACCGCTTCGTAGTCTGGCTGTGTAAGGTTGCCACTGCTTGCAGCTCTGACTACTGCTCGCGCCAGATGTCGCGGCCCTTGAGCTTGCTCGTCCTTCACTAATGGGCTGGACATGGGCTGGCGCTGCAGAGGGTGGGAAAAACTAACGGAAAGGTTATCTATACTATCAAATAAATGCATTTTCAAGGTTTCTGTTGGATGATTTCATACTAAAGCCTGGTTCAGTTAACATTTACACCGATTGCGCCCAAGGAAGCTGTCCAAATGTAAGCAGATGTTCTGCACTGCCGTTTTGGTGACTGGTTGAAGGCTCAGTTTATGACTTCACTAGTTTGTTATTATTTAAAACGAGGATTGCGATGAAAATACACGATAAGAAACTAGAAGCCACAGATATTTTTACTTTATTTTTGGTAATCAGAAAAATTTCATCTATTTAAATTGTAAATGTAAGCATTGCATACCATAGTACCTGCTAACATACTATGTTTTGTGTATAGAGGTTGACTTGAAGACATGGAAAACAGAAAAATTTCTTATAATATTACATTGCATGTTGGTTATTTTGACAACTNAAACTAGAAGCCACAGATATTTTTACTTTATTTTTGGTAATCAGAAAAATTTCATCTATTTAAATTGTAAATGTAGGCATTGCATACCATAGTACCTGCTAACATACTATGTTTAGTGTACAGAGGTTGACTTGAAGACATGGAAAACAGAAAAATTTCTTATAATATTACATTGCATGTTGGTTATTTTGACAACTNAGAGGTTGACTTGAAGACATGGAAAACAGAAAAATTTCTTATAATATTACATTGCATGTTGGTTATTTTGACAACTGATATTATACATATAATACATTTCTCTTACTATAAAATGATTTAAGATTAAATTTGCTTTATTTTCGTAAATAAACATTACTTATGTACCTGTACTCAAAACGTAAAAAAATCGCACCATTCATTTCGCACTTTCACTGTTTTAATTATTTAACATGAACACATAAAATGTAGTGTACTAATTTTTCTACTGCTACCTTAACAATAACGATACCCCTCCCCTTCCCCAACGCGCCAGCGACTGTTTAACATAGAGCGTGGTACATTTGTAACACTTGGCACCTTTCCACCCTTCTTCTCCAGTGCTCGACGGCCTTAATTTGAAGCCCTCATATGAAGGGTAAGAACCGCGGATGTGGGAGATTAACAATAATTCACTACTCAGCCAATATTTGGTTCAGTAGTCTGACATGAGTTGCGAGAATACATCTTCAACCCTAATGTGTACTTAGCTGTTACACCTGCCCTTCAAACATTGCGTATTTTCATGAGAATAAACCGAGATTTTAGTAATTTTAAAACAGCATTACAATTTAAATTATTGAGTTTTTTAGTGTGGAGTTTTCTTTCATTTTATTCTAGTTTACCCAATTTTGCTGTTAGTTCTAGATTAATCGACTTCAATTATATACCCATTAATTTTTGCTACTCCACTCTTTCGGCCAGCCTAACAAATCATTTGCGTTTTTACGCATATTGTGCCGCTTCAGTAGGCAGGGGCTATCTGTGTGGTGCAGCCGTGACAAGAAATAACAGGACTACCGCCCAAGGTTCCCGTTGCCTTAATTAACAACAGTGCGTAGACTGACAGTAATAAGAATTTCAATAAAAACTTTCGAGTATTTTTTAATGGCTTCTACTTATAAAGTATTGCTGAAGAATTTTTACAAATGTATGCAAGCTCCAGTTCCTTAATAGTTATCTGAAGTGGATTTTCTTGACTGAAAATTGTTCAAGTTGAAGTTTTCATAGTCACTAGTATTTACGGAAATTCTGTAACCAAAATGTTAAGAAGTATGCAGACGTTCAGTATACATTCGTTTTATTATTGCGTCAATGTGATAAGGTCACCGCTAAAAGTGCATAAAGGCAGACTTTTTTTTTTTTTAGCTGGAATGCTGGATAGTACACAATGTTTTCCATGTAGGAGTGATGCGTCAACTGATACACATCCACGTGTCTTCCTTATTACAGACGCACTTCTATACTACAAACACGCGTAGAGCCTCCAGCCATGTGACATTCTTGCAGTGTTCCATTGTCTATCATAGCGCCCGCAGAATTGTGCTGAGATTTTACACTGGAGAGTCAAAAAAATTGGCAGAGGCGTGCGTATGCAAATAACAGAGGTTTGGAACCAATCAGAGTAACGCGATGCGGTCGGCAGCGCCTATATAAGACAACAAGCGTCTGGCAAAGTTGCTAGATCGGTTACTGCTGCTACAATGGCAGGTTATCAAGTTTTAAGTGAGTTTGAACGCGGTGTTATAGTCGGCGCACGAGAGATGGGATATAGCATCTCCGAGGTAGCTATAACATTTGGATTTTCGCGTACGACCATTTCACCAGTGTACCGTGAATATCAGGAATCCGGTAAATCATCAAATATTCGACATCGCTGTGGCCTGAAAAAGATCGTGAACGGACGGGACAAACGACGACTGACGAGAATCATTAAACGTGACAGACCTGCAAACCTTTCTCAAATTGGTGCAGATTTCAATGCTGGGGAATCAAAAAGTGCCAGCGTGCGAACTATTCAACGGATCATTATTGATATGGGCTTTCGGAGCCGAAGACCCACTCGTGTACCGTTGTTGACTGCACGACACAAAGTTTTACGCCTTGCCTGGACCCGTCAACACCGCCATTGTACTGTTGATGACTGGAAACACGTTGCCTGGTCTGACGAGTCTCGTTTCCAATTGTATCGGGTGGATGGACGTTCACGGGTATGGAGACATCCTCGTGAATCCATGGACCCTACATCTCAACAGGGGACTATTAAAGCTAGTGGAGGCTCTGTCATGGTATGGGCCGTGTGCAGTTGGCGTGAAATGGGACCCCTGATACGTCTAGATACGACTCTGGAAGGTGACAGATACGTAAGCATCCTGTCCGATCACCTGCACCCATTCATGCCCATTGTGCATTCCGACGGACGTGGTCAATTCCAGCAGGACAATGTGACACCCCACACGTCGAGAGTTGCTACCGAGTGGCTCCAGGAACACTCTTCTGACTTTAGACATCTCCATTGGCCATTTAAATCACCAGACATGAACATTATTGAGCATGTCTGGGATGCCTTGCAACGTGCTGTTCAGAAGATATCTCCACCGCCTCGCACTCCTATGGATTTGTGGACTGCCCTGCAGGATTAATGGTGTGAATTGCCTCCTGCATACCTTCAGACATTAGTTTATTCCATGCCACGTCGTCTTACGGCACTTCTGCGTGCTCGCGGGGGTCCTACACGATATTAGGCAGGCGTACCAGTTTTTTTTGGCTCTTCAGTGTACTTTAACACTGATACTTTTCTAAACTGGATCGTTTTTTATCGTAGTAATGACTTATGAAACTAGTTTTATTTAGTACTTTTCAACTACTATGTACCCTGTTATCCCATGTTTTGTAACTCCCTTGGCTGTTATTATGCGTCACTCAAGGAAATTTATTAACATAATATAGGATGGACATGTGCCCAGAAACTACTCCAAAGGGTAGAAACACCTCCAGAAAGTGTGGCATCAAAATTAAAATATATCAAATTAAAAGGAAACAGAAAAGCTAAAAAACACAATGTTCTGTGCGCTAGGTAACAGTGTGACGGTGTATAAGATGCAAACACAAAGACTGTGAAATTCCTGGCGAAGTTTCCGAACAACTTGCATACAAGAGGAACCATTACGTTTTTACCACCATGAAAAGTTTAATGTAATATATGATATTTAATAGTCAACTTTAAAAATTGGTCTTGAAAAAAGTTTCTAGACTCATTTTGTTGTTTACTGAAATGTGAGAAGGAAAAATAAGTAATTTACCAAAGTACTTAAAAACCTTACAAAAAAAAATCGGGAAGGAGAACACTACGATCACGAAACATAGCGTTCACAGGAAATGCAGCAGTCATTCTGCCGCCTGAAGAATTTCATTGAAATTGTGAAGTCGATTGCGAAGATGCCTGCCGACAATCTCACAATCTCATGCGGTGACGGAGACTCTTAATAAAGATCTACAAGACACCTGCAAATCTATATAAAAGTGTCACTTAACTAGATGGAAGTCTGAAAGGATCTGTGCTAACAGAAAACAGCCAACTCAATGGCAGCAGCGTTTCAGCTGATCGGCTACCCGCTGGAGTGATGCACATAAAAATATCAGATAACAACGCAAGTCTAAAAAATATAGGAGAAAGGAAATAGTTTTAACTGTATTAGATTTGAAAATTACCTCCACATTTATACCATTGNCCAGTCTAAAAAATATAGGAGAAAGGAAATAGTTTTAACTGTATTAGATTTGAAAATTACCTCCACATTTATACCATTGGCATACTCAAATTATATGGAAATGTAGCATTTAAAATGGTTTATTTAAACTCTGAAAGGGGACCATTCAATGATCAAAATTTACTTCGCCTGAAAAGTTACAAAATTTGGTCCACACTAGCAAAGTTCTTTTAAGACTTAGCTTCTTTCATTTCTACGAACAGGTGAAATAACCTGACTTCGATGACGCAGAAATTTTTATCATAACTGACGAAAGCCTACTACAATGGCAGGTTTCATTTAACTAAATTTATATCCAATGTGATGGCTAGCAAGTAGTTCTGTCACTTCATTAAAACTAGGTAAAACTCTCTGTGTGTATATACTTAATTTTGGGTGTCCGCGGTGGTGCAGTAGTTAGACCACCCGCCTCCAACCAAGGCGACCTGAGTTAGATTCCCGGCGGGGCCACCTCCGGACTTTCGCATGTGGGAATCGTACCAGACTATATCTCTGGTCGGCGGGCTATCTCAGGGATCTCTCGTTCCCCTCGCCCTTGCATGCCGCCGCCGCTCCATACTCACCTCACTTCACTCTCATGGTCTCTCAAGACTTCGATGTTAAGAGCCGCCTAGAACTCTCCATCTCTTTACACATTTATGAATCTGTGAACACGGGAATTATTTCTTTTACTATTATGATCTCTAAAATATTTGAGCAAAAGTTCCTTACGGCTTTCGCAAAAACGCGTATATCAACATAAAATCTTACGTACTGAAAGAAAACACATTAGCAGTATCCGTTTTTACAAACTTGTAATTATTATTTAAGAATTTTTTTTGATCGCCTGGCTATATGTCAGATATATTCAGTACTGGTTTGGCAATGATACAAGACCAAAATATATTTCGTGGCTGCATTATCATTCAAGCATATGTCATCCATAAAATGTTCGTGTATGCATATTTGCAGCTAATAGCGTGCAAAAGTATTATAAATCTTGGTGTATGTTTGTCGTCATTACATAACGGTATTTTAAAGAGCCTGTTTCAGCATTCAAAAAATATTTCTTTTTAAGAAAATGACTTCCTGATTATGTGAAATATTCGTACGACAAAATATTGTCCTCCATTTGTTGTAATTTAAATCCAATAGTTTGTGCGTGGTCATATGAATTTTTTACTCTCGATTCACGAATTTTAAATTCAAAACTTAAATAACTACTATTATAGTATCGTCACAGAGTAAGAATTAAGTGCTGAACGGGTTTTAGACTCAAGTATGCATAATGTTGCAAGATGACTATTTCGCGGGCTTTACTCTAGATTATAGTTTTATAATTAAGTATTAAGTATATAAGTTGGCGAGATTTTGACAGTCAGTGACTGGCAACTTGACCTTGTAACAAAAAACGTGCCATTTACAAAATGTTGTATCAGCTGATGCATGAAAGAATGAAAATTAATTAATATCGTTGGCTATTCTGACTGCATTGCCGACGCACATCAAACAAGTAGAAAATACGCGGATAAGAAAGAGTTCCTAGATGATTTAATACGTTTTATTTTACGTGTTCACAAACCAGCTGTTATGAGTGTTACAAACTAAATTTCATGCTAAAGTAGTAATTTATGTGTGTTCAAAATGAAACGGACATTAAAACGGTCTGTATTAAAAAGAAATGCAACTTCAAACATTGGAAATTCTTTTTATGTCGTACGCCCACTCTCCACACCTTCCATACATGCTTGACATTAATTCCAAAAGCCTACAGAAATATTGGAGGGTATAGTTGAATAATTTTTTCAAATAATTTGACGAAAAATATTTCAAACTCTTGTCATTTTGAGCTAGTAAAAGTATAAAAGTGAACTTGTACAAAGACGGAATCAAGAGGCAGGCCAAAGTGCTGCTACCTGTTGGGGTAGCTCACAACAAGCCTTACCACGCCATAGGTTACAACACGCCCTTCCACGCTATCTGTTAACAATATCGCGAACTACAACCAGCCAGAAACAAAATATACCTTTATTGTTTAAAATAACAAATTTACGAACAAATATCAATGGTTTTATTTGTCCGCAAGATCTGTATATTTTTTAAGTATCATTTGTATTTCCGTGTAGAGCGATTTTGATTTCTAGTAATTTCTAATTGGCCGGTAATCGTTTTCGTTACGCAAACGTCCATTACACACAAAGTTCTCCCACAAACCCATATTTTTGTTGTTTTCGTGTTGTTACTATTCTGTATTAACAAAACGAAGAAAATGGGATGCGCGTAGGTAGTTTTGAAGCAATTCTTACGTTATTCCACGCCACATATTTCTAACTCAAGCTGTTTAGTATCAGTAATAGCAGAATAACTGCTTTGCAAAAGTCGTTTGTAAGGTGTTCGTTGGCGAATGAACAGTGCGTTGTCAAGCAAGTTTCCCGAATTATTTTTATTGCCAGTCTTAACACATTAGCTGTAACATCGAAAGTGTAATAAGAACTACAATTACCGTCTCGCAAATGTTAATCCAAATTCGTTGTCTGTAATAAATAGAAAATAGGTAACAGATATTTCATTTTTGAAAAGTTTTCTGTATTTGCTTTTAAAACCTACAAATTTTTTAGACATATGCATGCCTTAAAAATTTTGTTTAGCTTTACAGTGGAAAGTGAATTAGCTGGCAGCGTGTTAATGAAATAAATATACAGCCGCCACTTGACGCGCCAGCTGATGGCGAAAGGATACATGAACGAAAAGTAAACTTGGCGCTACTTTCGTCGAACTGTCAAAATCTTGCCAAATTACATGAGACAGAGAATAAAGGCGGACAAGCCCAGCGAACTGCAGCAACGCGTTTGTAACCAGACCAGGCGAAGAATCCAAAGCTCTTTATAGTTTTCAAATGTAGCAGAGAAACGGCAGCGGATTTCCCCTCCCGGCGGGACGGTACTTAGGACAATCACGCCAGCAGAAAGTTTATAACACTTGGCAATACCGTGTACTTGGTCTGTATTAAAGGGAGCTAGGCTCCGAAAGACAATTTTATTGGTGCTCCTGGGGAAGGGGGTTCACCTCTATTTTTCCGCCGCGTTTCAAATGAAAGACAACTGGTTGGTCGAGGGCCTTCCCCAGGGCTTGTACTACAACTCAGCTGAGGAGCTTGCACCGGTGTGCAAAGCGGCGAACGTGGCCTGTTAGTGTGAGAACCCGCGCCGAGAACAGACCTCAAGACGCAATTTGGCGTGCAGCTAGTCGTTGCCCTACACAACATTCAGGCCGAGTTCCACTTCATTTCCAGTTAGGTTTTTCGAAATTTGTATTTTGCATTTTGTAAGGTTTAGTGGGAACACCACGGCTTGTTGTGGTATTAATTTCCCAAAAACAAATTATGTAGCTACTTGANGTTGCCCTACACAACATTCAGGCCGAGTTCCACTTCATTTCCAGTTAGGTTTTTCGAAATTTGTATTTTGCATTTTGTAAGGTTTAGTCGGTACACCACGGCTTGTTGTGGTATTAATTTCCCAAAAACAAATTATGTAGCTACTTGAAAAGATTCTTCCCTTTCTTACAACCTCCGTGCCATAAATACCAAAACTATATCAATAATTTTCAAAATCGTCTTAAATGAGAGATTACAATATATTCATACGTTACTTTGAGCACGTTATGAAAACCNTCAATAATTTTCAAAATCGTCTTAAATGCGAGATTACAATATATTCATACGTTACTTTGAGCACGTTATGAAAACCCGGATAATCCTGCATTACCAATTATATCAAGTAAACAAATAAAAAATAAAAACGCCGAAAAATTTTTTTTTCAGACAAATCTGGGATCGAACTCGCGCCTGCTTTACATGGATTCAAACTGCAATTATAGAATAATGAGACAAGTAATTTAATTAATTGAAAAGTTATAAAAGGTCAACGTACTNTGAGACAAGTAATTTAATTAATTGAAAAGTTATAAAAGGTCAACGTACTCATCAGCTATCCCCCTATTTACATCGACCTATTCGTGCCATCGCGCCTAGCTATAGTTCTTCTTTTTTGTCCCTATCTCCGATCTAATGTGGTTGTAGCCGGCCCATTACCGCATGACCACGCTGACCTCTAGGATTTTTAGTTTCTTTAAGAGTTATATAAAGTACAGCTTTGTTGGCGTAGCTCAGTGTGACAACAATGGAGACAGTGACATTATCATTATACTATTTAGCACTCGTCATTGTTTGTAGCGTTGTCCAACAGATGGCCTGCATTACGCAGATATTATTAGCAAACGGAAGTATTTAACAAAAATTAATATTCATGTTGCATTTAGGTTCGAACTCTTGACAACTAGGTTTGCCCTATTTAATTGTTTTCTTCCCTTAGGCAATTGTTTAACTGTACTTCAGGTATTAGTCTCTTCTTCAAGTTGAAAGACATTCTTACATTTATAATGTAAAGAAGGTTCTCTAATCCTTTGGAAGATAATAGAATCGAAGTCGAAATACGGAAGGTTCAGCCAAGAGAGTACTGACAAGATAGAGAAAAGAGTGGAGCACGGTACAAAAGTGTGGAATCAATATTACACAGTTGAGTACCTGAGGTTTCCACACCCAAAATTTTAGTTACATACACCTATGTACCTCTAGGTGTTAACAATTCAGACAATCATATATAACCGCAAATCACTAAACGCGAACACTCTATAAAAAAGAAAATTTTTGATAAATTTGCAATAGAGAATTTGGAAACCTGTTATGAATATCAGCATGATGTTTCACAAGAACACAGACGACAGGCAGTGTGTGGTACAGGTCAACGAACGAATTAAACATTTCTCTCCACTAGAACATTTCTGCCTACACTGTGAGCCGGGTGTTATATATATATATATATATATACATATNCGGCTGTAAGCATTCCACGGGCGTCGCACTACACCATCCAGGAACATGTCACCGCACCTCCCCAACGAGAGGTGTCATGGCGTAAAGTGTCATTTCCTACGACAACTTCACCCCAGTAATGGCGATTGAAGAAACTCTGACGACGCGGCGATACATCCGGGAAATTCAGTGACCTTGTGCGCTTCCCTTCCAGGTGCTGCTTGACAACCCCATTTTTCAGCAGATTAATGCTAGGACTCACACAGCACGGCTATATTTGGCCTTACTTCGTAACGTTATTATGCTTCCTTGGCCTGCGAGGTCTTCAGACCTCCCGTCCATCGATAGATTTTGGGACCAGTTTGGACTGCAAATTTAGCTAGCGGCAACTATGGCGAATTCGGAGCATCAGGTACCCCAGCTGGTGCAGGACCGTTCTCAGGAGAGCATCTGACGTTTGTATTGCCACCTGTCTCTGTGTTATGGGTGGTTCCAACACCATACTAACTGTATCCTGCAAGTGCTGGTGCCCTGTAATTCTTGCTTGGTATGGTACAATATTTTTTTTTCTGTGTACAAACTACTATGTCCAGTGCCTGTACCCACTTACGTGTTTTCGCGATGGCATCTTCAGGGTGATTATTATTTTTACAAATGAGTGCAAGTGAAGTGCAGCTCCGTCTTATTGCGGCCACATTACTACCTAGTAAATTAGGTAAAATATACTTTATGAATACGTGGTATAGCAGAAGTTTAGTCTATTTGGCAGCAGATACCGCCCTATGAAATGGCCACAAACATTCACAACGCAAATGTTAATGAGGAATGCACACTGACTGCCGTGAAACAGTTACGCATAGGTATTTATCATCGCCCACATATGCCCCTTTTTCACTTACACTGTGACGATACGTTTTTCGTCTAAAGGTCAAGAGCTCCCTAAAATCACGCCACGTAAATTTCCACCTCAAAATTCTGCCTGCCCGTTATAGATTCACCTACAAATGATGGGCATTTTTCATGATTTTGATGAATCGTTCGGAACAACCATGGAAGATCACGATGTATTCGTCCACAGCTCCGATGAAACTACGCAGCAAGTCGGCGTCTAGCGTCAACTGTATCTCGGCGTGGTGACGAGTGTCCAGCAAAGTGACAGTCACAGCGTCAGAATCCAGACTGCTGAGAGCACCCGTGTTCCGGGGCGGTCAGACGAGGGACTGACGTGCTACAACGCCATTGGTTACTCCTTGTTGACGTCAGCGGAGTTGCCAAGAAGTCCAGTTAAAGAGAGAATGTTATCGATGCGCTTGGTTCTCAGATTCTTTCGGAGTCCACGCCATAAGTGTATTTTAAATTTGCATTTTTTAAAGAATAGTTTTGTTGTTGAGGTAATCAAGTAGGAAATTTATTTTATGAATTAATTATGTTGCTGACATGTTTTTAAATGTTTTAATATACTTTTGTTGATGAAAAAATTAAATTGTAATAACCAAAATAACATATTTGAAGCATGTGCCTAGTTTTGGGCACTATTAAATAAAAAATATTTTTGAAATTGTTAAAAGACGTCATATTTGGTTTAACTATTTTTTTCGTATTGGCCAAACATTTCTGTAATAGGAGTAGGTGGTAAGATCGTAAAGATATGTTTGTTTCTTGAAATGCGGCAGTTTGTAAGATATATGAACTTGTGTGTATTTTTCCTACTTTTCTATCTGGTATATTCATAAATATTTAGTTTTTATTGTAGTATTGCTTTCTAGACACAGAAAATTTTAGTAAGTTGGTAAATTATTTCAGAGATTAACTATATGGGACAAGGTGTTCTAAAATTGTATAATAAAGTTTCTTATGAACTGAAAAACAAATATAAGAAGCAACAATCCAAAAGTTTTGAAAAATATATATTCTAGTTCTGGTATTTGAGATAAATTTTTTCCTATCGCAATTTCCTAAGGATCCAGTCTACACAGGGAAGTGGGCGTGTCAATACGCTGCCGCCCCGAGTGGAAGTGCACTCACCCGTCAATAACACCGAGGTTGGTAACGTACACTGCGTTATGCAGCACTGGAGATACTATTGTACTAACTGTATTCGTTGTGGGTAGTCCTCCACACGTAATGCCTGGAATGTTTGAGGATAGTAGGACTGGAACTACTGTTCGTGGACCACATACCACGTGTCTGCATGACACGTGACTAAGTCACGCTACATTTGTCGGGTGCCGGTGGACGGTTCCTCTTCCAATATCAACAACACTTCCTCCTCAAAATGAAGTGTTCTAGGTGAATGTGGAACACAAGCATAATTTTACGACACATTACACAACAAGGCAGGGAAATGAAGAAGAATAAATAGTTTTATTTGTCAATACAGTATAACAGCGCACATATCGGATACGAGCATACAAAAATTTCGTATCATGTTTTACTCGCTAGAATTAACGGGTGCTCGCAAAAACGGGTTAACCAGCATTATGTTATATTGGAGAAAATAATGCATTTGCATTCATGTTAAAACAAGTGCCAGTGCATGAAACGAAATTTCATCTGCAGTTTTTGGAAATAGAGATCGTTAATTGTATCAAAGAGTAGAACAGTGGTGACATGTTACAAATATTAGCCGGATAAATATCGATTCACGTATTACATAAACCATTGTTGAAGACATTTAAAAATTGTCGATGTCGCTCTGTGTGACAACAATGGTCGTTTCAACATTCTGCTGCTAGATGGCACTCGCCATTGTTTAGACAGGTATCCACCAGACGGCAGTACATTTGCAGACATTGTTTCACGTACTATAATGTATAAAGTTATGTAACTCTCCCGGTGTCGTACTTAGTGAGGACAGAGGCCTGAGATACCGGCAGCAGCTCCTGGTTGTCCCCGCGTATCCCAGCTCCAGCAGGGGACAACCGGCCAGGCCGTGTGGCCTTGAGCGAAGGTGGATGCGGGATGGATGTTGTGCCTTCTATAGTTATATGAAGGCTGTTGTCAAGGAACTTTCGTTTGGACGGCTAAAAATGCATTGCTTTACATTTAAACATTTAAACATTTAAAGACGATTTTCAATTCAAAGAAACCGCTATTAGCGATAATTTTGACTAGCTCAATTGCAATGGGAAACAGAAATATCTATGTTCGATGGATTTTGTAAACGAAAGGGATTCGAAGAAAAAGACCTACGAATAAATTAACGAGGTTGTGAAAAAAAAATTCGTATAGTATAAATTATTATTTTTTCTTCGGATCATCAAAATATAGATTTGCGTGATATTCTAGATTAGGAGATATTACTAACTTTAATATAAATATATGTTTAGATTTATTGTTCTTTTAACCCTCCTAACCCTTTAGGCCTATTTAGGAGTCTATTGCATTTGACAGACAAATTTTTTATTTCATGATTCGATTTAACTCGGCACTGATTTCATATAACGTATCTTATACATTTTGACTAACGTAGATTTAAATGTGCGATATTCAGTATGCATAATTGAGAACCACAATTGGTCTTTCGGACATTCATCACTTTGCATACGATACACGCATCACTTTTAATTCGTGTTTTAATCACTTCTTATACCTAAATACAGGATCGAATATCCGCGTAGGATGGCCCACAATTTGCGATAAAGAATACCTCTGTATAGCCATTAAAAATTGTAAAGACGTGATTCATTTTTGTTTACGTTAAGACACATGCGATATTTTTCTGTTTGTATACGGGGTCACGATATTAATTTTACACCTTCCTCTACACCCACATATTTCCAGTAATAATACACTTCCGCCGGCATTAACGGGAACACAGATTTTAATTTAAAAAAAAAGTCTACTGGTAAATAACCAAATTGAATAAAATTTGACACGGCGCAACACGGATTCCAGAACCTTTTTAGAATATATATGAATTTTTCTAACGTCGCTATTTTTCTTTTGTTAGCTGGTAAAAACAATGATCACGTACAAAAACTTGTCCAATGATGTTGAGAACCGTTATCATACATTTTTGGTGAGTGAGCTTATATATATATTAATTCGTATTGTTATAGTCTAGTCTAGTATTTCAGTATTGTGTTCTGCGTTCATGTCAAGTTAATATACACGCGCATGTACATCTCACTATACGTGCACAGCTCTGTTCAACACAAAATATTTTCCTTCTGTAGGTATTTATTCAATCTCAGTGTGAACTCAGGTTTCGAAGAAATATAACGCCGATTTAAGTGTTACGTGATTATTTGTAAAGTATATTTTCGTGGCGCAGTTTCTGAGTGCTGCCTTAAGTTGGTATGGATTCTGGGTTCGAGTTCCGGTTAAGTTGTAAGATAAACTTTTGTTTATCTCTGTTTCTAATACATATGTACCTAAAACATTTTTCGATGTACGTTCAACAATAAAATACCATAAAAAAATTTTACTTTAACCACAATGTAGTCTCAGGCTTGTGGTGAGAATATCCGATTCGTGACGATTCCTATTAACCAGTGTTGAGGACGGTATGTCATAGAAGCACATAGCCTAGTGTTGTCAAGTTGCTCCGTCGTATTCGACATTCCGTCATGAATATGCGATGTGAAATAAAAAGAGTCCATGTAAATTCTCCCATTTGTTAACAACTCCCATATTTTGTATAAACGACTCTACTAATAAGTTACAAAAATGTCCCGCTGGAAAGACTAGGAGTTTAAAACGAATGTACTTCTGAAACATTAGAATATTTACCTTAAATGTAATCGTGTATTGTGATGGTTTTTTGTGTATGATGTAATAAATATTTCATGATTAACGGAAAACCATTTTGGCCTGAAAAATTCTCAAAGAACACGCATTCTGGAATATTAACATATTTACTTTTCCATGAGTGCTTGGTGAAAAGACAGCTGATTATTTCTTCGGACGTCTAGAATATAAGCAGAGCGAATACAAAAATGCCGTTTGCTTAAGCATAAATGTAAATATGCACTCAGTTCCGCTTACTTGCTGGACAACAAG